>JAANYP010008056.1:100000-193060 GCA_020465985.1 Centrapalus pauciflorus
TCATTTTATGTAAAATATTGTTATTGTTCTAGCAGTTAATTTAATTGTATATAAAACATATAAATGAGTAGGAAACATAACTATCTACATAGATTATGAATAGTAATGTTAATCTACATAAAAATATATTGAATTATATAATATTTTATATGGATACACAATATTTCTAAACAGAATATGAAAGATTTTTAGCAGTTAAATAATTTTCTATATAGAAAAAAATATTGTTTTTATAAAAAAACGTTTTTTTACTATAAAAAATCAATTCTTATAAAACAAATAGTTCTTAGGTTTTCACAAATATTTAGGTTATTAGAAAAACTCTTCCATATACATATACATATATATATATATATATATATATATATATATATATATATATATATATATATATATATATATAGGGTTGGGTTCCGGTAAGAACCCTTGTTACCGTGAGAACGTGAGAACCACTTCAAAATGCACAAATTGGTACATCAAATGCACAAATTTTAAAATTAAAAGTTTTACTTAAAATCATTATTAGTCTTAAATATTAATAAATATCATAATCTAACACTAACATTACATTCAAAACATACATTCATTAAATTATAAACTAAATGCACAAATTTGAACATCAAATGCATAAATTTTCTTAAATGCACAATTCGTACATAAAATGGATAAATTATAGCATGAGATGCGTAAATTTTTACATGAAATGCATAAATATATCGAAAACATTAAATTTTAGTATCAAATGCACAATTTTATACAGTGGATGCACAATTTTTAGAGTGGTTCTCACGTTCTCACGGTAATGAGAGGTTCTTATGTGAACCCAATCCTATATATATATATATATATATATATATATATATATATATATATATATATATATATATATATATATATATATATATATATATATATATATATATATATATTTAGGTTTAAGTGAGTACCACTTTTTACGTAGCGCATCATAAGTTACCACTCTTAAGATGTATTTTTTTTTTTTTTTGATAATATATAAATTTCACCCACATTCACACATTATAAATACATGAAATTATGTATCATTTAAATGTACGTTCACATACATCCAAAATTATGTTAGTGTATGTTTACATCATTTTTAAGGAGTTTGGAGATGTGAATATATGTGAAATTTACATATTATCTTTATAATGTTAATTAAAATATATTAATGAAAAAATAATTTAAAAAGTTTTTTTAAGTGATACATTCTGGTGCGTTGCATAATGAGTGGTACTCTCTTGAACCATGTGTGTGTGTGTGTGTGTATAGAGTTGGGTTCCGGTGAGAACCCTCAATTTCGTGAGAACGTGAGAACCACTCTAAAAATTTTGTGTATTTAATGTATAAAACTATGCATTTGATGCTAAAATTTATACATTTGATAAAATTATGCATTTGATATAAACATTTACGCATCTCATGATAAATTTTTCCATTTTATGTACGAATTTGTGCATTCGACAAAATTTGTGCATTTATTGTTCAAAGTTGTGCATTTAGTGTAAAATTTGAAAACTTTAAATTTTAAAGCTAATTTTAATGTTAGATCATGATATTTATTAATATTGAAAACCAATAATGGTTTTAAGTTATAAATTTAATTTTTAAATTTGTGTATTTGCTGTATAAATTTGTGCATTTTAGAGGGTTCTTACATTCTTACGGAAAGCAAGGGTTCATATGTGAACTCAACTATATAATATGGTTCGTGTGAGTACCTAAAAAATCAGAATACCGTGAGTACCTGTGAACACACGGGTTTCAGATGTGAACATACTCTGAAAAAAGGTTATTTTAAAAAAAATTATTCATATTCATTTAGATACAAATAATATATGCTTATTTGTAAAAAAAAAAATTACATACATTCACACTTCCTAGCATCTTAAAAGTCATGTGAACGTGAAAAAAAATAATGTGAACATGCTTAATGTGAACATACGTTCACAACAGTGCAGTTTATGTAAATATGCACGTTTCACATAGTTATAGTGTGTGTTTATGTGTGATTTTTTGCAAGTAGTCTTGTATTATTAATTTAAACATGATTATGAAAAAAAATTCAAAAAAACTGGTTTTAAGCGAGATACCTCCGGTACTCTGTGTGTGTGTATGAACACTAAGGGGTTGTTTATTTACTTATTAATGAAATAATTAAGAAGTCATTTAAAAGTAAATTTATCTTTTAATAATTCCATTTAAAAGTAAATAAATATATATCGCCTAAGTTGGTTACTTGGAATTTGTGATTTCTTTTTAAATCCTTAATTGGTGTTTAGTTTTACTTTTTTTTTTAAGGTCCAACATTATTTTATATATATAATTTACTAAAAACCTAGTTTATAACCCACATATTACGTGGATATTTTTTATTAAATTTATTTATATAAAATGTATACGAGTAAAAATAAAAACATACAAAAATAATAATTGTGTTTATTTTTTATTATTTACAGATTAAAAAATAGAGTATATTGATCTTTTTTAAAAATATTAAATTGTACTTATCTTTTATTTTTATAAGTTGTAATTATCTTTTTGGTGAACGTAGAGGTGACACGTGACTTTGATGTTTTCCTTTATTATATATAATAATAATATTTCCACAACTAATTCAAATTATTACATTTGGATCTAATTATGATTATTATGGATAATAATGATAGATATTTATTTTAGGTAAACATTAATTTTAAATGTTACAAAATCTAATTTATTACTAATTAATTAATGAAAAAAATAAAGTCAAAATTTAATGCAATTATGTTAAGGTGTTAAATTTGGAAAAAGAGGTGGAAAAATAAAATTTTCTTGTATTGTAGAAGTGACATGTGACATGAATTGTTTTGTTTTATTATAATATATAGGCTAATCAACCCATGTATTACATGAGTTGATTTATGAAATACATATTTTTTTATATTTAAATAAATTATTATAAATTTTATATATAATTAAAATAAAAAAATTGAAAGCTAGTTAAATTAAAGATAAAAATACTTAGTTGTTTGATATTATATAAAAAAATATTATTATATTGTATTACTAAAAACAGATAATATGTGTTTGCAAAAAAATATTTATTTTAATTTTTATTAACTTCAAATATGAAATATCAATGTAAGAAACAAAAAACTTCAATTATGTGAATGTATATATATTTTGAAAATGATAAAATATAAAAATAGAATAACTGAAAATCAACAATCAAAATTTATCATATTCACAATTGAAGTTTTATTAATTAAATTTTAAATCTTGTTAGCAAAATAATTAACAAAAATTTTTAACTTTATTTACTACACTTCTACATTTAAATTCAAATTTTTCAATTTGAATTTAACTATGATCATTAAGGATAATAATGACACATATTTATTTTAGGTAAATACTAATTCATTAATGAAAAAATTAAAATCAAAATTTAATGTAATTAAGGTAATGTAGTAAATTTGGAAAATGAATTAAAAAAATGGCATAGGTATAATTATTGATTTTAATTAAGGGTATAAGAGACATTTCATAAATAATTATGAGTTGTCATTAATCTTGACCATTGATTTCTTTCCATTCAATGGACCAGAAACTCCAAGTGGTTTTCTTATTATATATAGTATAGATTATGGGGTTCATTGATCCATAATTCCATATGCTTACGTAGAATCAAAAAGGAAAAAATAAAGATAAATTAATTATTAGTTAGAAGAATTGTATCATTTATATAAATTTTTTGTGAGTTCTTGAATTAATATGTATTCTAAAATTCAATTGTTTTGTTTCTCTAAAATAATTCTATGGTTATTTATATTCGAATGTAATATTCTAGAAAACCATTGATTTAATAATATTCATTTCCTTACTCTTCGATTTTTCCTACCAATCGTCCCTAAACAGTACTCGTGCTATTCAATATTGTTTTGAACTCGGAAGAAATTAAAACAGAAAACGGTACGTAGACATACCATTCGGATGAAGAAATTGGCCAGTAAAGTAGTTAGAATCATCCGAAGCAAGAAACACAAACGACGGTGCAATCTCGTGTGGTTGAGCCGCCCTACGCATCGGCGTTTCGGACCCGAACTCCGATACGTCGTTCTTCTCCATGGTTGCTGGTCGGATTGGTGTGTAAACCGGACCAGGTGCAACACCATTTACACGGATCCCTTTTTGAACGAGTTGTAGTGCCAAGCCTCTAGTGAACGAAACTATCGCTCCTTTTGTCGATGAATAATCCACGAGTTCAGAGTTTCCGGTATAAGCATCGACAGATGTTGTGTTGATGATGCAACTCCCTTCATTCATATGCTTTAAAGCATGCCTGTGTTACGACAAAGTAATATAAAAACGTGTACTTTAAGTAACGATATGATCTAGCTTAATTAGACACTGGACTTTTACTGACTAAAAGTATGCAGTCGGTGAATCGGTCGGTAATTACCAAGTCCTTTCCAAAGGATTTCCGGCAGAAATTAACGTAAATAAAAGAAAAACCCAAAATCCTGAAGGATTTCCGAATGAATTGCTATAAAAACATTTGGTTGGTAAAGAGTGTTACCGATTTTGATATCAGTTGAAAAACAGTATTGCTAATGAATTTCCAACAGAATTGCTATACAATAGAGCGACAGGTTTATTTAATTCAATGTCACTAATGATGGATTTCACACCGAATGCTATAAAATAAAGAAATAGGTCTTTCCGTTGAAAATCAGTCAAAAATCAATCAGACAACTAGTTTACCGATTGATTTCTGACAGAATTGCTATAAAAAAAAAAAAAAGGGTCTTTTCGAACCTTTTGGAAAAGTGTTACCAAAGGATTTCCGACTGAAATGCTATAAAATAGAATGATGAGTTGGAAATCAGTCGGAAAACAATGTTATTGACAGTTTTACCAATACATTTCCAATTGAATCATTATAAATAGAATGACAAATCTTTTTTGTCAGAAATTAGTGCTACCAAGGGATTATTTTAAAAAGACAAAACTCAAAAAATTGAAATTTATAAGACTTAAACGTAAGACCTCCTTCCAAAGAATTTCAAGTTTCAACTACTACTTTTAAAAACAAACAACAACCTTCAATGATTTTTTAAACTGTAATAACCATTTTTTTCAGTAGAATGTTACTCTGACCTGCATAAGAAAAACTGAGAGAAAACATTGACTCGAAAGATCCTATCGAGTCGCTCCTCATTAATTTCATCAAGGGAATTCGTTTTGTGTTGTTCAGCAGCATTGTTCACCAGTATATCGATATGTTTGTATTTTTCGACAACTTCTTCGACTACTTTTTTGCAGTCATCGTCGAACCCGAGATCGGTACCAATGGCTATGGGGTCTTTAGCATCGCTAGTTTTGTTTTCGACTAACAGGTTTAAGGTGTCATTTGCATCTTTATCCTCTTGACCCTTTAAAAAAGTGAAAGCAACGGTTGCACCTTCTTTCACAAAGAGGTAACACACAGCCCTACCAATGCCGGAATCTCCTCCGGTCACCAGCGCCACCTTCCCCTGAGAATCAGACACGTGTAATATTATTAGAAAAATATTTACTTTTTTAGGTAACCAATTATGTTTATGGATTCATTTTTGTTCGATATAGTTATTTTTTATTGTTTCTACTCCTCGACAACTTTTATTTTTAATCTATGGAATTTTTTTAAAGACCAAATAACAAAACTAACGATAATTTCTTTTTATTGTTTATAGGAAAATAATTTGTTTTTTTATTATCAGAATTATTTTATATATTTTTTAATTGTTTAGTAAAAAATAAATGATAAAAAATACAAAATATAATATCAAATATACCAAATATAAAAATTCATATTTTTAGAATTCTAAAAAAGGTATAAAGGTTGATGTTAGTATTAAGGATAAAAAAATAAATAGTGTTATTATAAATCATAAAAATGAAACTAAAATTATTATTTAACAATTTTTCCTTTTAACAAAATGATTCTTTTTTAAATAAAAAGGCCATGCATGCACTTTAATTGTTGATTTAATCTTTTATACAACATATATATATTTTGCTAAACTTAGTTAATCTTCATCAACACATTTCTTAATTACCAAATTAAGAACTCTATTAACGACCCATTTTCCTTGACTGAATCTTAACCTAAATCATCAACACAATTGAGAAAATTGGTTCTTGGAATTTACATTTTAGTTATTAATATGGTTGATGTTGAAGGTAGAAGACAGTTTTTAGTATTGATTAAAGGTTGAAATCTACTTCATGTATACGTTAGAATTTAATTCATGTACGATTCAGAAGAAATGTCAAATTCCTATAAGAAGAATTTTAATGGACATACATAAAATTTTACATTTTACATCAGTTATCAAAGGTTCTAAAAAACTAAATTTAAATTAAAATTCCATCGTATTCCATTACATGAATCAAACGTCACCTTAAAATATGTCATTCTCACATACGCGAAACAAAAAAAAAATTTATTCAATGCAAAAAAATAAAAATAAAAACAATACAAAATTAGCGACAAAAATAAACAAATAATAGTTAATCACCTAAAAGTGAAAAAAAAACCCATAAATATCACATATATAAAAAAAATAAAAACAATAAAAAGTAATAATCTATCTATTTATATATAATAAAAGAATATATCAAATCACATTGCACCTCCACATTTCATCGAAAATAATAAATACAACTTATTATTATAAAGAAAAATAAATATAACTCATTATTATAAATAAAAAAGATGATAAATACAATTTATTATTATAAAGAAAAATAAGATTACAATTTATTAGTTTTAAAAAGATAAATACGTTATATTATTTGTAATCTATAAATAATAAAGGGTTAATACTGAAAAAAAAACCCCACGGACTTTCATGTTATTATCGGTTAAGTCACTAAACTTTTTTTCCGAGTATTTAAGTCCCTAAACAATGTTTGTCTTATTCAAAACTATATATTTTTATCTGCTACCTGCTTAACAGGTAAACCAATCAGTTCCTCGAATAGTTTATTGTTAAAAAAACCAACTATCTTTTCCAATTTTCACAATTAAATCACTGGACTTTCTTTTTTCTTGTTTAGGTCACTGTACCGTTTATCGATTAGTGACCTGCTAAACAACTCAAATATATAGTTTTGAATAAGACAAAAATTGTCTAGGGACTTAAACACTCGGAAAAAAATACAGTGACTTAATCGATAAATTCATAAAACTTCGTAGGGTTTTTTCAATATTAACCCAATAATAAAAGATAAATATAATTTATTATTTTTAAAAAGATAGAATATATTCTATTAATTTTTATTCCATAAACATTTATTTTTCATAAAATATATAAGTATTATATTATATTTAAACTAAGATATCCATTTATATCAATCAAATATATTAAACTAAAAATAAAAGTTTTAAAAAAATTATAAGAAGCAGCTACTAATTATATCAATTTATAAAGTTAGAAAAATCATAGTTATAACAAGTAATAATAATATTCTTATATTTTAGAATATCATATGCATACTTGATAAGATCTTGTCGGAATTTGTTTTGTATTACGTTGCACAAATTGTTTATGTTTTTATTAGGAAAAAACCCTGCGAAATCCCTACAGATGGTTAGACTTAAGCAAATAAACATGAATAAGATTTGCACATGGGATTCGCTCAACCGAAGGGAACGATGCGTAGCGCCATAGGGAGAACCTAGCATAGCGCTCACATTTTTTGGCTTACTTTTGCACTTAAATCTAAGTTTCTAGCCCAAATCAACCAAAAACTTTCTAGACGAGTCTCTTAGTATTTTTTTTATTATTATTCCAGAGATGTTTTTTTATAGTTATTCAAGTTGTATATTATTTTATGATGCCTATAATTTAGATTTTAGTTTAACAATTTTTTGTTGTTTTACAATACAATTTATTATTTTTGAAAAAGATAAATATACTTTAGTATTTTTTAAAAAATAAATAATAAAAAAAATAAATATAATTTATTATTTTTAGAAAAAATAAAAATAATATATTATTTTTTAATCTATAAATATTAATTCGTAATGAAATATATAAGTATTATATTATATATAAACTAAAATATCAATTTATATCGATTAAAATATATTAAATTAAAAATAAAAATTTATAAAAAATCATAAAAAAACAGCTATGAATTGTATCAATTTATAAAGATAAAAAGATGATATTATATTATTTTAAATAATTATTAGTTATTTGTTTTTATTTTTACATATATCCATTTTATATAAATGAATATATCCACGTAACATCTAAGTCATAAAATAGTTACTAATAATTTGTTACCATAAATAATGAAAATACAGATAAAAAAAATTAATAAAGATAAAAAAATTCGAAAAAGAGTAGAGCTCATACTTGAAGCTTTCCGGAGGGTTTGTAATTTGGGTTCATGAATTGTGGGTTTGGATCCATAAGATGTTCTTTTCCTGGTTGACTTTCTTGTTCTTGTGGTGGGAAATTTTGACCATTTCTTAACATGTTTGCTATTGATATGTATTTGGATCAAGCCAAGGTGGCAATATATAGAGAGTAGATAGGTATAAGAAGAAGCTTAATACAATCTATTTGAAGCTGGATTACTACAAGATATATGCCACGTGTGATAGAACTTTCACACGTGTCACTTCATTGTCTATGTGGCATGGAGCCTCACAATACACTCGAGCAAAATATTTGGATTTTAACGTTAGGTTTGCTATAGATTCACTAGGTTTTTTCATTTGGATTTCAGTTTTTCGGTTTATATTTCAATATTTTAAGTTTTTCGAATCAATTTTTCCCAAAATTTTCAAAAATTCAATATTTATCAAAAAAAGAAAGATGTATCTTTTTCAATCTCGAAACTTACATGTTTTAGATATGAAAATGTACGTTTATAATTATCTCATGAAAAAATCTAAATATGAACACAGAATGTTAACCCTTTAACCACCACATTATGCATTTACAACTTCTAACATTAGGGTTTGTTTGACGCGAAACTCATGAGAGCTTAAGTTTATTGTTTTTAAAAGCACTAATGTTTTTATACATAAACTGCATTCAAGTGAATTTCTTTTCCTGCAACTTTTTTAAAAGCATAAGCTTAAAAATCATTGGCTTCTTCAAGCAATTTTCATAAGTAGTTTGAGTTTGTGAAAAATAAAATTACCAAAATGCTTTTAATTAATTTTGATTCTAATTTGTTTTATTTATTTAATCAGGTTTTTATGTCATTTTGTATTTCTCAACAAAAATTCTAGTTCCAGTTCCAGTTAGACAACTGTCTGCCAAACACATCTATTTGCAAAAGCTCCAACTACTAGTTACTAGCTTCAACTCTAGCTCCAACTTCAAGTTCATCTAATTTTTGTCAAACTCAGTATAAACCATTTGTTAGATTGTGTTGAAAGTTGAGTATAAATACCAATATACAATTATATCCAATTGTTTTCTATTACTTAATCATAGCAATCTATTTTAAATTTATTTAACACTGATAAATATTTTATAAAATCATCCAAGTTTAACATTTTATCCTTACTTGTTTATGGAATAAGATCTGTTACCATTATTTCATTATATACATTTACACATCAATTTTCAAATATGACAACAATATCATATATAATACGCATTACAAATGATAGCAACAATTTGTAAACATGTTACTAATTTCATCAATCAACCCATTACTTTAAAATTTCATAAACAATAACCAGTGGTCAACTTTCATTTAATCCCAACTTTAATATAAAAAAAAAGTAATATTATGTGTATTCTATTATAGGTCTATAAGACAGTGTAACCCTTTATTTTAATAGGAGGGAGAGGAAGATGAGAAAGAAAAAAAAACATTCATTTTGTATTGTTTCTGTTTCTTACATATTTTTCTTATAATACCTACCTTATCATACAGAAAAGTTTCATGTTACCCCAACCCCTCCCTTCCCTCCCCTCCCCCAAATTTAATATTAGGGTTGATAATTTTTAGATTCAGTAACATTAATTTTAAAAACTATTTATTCCCAAAAAAAATAAAAATGCAATACCTCAAAATAAGTGAGAAATTATTATTATTTGTTTTACATTATTATGTAATAAAGTTAGAAATTAGAAAAATAAAAGACTAACAATATATTGCATTTTAATAAATCTGAAATTCTTTAGGTTGAATAATTATAATTAATTAATTAATAGTAGTTTGATACACGGGTTGACGGGTCAACCAAAACCAATTGGTTTTATTTGTGCCATTTTCATGTCAACTCATTTATGACCCTATTAATATTCATGTCACGTTTAGTAGCGGTGTTACGTTCATGTCTGGTCGTATCATGAGTTGCCATCTCTATTTAATAGACATGGATATATATTTATATATTGAATTAACCTTTAATCATGGATCTGAGCCTATATAATTAAACAGTAATAAGGCTCAACAATTTCATGTGTTTGGAATTGGGTTAATTAAAAAGTAAGTATTGCATTTTCTTTTATTTTAAGTAGCATATTAAAAAAGAATTTCAATTAGAAAAATATAATAATACAAAACACATCAATCTAGCTAATATTACCAGTAAATTATGCTGAAATTACAGTTTTTTCATCTAGCTATGAAACTTTTCAACGTGAACGTGACGTACACTTTCTAAAGATTACCAATTATTTGATTAAATTATTTGTTACCTTAATTGTTGTGTTTTTTTTAATATATTCCTCTAATCGAAAAAAAAAAAAAAAATTAATGTTACCCAAATTAGGAAAAAATATAATAACCTGTTACCTTTTTTTCGTAATTATCCATTTGGATTTTTGATGCAAATGAATACATAACTTTTGTCAAATGCTTTCAAACTTCAAGAGTTTGTGAGACAAATTTCTAGCCTTACAAGTTTTAGCTGGATAAACCTTTTAATAAGCTTTAGGGTTCATGTTGAAAAAACCCCACTGTAATGTACTGTTTTCCGGTTAGTTACCTGCTAAACAGATCAAATATATAGTTTTGAATAAGAGAAAAACTGTCTAGGCACTTAAACACTTGTAAAAAAAAGTACAGTGGGTTAATAGATAAACTCATGAAAGTTCCTAGGGTTTTTTTTTTAATAATATTAACCCATTTTGACTCACTATCATTTCATTATAAGCAGCTAAATCGACAAACATTTTCTTGAACAAATGTGCACAAGTTCAGATGTTCAAGGACCTCATCCGAACAACTTTATAAGTATTCTAACTAGTGAGTCACCATACCCTGAAATGTAGGGACCAATGGTGCAATATTTCCTATTTTATGAACATAAGCACCTTTCATGAGTGTAAGTTTTGTGTTCACTATATTTTACACATAATAAATAACATGTGAAGTTTATTATTCTATACATCCTCAACCATCATGTTTACAACAATGTGTGAAATCTAAGAAAATTATAGATGTGTTGTCCTTTGTACGTTGTGCTCTCGCCTCGCTCAACAATACTTTGGCAATCTTATCAGCTGAATTATCCGTGCCGTTTCTCTCTCGTATCTGTGAAAAAAAACCACGTTACGAGTGACTCAACGTTTTAACTATCAATGTGTGGATATGGTAGAAATGTAACCTGGTGGACTAGTTGAATGGCCTTCTTAGAATTAACAACGTCCCAAAACCCATCGCTGCATCCAATTTCACCAACTTAGAATCATATAAACAAGTTCGTTTAAACAAACTGAAAATGAATACATTTACACAATGCAAATACACGAATTTCCTATATTAACATGTTAAACATCTTTCTAGTCCCCATGTGTTGTTATTGTTTATTGTTTGTTCCATCATTATTGCTTGCTTGCACCTGGCTACCCAGCTGAGTTTTTCTCGAGATTGATCTTTATTCGGGTTTCTTTATTTGAGTTTCAATATATGTAGGGGACTAGGGGGCATAAACTAAGCAGAGCCTGGCCAAGTTTGACCTCATTAATGCTTCAACTCAGCTAGTTTCGAGATTTATGTGTAACACTCTCGTGACTGGTTCCAGGCTATAGTTTGGGCTTGACTCACATATTACATATACATATATTTATCATTAATCGTTTTATTATATAATTTAATTATATGATAAATATTTTATTGTTATATATTTATTATTTAATTTATGTGTTGTATATTTATTTACTTATTATTATTATTAATATATATTATATGATTATAAAATTTTTTTATATAATTAAAAAGTGCTCGATTAGACTTGAGCTATAATGAGTCAAACTCAAATAGCTAATGAGTAGCTCAGCTCATGTACACATAGTTTCCTTGCAATCTTGTTACTGTACAAAACTGAATTCCTTTACTCTTTTCCCACCATATGTCCATAACTATAACTGGTTAGTGCTTAGCTTGGCTGGGTTGTCCTTCCACCTTTTTTTTTTTGTCAACCTCAAAATCAAGATTCTCCTAAGACATTAACCATCACTATATCTTGGACCACTTACTAATATGAGCTTCCATGAATGAAATTAGTACCTTAGGCGGCGTTTGGTTCGCAGAATGTTTATTCCATAAATGGAATCTGTCAAAAGAATGGAATTATGGAAGGAATGGAATCTGAATCCAAATGATGTAGTGTGTTTGGTTGGCATGAATGGAATGGAATGGAATTTAGATTAAATTCATTTGTTGTTTTCTCCTTGGTTTATAAATTTTTCAACAGAATTGGATTATGATTGTGACAAATGACCAAAATAAATAATTAATAACTTTTTAAAAGAATTTATTGATGATAATATTTTGAAAGTATATATTTTCTTTATTTTTTTCTTCATAAATAACTCTTCATAATATAATTTTTTTCTTCATAAATTCATAAAACAAATGTCTTAAAATGATAATATTAAAAGCAGGGTTGTGATATGATATGGTAGAATGGTATTAAGTAGGGTGGGTGTGTACAATGTAAGAATAGGATGAGATGTAATATGTTTGATAGGTGAGTAGATCGATGGTATGGTAGGGTAGGGTCGGAAGTGGGACTCGGGTAGAGATAATGTATGGTACGATGGGTATATAATGGTGGAAAGAGATGTGATAAGTTCGATGGATGAGTAGATTGGTTTTAGAGTAAGGTGCGCGAGTAGGTGGGGGACGGTTGGATAGGGTGGGTGTATACAAGGGTGAAAAAAGATGTGGTAAATTTGATGGGTAGTAGATTGGTGGTAGGGTAAGATGGTTGGGTGGGCGGGTGGGGTAGGTGTGGTAGGATGGGTGTAATATAAGGGTGGAAAAATATGTGGTAAGTTTGATGAGATGGGTAGGGTGGGTGGGTAGGTGAGATAGGGTGGGGTAGATAAGGTATTGGTAGGGTAGGTGGGGTTGGGTCCGGTCGGGTTGATATGGTAGATATGAGGGAATGTTTAGGAATGGAAAATAAGTTATACTTCAATTTTGTCATGGAATCTACATTCCTTGGAAAATCCATTCCTTTTCCATCAGATTCCGTGAACCAAACGCCCCCTTAGATTTTTCAGAGGGAACAACATGCCTTAGGTGAGTATTCCTCGTTAACATTCAACGTTCTCTTAGACAACTTAGTTTTCCACAAAGTTGCATGCTATGCTAGCATCAACGATCCTATGTAAGCCTAGTCATTGTTGTGAAAAGGCTATTAAGTCGCACATTTTTATTATTGTTTCATGAACCCTGTCTCATGGATGCTTGAACTTGGCAGTTATTCACGTTTAAGGAGTCAGGAAAACCTGTTAGCATTCAGTTTGATCCTTGGTTCTAACTTCTTTCATTTTTAGAGTTTGGTCCAGTTTTAGACCTGTAAGGAATTTCATAACATAAAACGCAGAATCGAAAACTAATTATTAAGAACTCAAGAACCCCAAACTTGAATCAAAGGAAGAATTCAAATTCACCATTGAAAAATAACTTGGGCTGCATGTCTACAAATTGAGTTCTCGTCCACATTTAACACAAGGACCTATTTATCCTAAAAAACGACAAAACTAACCAAGACTAACTCTAATCTAGCTATCCCTGAACTATTACATCTAATTCAAGTAACTAAACCTCACAAATCTCCACCTTGGCTTGAATTTCAAACCCGAAACAAAATCCCGAAAGCAAATCTATGTTTCCCTAATCCAAATAACAAAGTATCAAACTCCACCTATTTGGAACCGAAAGCAACAAATACCAAATATCCTATATCCGATCCAAACACCAACGTGCATCAAAAACCAATACACCAGAGAACAAATCCATATCCAAAATCATCTGGTTTCCCAACGTCGCAACTAAGACGATAGTCCATATAAAAAACATAACAAAATCTCCAAATGGCCCGAAAAAACGCAAAAGCGAAGACCCAAAAACAATGTCAAAACCTATCAATCAATCAACAACTATGCAATAGCGTCTCGCGGTCGAATAGCGGTCAAGACCGCTATTTGCTATAGCGGTTATCGCGGTGATATAGCGCTAAGATAGCGGTGTGTGTGTGTGTGTGTGTGTGTGTGTGTGTATATATATATATATATATATATATATATATAAATATATATATATATAATTTAGAAAACATAATATAATGCATATATAAAATCATAAAGAACTTAAGTCATAAGGTGAAGACCCGATGATGAATGCTAGCGATTGAAGAACATCAGATGTTTCTTGGTCGTGAATCTCAATTAAATCGGCAGCGTGAATGAAGCAACGAATATGTATGGGCTGTGAATCTGGTGTGTTGTAGCGTATGTACTATTTGTGTTTGGAGTTTGGACTGGACTAAGGCAAAAGAATGAGCTGGGCTGGAAAATAAAATTTTGGACTCGACCCATACACAAATAGCGCTATTTCTGACCGCTAATTGTGACTAAATTGCGCCCAAATAGCGCTAAATAGCGGCGCAAATCGCGGAACCGCAAAAACCCACCGCTATTTGAAACCGCTATTTTGCTTTATACCGCAAACCGCTATAGCGGCACTATAGCACCGCTATTGCGTCGCAAGTAATTGCATAGATCAACAAAGTCCGGACCCAAAACACAACGACATCTAATCATCGCAACTAAATCCAAATGTGTAATTTCTCCCAAACATCCCAAAGTCCCAAAAAACTTGGGGGTAGCCAATAACAAATGAGAAACTCCACCCAAATGATGAAATGGACCAATTAAAATTCAAACTCCAAGTCGAGATTACTACTCCAAATCGGCGAACAACCGACCAACAACCAAAACCCAAATCAAAATTTGACCAAATCGGAACACCATAACCCAAACGTCGATCATTAACTTATCAATACACTTTCTCGACATGACGAACCCGAAAACCAACCGTCATAATATAAATCAAAATTCTAATAGAACTTGTGTCGCCATCTAAATGCCTTTGAAAACGAACTTGAAATTCAGTCAACATAAATCCCACAAAATGCAGCTCTAATTCCAAAACTAAATCGAACAAACGTCATGAGTCGACACCTAAATTCTTAAATCGTCACTCAAGAAACCCGAAAACGGCCATTTTGTCTTCAAAACGAACCAAAAAAAAACAAAACCCGAGATCAATACGAGTCACCCGAAACCAAACTTGATTTCTTCCATTAAATTTCAAACAGAGCACCACCCAAAACGATTGGCAATTTCAAATAGGTGTATTTTGAAATTGTCTGCAAGACCCAATTGCAAAAATCACAATCACATATTGACTTTGCATTTGTCAATTTCAGTCCAGTATCTATAAATCAATTGTCCAAATTGATTTCCAAAATTGATTGTGAAAAATGAATTTCCAATGTCAATCGCAAGCATCAATAACCAATTTGGTGCCAATTGATTCCAAAATCAAAATCGATTCTCAATTTCAATGTGGGTCTCCACCTTAAACTGAACTCCAACAAAATCAATCGCTAAAATCAAAACTCAAATGTGATTGACAAATTAACTGCAGTGCTCATCAATTCTATTTTCAATTGTGTCTCCAAATGACCAGCCTTGATTGCTAATTCCAATTGACAAGATCGTTACTTCGAATTCAACACCGATTGACAAAATTGATGGCTGAAATCTTCAAATGACCTCTTCGATTGCTTGATAATGGAGCGCCAAAATCAATCTAAAGAAAACGATCACCAAAATCAATCCCAAAATTGAATTATTGGGATCGTTTGTCAAAAGCGAACCTCCTCAAATGCGATGAACGCCAAATTGATTTCTAAATCTTGAATCAGAAATTGATTGCATAACACTGATCGCTAATTTCAACTCAAATTGACGCCATTAATTGAATACCAAATTTATCAGATACCTCCAGAAGCGATTGCCAATTCTAATTTGAAGAACAAAATCGATTGCAAAATCCAATTGCAATCTTCAAAGCTAACTACGCAAAATCAGCCAAGAACATTTTTGGCCAAAAACAACCACAATCTTCAATTAGCCAAGACGATTGCTGAATTCAGTTTGGCCAGGAGCAATGTCGGACTACAATCGCTTTATTTCCAATTTCCCTGGCCGACTTCTTCAATTGTTGAAGTCGACTGCCAGACTCAAGATGTTCCACCTTGAATCGACTTCCAGAATGAAAAACGATGGCCAATATTGCAAATCACAGCAGCTCAAATTCAAATTTCAGGAAGTCAAGAAACAATTTCGGATTCACGAACAAAGAACGGTTGTTGGTTTCAATTACGAAAATCAGACCGGAGAATGAGAGAATTAAGGAGTGTGATAAAAAATAACCTAACTAGTCTCTAATACCACTTGTTAGGAATTTCAGAACATAAAACGCAGAATCAAAAACTAAATTATCAAGAACTCAAGAACCCCAAACGTGAATCAAAGGAAGAATTCAAATTCACCATCAAACTTGATTACATGTCTACACATTGATACTATAAACCTACAAAACTAACCAAGACTAACTCTAATCTAACTATAAGGGAATTACACTTAAGCCCCTGAACTATTACAACCAAATCAAGTCACTAAACCTCACAAGACTGTTGCACCCCCTACTCTAGAAAATTGCAGGGTCTTCTAGCTTCTTTTGAACCATGTTTTGTCAGCAATAAACTAGGGGCAGATTAGCACCTACATGGAAAAAACAGGATTGTGACACTAGAAACCCTGGCTCCTTTTGTACAAGCGATACTGTTGATCTTGCCCCAACTTTTTGCCTAGAGAGCACTACATAAACTTTAACTTGTAGGAATCAAATGATGATATATATTTTAGTTCTAAAGTGCACCGGTACAAGAAAACAAACAATCACCTATGAGCCCACAAAACATATACCAAGCCTATTTTTAATGATGTACATACATTCAAGTCAAAGAGTTTGAAATCTTCTCTCATGAAGGCAAATGATATTTTAAAATTTTAATCAACAGGCTAATGAGCTTCATGTCAACATAATGACTATGAACTTTATATGCAGCAGTAATTAAAAGTCACCAAATTTTATGAAAGAAAAAAATGAGAAACTAACACTAACGGTGAGGAATGGGCATGTTGGCAAACAATAGAGTTAATAAACATTACCTAGCCATTATAGCAAAGTCCCGGCTTTCTGAATTCATGTACACCACCTGACTTATATAAGGTTCAGAACTGAATCTAGTATCCTGCTGCTTAAGATACTTGTCTCCCAACATTCGTGCAAGGTTTAAACCTAAACATTCATCCAAATTTGCTAATTGAATATGAGAGACCAACATAGTGAAAAGTACTTAAAGGGTATAACAAACTCTCAATTACCGCATAGTCGTGTTTCCCCATCTTTAAGAGGTTCTCCAGCTGCTTGCATTCGCAGTCTTTCGGTATAACTTGCTATTCGATGGTCTTCCGTCATCTTAATCTGTTGTCCGTCAATACTGCAGAACAAGTAATATAAAATTACAACCAATTCAAGAAAGGCTCAATTCAGCAGTAACAGAACTAACATTAAAATAAGATCCCTCAAATAGCAACATATATATGTGAGAGACGTACATAAGTTAGGGCTTCCAACACTTGCTTTATCATATAAAAAGAAATATTCATCTTTGTGTTCACCGGAGTTTTGCACAGAATCAGAAATAGTTTGATGCGAGGAAAACTACAATCTCTAAACCCAGTGAAGGATGAATTACAACTACATAGAGTATATTATCACCTGCTATTTACTATAATGATCCATTATAATTGCATATGACAACTATGAAGCAAAAAAAGAACAATTATGCAAAAGGAAGAAAAAAAAAAGAATAGGGTACAGCATTGACATTGACAACACAAAGGGTGTCTCGAATTAATAGCTATAATTAAATCAGATTAATATATGGTTAGGGAAATAAAGGAAAGCTACGTTGAGGAGTCCTAATGTACAAATTAATCATTAATATAATGATAAGACTTTCTATAAACAGATAACAACTTCAAGAAACATAGTAACTCTGAAGAATGAATATCCATAGCCTGCACAAACCAGCTACGACAAACAGTTCTAGGACTCAAAAGCTGTCAGGCATCAATGTCCTTATGGCAATGACCAAATGAATTCTTGAAAGTAAATTTAATGTTATTAAAGGCAAAATGCGCACTTGAGGCGACATGCCTTGTAATTGTTCAGGGCGTTTAAATGTAATTCCCTGATAGTTAGATTAGAGTTACTGAGTTAGTCTTGGTTAGTTAGAATTAGTATAAATAGTCTTGTGGGTTAATGAGGACAATAACTCAAAAATTGTAGTTGTGTAACCCATTTTGAAAGTGAATTTGCATTTGTTCTCTTCTTGTTTCGCTTTGATTCACATTTGTGCGTTTCTGAATTGTTAGTTCTTGGCTTTGAATTTGCACTCCATTTTTGAATTTTCTAACAAGTGAAATTGACGATCATTTCTTTGCAATCAATTTCAGCAAATTAATCTGGAAATCAGCAATCGCTTCATGTTTTGGAATCAATTTTGGCTAGTGTCTTTGGCTATAATCGCATTTGAGATTGAGCGCTGCACTTGATTTGGCTGTCGCAATTGAAACAGCTTCTGAAAATAATTTCGTTTTTGTACTCGGTTTCCTGGAATCGTTTTTGGTCTTTGAAATCGGTATTATTGGCAATTAACACCGGCAATCGTAATTGCCAAATTGGAATTAGTAATTGTTGAAGCAAGTGTATTTTGGAAGTCCAAAATTCTGAATTCGATTCTGGGTGTTCGATTTGTTAGGAATTCAGAAACAAATTTAAAACTGAAATCAAGAACCCACAAAATCAGAAACCCACAAATGTGAATCAAGAAGAAAGAATTCAAATTCACTTTCAAAGATGGGTTACATGACTACAATTTGAATTATTGTCCTCATTAACCCATAGGACTTATTTATACTAAAAAACTACAAAACTAACTCTAATCTAACTATCAGAAAATTACACTAAACCCCCTAGACTATTACTACTAATTCAAGTCACTAACCTCACAAATCTCCACCTTGACTTGAATTTCAAAAACAAAACAAAACAAATCAAATCCCAAAAAACTAATTTGTGTTACTCCACCTACTTGGAAACACACTACCAAAAATTCGAATCCAACAATCCGAAAGCAACGAATATCAAATATCATCTATGCGACCCAAAACACCAATGTGCACCAAAACCAACAAACCGGAGAACAAAAAACCATATCCAAAATCAACCGGTTACCAAATGTCGCAACTAAGACGATAACCAATATCAAAACCATACGAAATATACAAACGGCCTGAAACAACACAAAAGCGACGACCCAAAAACAACGTCGGAACCTACCAATAGATCAACAAAATCCGGACCCAAAATACAACGATCATCGCAACTAAAACCCAATGTGTAATTTCTCCCAGATACACCAAAAACTAATGGGTAACCAAAAACGACTGAGAAACTCCACCAAAACTTGTTACCGGACCAACCAAGATTCAAACACGAAGCCATCAATACTAAGTTTTTCAAAACGGCAAACAAACGATCAACAACCAAAACCGAAATCACGGTTTGAACATGTAGGTCCCAAAAGGTTTCCCTAGAGTATTGTTCTAAGCTGTAGAGGGGGGGTGAATACAGCAAATTAAAATTCAACACTCTTTTCTCAATGTTTGTGTATACTATTAACAAGTGTTAATTGCAAACAAGCTTGACTGCGACAAGGTTCAAGCTGAGATGACAGATACAACAGATGTTCAACTAACCTAAAACACACTCGGACTAGATACAATGAATACACTCACTTAGATGAACTCACTGATTTTACAAGACACAGATGGACAGCTTGAATAGGAGCAGCTTAGACACACGTTACTGTTCTATTCAAGTAGACTTGCATGCATGGAATAACACACTTTAATGCACGATCTGATTTCTCACTCTTGGATGATGTCTCACAATCCTTAGAAGCTTCCTTTTATACTCTCACTGAGAATCTCAGTGAAGCTTCTTCATTGGACGATGAGATAGTGGGAAGTCTTTCCAAAAAGACAAAACAACTTTTCTGCACATTCTGATATAGCAGACTTGTCTTCATGTGGCAGAATCTGTCTTTTCCTTTTTGTCTCTGTTGCATAAGCCTTTAACCAAAAGAGGAATGTCAACTATGCATCTTTCTTCTTTTGTAAGGGCCTTTTTAATATAAGAAATGGTCTGTCACCCATTTCAAATATCCTCTTTGTCTTCATTTAACAGAACAGCGTAGGCAGCTTTAGCAGTTTTTGTTTTCCACTTTGTCTTCGACTTGTAAACTGATCTTGTAGCCAAAAACAATACATGAGGACTTGGAAACATATTCCATAAAGTGTTTAGCCTGTTCACAAAGAACAGCTTCTGTTCTTTGAGAACAGAACACTTAGAATCTGTCCAAGCTGCTCAACAGAACAGAGCAGCATAGACAGTCTATGTCCAGCCTGTTCAGCAGACAGAACAGCTTGAACAATCTGCCTTTGTTGCAACGAATGCAACAGGGTAAACAGCTTTGACTCATATTTCAAATCACTTTTCAGGTTTCAATAAGGCATAAACAGGCCTTAAATTATACCTTCAAGTGCATCAACAGGGTTTGATTAAAAATCTCCCCCTAAGATGTAAAGCAGGTTTGACTGGGGCGTTTTTGTGCCTAACAGAACAAACCGGAACGCCATAACCCAAACGTCGATCACTAAACTATCGATACACTTCCCTGACATAACGAAACAATCCAAAAACCAACGTCATCAAAAATCAAACGGAACTTGTATCGCCATCTAAATGCCTTCAAAATCGAACAACTCGAAATTCAATCAACACGAATCCCACAAAAAAAACGCAGCTCCAATTCCGATACTAAACCGAACATACGAAATGTGTCGACACCTAAATTCTTGAATCGTCATTCAAGAAACCCAAAAAGACCATTTCGTCTTCAAAACGAATCAAGAAAACAAAAACCCGAGACAAATACAAATCACCGAAATCCAAACTTGATTCAAGACTAAACCCAAACATCCAAATCAATTTCTTACGACTTGCGAATTCATATTTCAAAACACTAGCAACGTTCAAGAATTCGTTTTCTTGAAACCCAAAACAGTAACAACGTTCAAGAATTCGTTTTCTTGAAACCCAAAACTCAAACGAACCAAGAAAAAGAAAACAACAAGACCAAGACGAATGACCCAAATCTGAACATGATTTCTTTCAAAGAAATTCAAACACAGCACCACCCAATTGCAAAATCGATTGCCAAGATGACCTCCAAAGTCAAAATCAAATTTCAATAGTCGACTCCACCTTAAACTGAACATCAAGTCATAGACGTCAATTTCACAATTCTGATCACCAAACTCAACAGCGTCAACGATGATGGTTAAAAACAATAGCCAAATCGATTCAAGTTTTTGAATCGATGGCTGATTTCCAGATTCATTGGCACTATCACAGTGGCAAAAACAAATTCAGAAGCAATTTCACAGGCCGACTTCTTCAATTACAAAACAGAAACAAAAATAGTCGCCATTCAAAAAACCCAAGGACACAGCCATATGAACAAAACAGAATCAATTTGTTGAATCGGACTTCTTGACAAAACGATCGTCAAGATTGCAAGTTACAGCAGCGCAAATTCAAATTTCAGAAAGTCAAGAAACAATTTCAGGTACAAGAACGAAGAACGGTTGCTGATTTCCATTACGAAAATTAGACGGGAGACCAAGAGAATCAAGAAGCGTAATCTAAGAACTGATACCACTTGTTAGGAATTCAAAAACATATTCAAAACTGAAATCAAGAACTCACAAAATCAGAAACCCACAAATGTGAATCAAGAAGAAAGAATTCAAATTCACTTTCAAAGATGGGTTACATGACTACAATTTGAGTTATTGTCCTCATTAACCCATAGGACTTGTTTATACTAAAAACTACAAAACTAACTCTAATCTAACTATCAGGAAATTACACTAAACACCCTGGACTATTACAACTGATTCAAGTCACTAACCTCACACGATTTAAGGTGAAGGCGATGTCATCAATTGGAGTGTTTAGAGCAATTTTTTTTGGCGCTCTTTTCGTCAATTAGTATTCCGTTAATCACTTTCTTGATTGTTTGTTTGTTAGAGATCCCTCGTTTGTTTACTTTCTGTGTTTTGAAGCTGTTTTGATTCAAGAAACTTTTTCTTGAATTTTCGATCAAGTTCTTGAAGATGAATTCGCAAGTTGTTAAAGTTGATAAGTTCACCGGCAAGAATAGCTTTAGTTTGTGGAGGATCAAAATGTGTGCTCTTCTCAAACAATGTGGAGTTTGGGCTCCTCTTGCAGTTGCAAAACCAATTTCGATGAATGATTCGGAGTTTGCACAACAAGACGCGAAGGCACACTCGACTATTTTGCTATCTTTGGCCAACGAAGTGATTTACGAGGTTGCCGAAGAAGAAATGGCAGCAAAACTATGGCTGAATTGGAGTCCCTATACATGACTAAGTCGCTTATGAACTAGTTGTTGAAACAACGTTTGTTTTCTTCGAGGATGAAGGAAGGAATGGTTTTGAAAGATCTTGACGAATTGGATCTCATTTTGGTGGATTTGAAGAATGTAGACGTCAAGATTGATGATGAAGATGTGGCGCTCATCTTATTAGTTTCGTTGCCTCCATATGAGAATTTTGTGAGTTCGTTTGTTGTCGGTCGGGATAAGGTGTCTTTGGAAGACGTGAGGTCTAGTCTACATACTCGTGAGCTTTGTCACAAGGCATCACGAAATGGTTCGGAAAGTGAACCTATTGGTTTGGTTGCGGTGGCCGTGATAAATGCAACGATTGTTCGGATTGTGATGCTAGCAAGCGGGGAGATAAGAGTGAATCCAAGAGATGTTTGCAACTATTGCAAAAAGGTTGGCCATTGGAAGAAGGATTGTACGAGGTGGAAGGCCAAGGCTTCGACTGCGGTTGCAAGAGTCGATCCGGTTTCGGTTTTGAAGGGTGATTTGGTGCTGTAATTTGGTATGTTTGGCAGCTATCCATTCATAGTTTGGTTTAGTTTTGGGTGGAAATTTCTCATTTGTCGTTTGGTTGCCCGTTTGTTTCGGGCCGGACGTGTGGGGCAATTTAGGAGAAACTACACATTGATTTAGTTGCTGCTTTTGATAACCAGTTGTATTTTGGATATAATTTTGGATATAGTTTTGCTCTTCGGTTTATTGCCTTTGGTGCACGTTCCTTTCGAATTGCATGTGTAATGTTTGGCATTTGTAGCTTGGGGATTGAAGTTTTGGAGTTTAGGTTGGCATTTGTAGCTTGGGGATTGAAGTTTTGGAGTTTAGGTTGGCATTTCAGATTTGCATTTGGTAGTGTGCATTTGGTAGTGTGTTTCCAAATAGGTGGAGTTTATAACTATGGAGTTTGTTTTGTGGGAGCACAATTTGGTTTTTTTTTTAATTTTGTTTTGGGTTTGAAATTCAAGTTAAGGTGGAGATTTGTGAGGTTTAGTAACTTGAATTAGTTGTAATTGTTCAGGGGGGTTAAATGTAATTTCCTGATAGTTAGATTAGAGTTAGTCTTGGTTAGCTAGAATTAGTATAAATAGTCCTATGGGTTAATGAGAAAAATAAATCAAATTTTGTAGGCATGTAACCCATTTTGATGGTGAATTTGCATTTGTTCTCTTCTTGTTTCACTTTGATTCACATCTGTGGGTTTCTAAATTTGTGAGTTCTTGGCTTTAAATTTGCACTCTATTTCTAAATTTCCAAAAATGAATCAATTCCATTTCCCTGCTTTTTATTTCTCCATACAAAACAGCCCCCAAAGCTTGTCTGAGCAAACAGACAGAAGAAGATTCCGCAGGGCCCAAGTCAAATCCCTATATCGGAGCAGGGATAGAATGACTCGCATTTCTCATTGTTTTAAAGGTGCAAGATTCCTCACCTACTAAAATATACAGCATTTGGGATAACTTTGTTAAAGATGCAATTTAGGCAATAGAGGACTCGGGCCAGCATTAAAAACAACAAAATCATCAATAAAGAGAACATACAAGTATACATATCTACGTATATGGTTCTAGACATACTTTGCAATACAAGCTGAATCCCCGACATTTGCACATTGTGCTAAGTAGTTGTCATCACCATCAGCCCAAATGAGAAGCACTGTTGCAGTACAACCCTGAAAACATTCTGATTAGCAGATGAAGGCCAAAATTACATCGACACAACATACCACAAAAGATAATTACATAATGAACAACACATTTATCAATTCGAAATTGAACCAATAAAATAGGAGCCAGAATAGTACTAAATGGATAAAATATAATTCTTAAGAATGTGTTTCTAATAATCGACGTGATTAATATACAGCAGAGAAAGTAGAGGCGGCAAATGGGTGGGTCGAACCAGGTTGTGTAAGGGGTTAACATGGGTTTGGGTCAAAATGTGTATTGTTACTCATGGGTCAGGTTCCCCCATTGGGTTGAAAGCCTTTTTTTTCTTTTGCATTTATTGACAAAGATATATTCAATTGTTTCTCTGAATTTTATTGTCTTTACAATTAAAAAAAAAAAAAGCAGACCTCTTATTTTTGAAAAACCCCTAAGAAGTTTTTAAAATTATTTAGCGATTTATTATTATATTTAAGAGGAATTCTAGAACCTAACACGGTTAAAAACAATATCTCTCACACTGTCATTTCAGATTCAATTGATGAAGCACCACAATCACCGTCGGCCTTTGTCATAGCTTCTCCATCATTCGTTAGAGGTTCGTACTTTTCTTTTTGACTCAGGTTATCAACCTTTTTTGTTTACAACCAACTTTTTGTTTTAAAGTAACTTTTCTTGCTTTAAGTTTGAGTTTTGGTTCACCAACTATTTGTTTATAAGTTCCGCTATGCATTGATACTGAGATTTCGGGTTTTGTTTGCATTCTGTTACACAACGATTTCCATTTTGTTTTGTTTGTACCGAACTAGGCCAGAGATATCAAAGTCACGGGAAGGGAGGGCTGGGAGTGTTGGAAAAATGCAGCAATTCATTGTAATGAACGACCAGCCAACAGCTGCCAGTCATTGTGACAGAGCAGGGAACATACCCTGATAAGAAGCAGGGGCAGAAAGGTTGTGTCAAGACTCAAGATGTAGATCAAGTTATGTGGAGACAAGGTTAAAAAGAAAGGTTTATGTCTGGGCTAACTGAAAAAGTATGACCAAGACTTGGGTCTCATAATGCATGTAAGAAGGCACTGTGTTCTTTTCATGGTAGGCCACTCGTAACAAGAAAGACTATGGGATTAATATGGGGCCCAACTGTGAGGCAGAACTGGAGGACAGTCCATTGGACGTAAGTTTGATTTGGGAGACAATAAGGCCTATTAATTTGATACAGAGCTCAACTGAATATTAATTAAGAGGCTAGTTCAACAAGGCCTGAAAAAGGCATTGGCCGATAAGTCGATAACTACCATAATGAATGGGCAGCACACACAAGTTGTTGATTAATGAAAAAATATTGGTAAGTGTTCAAACTCATATAACACCTTGAAGACAATGTAATTAGTTTGGGAGGGGAGTAATGTTCGGACCATGAGCATGCATGATTGCTTCTAGGTTTGAATATTAGGTATCATTGTCATATTTGGGTAACTCAGTACATGGATGGCATGAGTCTATTGGCATAAATTATGGAATCTTTTTCACATAAGTTACTTGTACAAAGTTTGTTTGTTCATACCTCTATACATAATTTTAGTATTTGATTTGGTAGTGTGTCAATGAATAGACAGACAGACAGTAGACTCTTGAAGAGAGTTGGTCAATTTCTTGAACATAGACTGTTTACTTGTTCTTTTTTGTTAGCTTCCTATCGCTTATATTTAATTAATCTGTATGGATCCTATCAGGATCATTCCTCATTAGTCATTTCACTCTAAAACACAATTGATCAACATTGGCACAAACCGCAAATAAATTGTTAAGTAATTGATTAAAACCATGTCCCCCTATATATTACTTTTCAGGGCACTCTCTATTGTTTCTCTTCTTGACATCCACACTATGTTTCCTTGGTATGAAATGAAAATTCAACAGTGAGACACTTCCAAAAGGTTGTATGGTGTTCATCATTCTGTAAAGAGCGTTGATCTCTGGCACAACATAATCTGAGCACAAGGCATGGAATGAAAACATCAAAAAGGAGTGCTCAACAAAAAAGAAGAAAAAGAGTTCGACATGTAAAGATAATTCAAAAGTTATATAGAGGAATAAGTTGGATATTATACATGTGGACAATATAAACAGAACAGTAGGAAGAGCAAAACCTCATATAAGTGGTCCATATGTGCTTCTGTTTGAAAAAATGCTTCTCTAAGCACATCTGAAGCATCACAACGTGAAAAAACCTTCTCTCTTCTGAATGTATCTGATAAGATTTTAGTAACCATCTCAGGCATTATTCTGCGACAGAATTTATTCAAAAAGTATAAATTATCTGATAAGATTTTACGCAGTTTGCATTATAGAGTACATCAAGAAGTATTTGTAAAAAGTCGGAAGCAAGTGCATCCAATTTACACAACTTCGTTAAAATACAAATACAAATTTCAAAAAGAGCTGCCTTGCTGCAAAGAAACTGGTTTTATTCAGAAAGCCCTTCATATCTCACTAACCTAGACAGCACTTTACGAAAGAAGCAAACAAACAGGCCCTTAGTCTTCACAAGACCTCCCTCAAGTTTGTTAAATGTTAATCGGAAGATTTAAAAAAAAAAAAAAAAAGGCAGATGAGCCACAATTGGAGAGCTGAAGTTTGGTTACAGATCAGTAAATTGGATGGTTCAAGTTATAGTGTCAGTGGCAGTTCAAAAAAAAGTAATACAAATGGGGGACAGAACTTCCATATTTTTTTTCATAAATTTGCAGTTCAGGTCCCCTCCCTTTTCTTTTCTTCCTTCCTATTTTGTCAGACAGCAGGTAAAAGTTGTGAACTCCATTTGCACAATTACCAGCAGAACGATTTAGTTAGAAAGTTTGAGGTTGTTATCTGATTCAGTGAAAATGACGAAAGTTCAAAGCTGATCACCAGACTGCTATACAGACCTCAAAGTCACATAACTACTCATATAGGGCAAAAAGGAATAGAGTTCTGCTAGCATGAGAAAAATATAAAGATGATGATTGGAGAATACAATGCCCCTTCACAGAATCACAGGATCACAAACATTTTGAATCATGTAGATAAATGTCTACAAGCAACAAACTGGCAATAGGAATTGAATTTCTTTCAGATGAAAGCAACAAGTATATAAATCCTAACACTGTGTGTGTGTGTGTGTGTGTGAGAGAGAGAGAGAGAGAGAGAGAGAGAGAGAGAACTAGCTACATGTTCACAAACTTTTGCAAGAAAAATAACAGCCACTAATTGTGTCAACAGTATCAGACTGACACAGCAGTGCAGCACTACCAGCATGTGTGGGGGTGCCCTCTGCTCGAGAAAAAATAACAAGAGCAAGAAAGGAATACTAACTTGCTGGCAGATGACGCAGCAGCTGCTCCACCATGTCCATCACATATACCAAACAGTCCAAACTGCATGTGAATATATAGTTTATATCACTAGTCATTCGAATTATGAGCATAAGCTGGAAGATTTCTGGTACCTGATCAACCCCAGGTAGAGGCCAATGGTAAAAGCATACATCTTCCATTGGTAGTTTCTTCCCACCTCTGCGCACACACATGGGATCTGACACTATTCCAACTCCAAATGGAACGCTAGTATACTGAGATGTAATCTGAACCTGCAAAAAAATATGCAATACAGATTACTTTCCCTTTTGTATTATTTGTTCTATTTCTTTTGAGCAGTGAGGTGAATGTGTATACACTCAAGAATGAATAGGCATAGAAATAAGTGATAAGACTGCTTGGGAGAGTGGTTGTCATGGATAGGAAACTAAAGTAACCCTGTTAGAAAATGGGAGGCTTATATCAAGAAGATGCAAGAGAAGAGGTATAGGGAGGCCAAGTAACTTTAAAAGAAGTAACAAATAGGACCGTGTGGGATGATAATACATTTAAAGAGTTTCCTATAACTAGGGGAGCATGGAAGAATACTATTAGTTGCAGGACCTTAAGTGGTTCATCTCTTCGAATTTCCTTATGGACTATATTTTTTATTCTACACCAACTAGTTTGAGATAGAAGGTTTGTTATCATAGTTTTGGTTTGGTGGTAACAGAGAAATGGAACAAGGAAGAAAGAAAGTTATAAGGTGTCATAGTTAACATATGCACTTTGACTAATCATCAACATTTAGCACCTACATATAACAAAAGATAATATAAACAAGTGGTGATCCCCTAAAGAACAAGCAAGAAAAATCGTAAACTCCTAGGCGGGGGTACATGAACCTACATCCATGATCACATGCTTCTTGTTTGTGCTCCCCTACAGAACAGGAAAGATAAATAGTACCCCCCCCCCCCCACTTTTTTTCTAGGCTGGTGCATGGCCCATACCCATAGGCCATAACAACGAACTTGTTGGCTGTTTGGTGCCAGAAAAACTAAATACAAATAATTATTCAATTTAATTATAAAATATTATTATCTTAGTATTTATTAAAGGAAAGGCAATTGTGCAATTTCCTTAGGAAAAAAATTCTAAAAGTTAGGATTACAGGTCAGGAAGAGTGGAAGACTTTATGTGTGTTTTGATAGAACTCACAGGCTATTAAGATTGACATCTGGAAGAGAAGCTTACCTCTTGAAAGTAAGCTATTTTGTTATTTTGGTCATTGTTTTCGTCAATAAAGCAATTGGGTCCTTAACTCCATCCCACATTTGACTCTACATGCAAATTAACAGAAGCAGTTGATACGCTAACCAACGTCCAAAAAGCCCTTGCATTAAGCTAAGCCATTAACAAAATGCAATGTTTGACTCTACATTCAAATTACGTGAACTTCATCAACAACAATCACAACCACCATTCAATCATTGCTATTGGGAAGCTATATATTGCCTATTAAACATTTCTACAAACGCAAATGCTGCAATTCTTGAAGAACTTATTAAAAATGAAAATCATTCGGTTCTTGTAAAAAAAAACTTGTATCTAATTCAGAAGGGATCATATGACATCTACGATTCTTTTGTATCTGGATAATTATATTCATACTTCCTCATTGGGTACTCTTCAAGGAGATGTAAATAATACGAGATTCCGTGGTCCAACCATATCCTCATGAAAGGAAAGGTGAAGACAAGAAAATGACACCAGGCCTTAAAATCCAAAAACTAAACAAAAAGACAACATTAACTACTTGACTGTGGAATGTCATGGTATGAAGTATATAAACTTAGATGTGTTGAAATCTTAAAAAAAAGTTATACGACAAACTAAACCTTAACATTGTCACTGATTTCGAACGTCAGTGCATGTAAAATTCATCAGTAAATGTAGTACTTCATAGAATATGGGATTGTGCAGCTTTGAATTTTAAAAGAAGTATAAACTATGAAGATTATTAAATCAAATACTCAAGACATAAAGACTCACATATATCTTTGAGGTCGTGCCAAGAGTTATTATGTCTCCACTAGTCAGCTCAACATGTTCACCCCAATGTCTACTTCCAGTTTGAGGACGGTGAATTGCCTTGGAATTCAAGAGAGTTCCATTCAAGCTACCCATGTCAACTATCTCCCATTTCAACTTCTGAAATCATTCGGAACATAATATTTATGGTTCAAACCATAAGCCTCAACAACAAATTAGAAAAACTATAAGGACTTACGTCCAGGTTCCAATTTATCCTGGCATGCTTTCCTGATACTTCTGAATCTGTCACCATAACATCACTAGGCGAAACTCTTCCAAGAGTCAACGGAATCTTAGATTTGTTTGTCGATTGTATAGAGTAGCATGTGCCACATGAAGGACCAGAAATAACCTCCAAAGTAAGGATGCTTACTGCACTTCTAACAGAAATATATGATGACATGTCTTGCATTCAACCAACAAGATTTGAAAAACTAGCCTTGAAATAAACTATGTTCAAGGGAAGAAGAAATTACTTTGATCTGCAGTAGAACTGGATATAAAATGTGTTGAGCTATCACTATCTGATCTGATTCTTGACTTTTGACTTGTATCTTCCTTTATGCCATGTTTTTGTTCACCAGCAGAGTCATTTATAACTGATGGACGCTTCAGAGTTTGACCAACCACAACATCCTCAGAAGGCTCGGAAATATCAAGAATAAGGCTGTCACCTGAAAACGTTAAAAACATCAATTCTGTTTACTATTTATTAAAAACTTTAATTAACAAACGTGTCAAAGGATTATGATTTATACCAAGTGACAACTGGGAAGGAGAGAGTGGAGGCCTACGTGGAGGCCTATGTTTATATGCAACCCCATGGGTTTGAGGTGCACTGAGATGGCCATCAGTTTGACATGAACCTTCTGAAACATCATTCGTAAGATTCTCGGTGATGTTGCTTGGAACTACATCTGAATCTTGAGAAACAAGAGGTCGTTCTTCGTCTTGGATCTAGATAGTGTAATGACCATGTGTAAAGGTATACAACAATGCAGGAGTTAGCATGCAAATTTTACCAATATCATGAAGAACCATTTGCAATAAAAACTTCAACAGAGTTCATATAGATCATAAAAGTTGCTCAAACATAATCACAACTTCGGTAGCATTGTTGGCAGGGAAATAGAACCATTTGTTTTCTTTTTTCTCCGTTAAAACAGATCCATCATGCACCCAAAAAAATGTAATGGTTGCCGAAGGAATTAAGTTTTCTCCTATATATACATCTCTCGTGTAATTGTAACCCTAGTCTGAAGTTAATAGAAAAAAGTTGCTAGTGCAACCAATCAACCATGGACGGGGGTCATCCTCGAAACAAACCACGTATACCTGTAATCTTTTTTTCATTTTTCTGATTAGCATTTTACATTTCTGTTGCCTTTTCTCAAAAAAAAAAAAAATAACAGGAGCCTACTGCAGAAACAATGTTCAGATTATTATGCCTTGTAGATTATGATACGATGAATTCCTAGAGAACTACAGCTCTATTCAGCAGCAGGTTAGAAAGGATGATGCCACGACCTTCACTTAGATTACCAGTAAACAGAATATCACATCTAAACTCCTAGGTTTACAATGAAGGCTATAAATATACCCATAAAAACATTTAAAATAAACACCATAGATTCAATATGCCAGATTGGGATTTTAGAACGAATTGACGAATAAGTAAATCCATACAATCAGATGTTAATGTATTCTTACATATGATACAGAAATGTAATGCTTGTTAAATTATACAACATAATTTATCTTCTGCTTGCAGCCCGTTGTCACCTAATGAAGAAAGTGTGACACTATGAACATTACAAGAGCTAAATCGATGTAAAGATTTTTAGAAGTGGGAAGAATTTTTTAATTAAACCTAATCATAAATCTTAAAATGTGCTCACTTACTTAATTAGGACCAAGTTTTAATTAAAACACCTTTACATCCTCAAGTTATTTAATCATACACGATCACAATAATCACAGCATGCTGCTTAACAAAATCCACATCGAATTTACCGGTTGATTTAGAAAGAAAAGCAAAACCCTAAGAACAAACAACGATTAATGATGGAAGAAGATACATCATTATGTCTAAAAGCAATAAATCTAGAAATGCAAATCGATCAAGAAGTAAATGAAAACAAATCAGAGAAAGAAAGATAATACTTACATCGGAAGAAGAGGTGGTAGCCTTGATGGTATTGGAACGGTAATTGCGAGAGAAAAAACGCCATGGTTTACAAGCGATGAGAATGATGATGAGGATGAGAAGGAGGAGAAAGAGGAGGAGATAAGGTAGTAGACCACGGTGGTTGGTGACAATGCCGTCTACTAGTGCCACCATCGGCGGCTGCTTCGCCATCGATTGGGTTGAGATGTGTCCCTGAGAGTGCGTAAACGAAGAGAGAGAAAACTGACCTCTCCTCACACCGGGCGCAGGCCTCTCTCCCACCACCGAGAACCTCGCTTTGAAATGGTCCGGCTATTTTTTTTTTTTTTTTCTGGCAAATGGTCAAAAATAGTAACTATCTTTTGTCATTTTTTTCATTAATAGCAACATTATTTTTTTTATCATTAATAATAATAACTTTTGTTTTTTTTTCAATATTAGAAATTTTTAACCCCACTAACTGAGATCTCAGTTAAGTCGGCTGACATGACTTTTTTTTTGATGAGTTGGACTGCCACGTGGTTAACCACGTCATCTGAAAATATCTAGGTTAAAAATAAGGGACGTCGCTTCTTTCTTCTTCCTTCCAGATCGCTGCAACCCTTCTGTTTCTTCTTCCTTCCCTTCTCTTCTCTGCAACCTTGATCGAAGATCCGTAATGGCTTCTTCGATTTCAGCAACAAAGCATCAAAGGCTTAAAAAAGCAGAGTATGGACTAGGTAAATCAACAAGAGAAGATGCTCCTTTTTGTTTTTGCAATGAAGAAGCGGTGTTGAAGATCTCATGGACTAGGAGAAACCCTAATAGAAGATTTTGGCGTTGCCATAAATTCCAAGTAAGTAAGAAATTTATATTCAATCGCCATAGTTAATCTGCATAAAATCGTTTGAAGTATTCATGTTTTTTTCGTAAATAATTCTAGGGTTCAGATTGTGAATTCTTTCAATGGGTTGATCCAAAGCTAAGCAATGATTGGTACAAAGAATCAATGTATGAGCTTCATTGTGGCAGTGATGGAACTGATGGGCAAAGTTCAAACGAGTTGGACATGGAAATTGTGAAGCTGATTGAAGATGTGAAAAAATTGAAGTCTGAAATGAAGAACAATATGACAAAGATGAAGTTATATGATAGGTGTTTGGTGATGATAGTAGTAATTGTTTTCATTTTATCATATGTAGTTGTTGTGTCGGTTCATCACTTAGGTATGAAAGCTTTTGCAAAGGCTTTGCCATAGGTTATATGTTTGTTATGTCATGGCTAAAGCAATGAATCTTTTGCATTTTGCCTTTTGCTTGTTATGTAATGGCTTTGCCAATGTTTAAAGCAATGAATCTTTTCCATTTTGTCTTTTGATACATTTGTGTACAAACTGGATTTGTACTGCACAAGCTAAACAAAACTGCTATCTACTGCAGTACATAAGGTAAACAGAATCTGATGCAGGTACTAAAACAGGACTGCAGTTGGCATACATTGCAGTTGGTATATACTGATGCAGTTGGAATAAGGCATACATTGAAATAAAGTGGGATATATTTGATATTTAAATAGGGCATACATAAAAGTTTTGGCATACATTCAAAAATGGGTATACCCCATAAGCCCCTAAACAAAACAAGGTATTTGATAACCCTATCTGCACAAAAAATAGCCAATGTATCTGCACAAAAAATAGCCAATGTATCTGCTCAAAAAATAAAACCCTTCTGCACAAAATCCATAGCCCACATTCCTTTAATCAAGCATGACAGGTGTTACACAACTGCTCCCTTCACCATCTTTTTCCATAGTCACTTTGGCAAGTTTCTTCAAAATAATCCTTTCACTCTTTTTCCTTCTCTTTTGTGATGTTGGTACATTTGGCTTAGCTTGTTGCTTTGGTGTTTCCTCCACTGATGCTACCTCAGACTGTGTGGCCTCAAAAAGTGGTGGTGTCTGCTCGAACTCCATCTCTTCTTGGTTATCAGCTGATGCTACTGGATGTTGATCAACTGGAGCTTCATGTGATGCCACTGGTGGTTGATCAACTGGAGCTTCATGTGATGCCACTGGTGGTTGATCAACTGGAGCTTCATGTGATGCTACTGGTGGTTGATCAACTGGAGGTGATGCTACTGGTGGTTGATTAGGAAGTGGTACCCAAGAAGGCCAAACAGGTGATGGCCTGCTTATACCAGACTGCAAAGATTAACAATTAATCAAATGCTTAACAATTAACAATTAATTATAGGCACATCTGTAAATTGAATTAAATTTCTGTATTTACCCCAATCAATGTCTCCCCTGTAACTGGGTCTATTGACACCCCTGCATTCCAAGTTCCTTTTCCTCTGCCTCTTCCTATTACGCTTCCTCCTCTACCGCCCCTACCTCTGCCCCTACCTGCTTGACCTACAAAAAAATGAAGTTAGCATTATGAATACAATTAGAATACTAATCAAACATTAAGCAAACCTGTTCCAGCTTCCACTTGTGGTTGTATTCTCTTTCTCCCAGGTGGTAACTTAATCTTTGGAGGTGGGTCTTTTTTCTCATTTTTACAAGTTCTGCTATTATGGCCAAGTTGTTGACAATTTTTGCATTTCCACTGGTTGGATCCTCTGTCTCCACCCTCACTTGCATCCCTTCTTCGATTAACCTTCGGCCTTCCAGGTAACTTCCTTGGATGTGGTGATAATGGATTGGCAAAGTTTGTTTTGGGCCACATATCCATGCCATTCAAAGGCATTAAATAATGATTGTATGCCTCTTTGAAGTTCACCACTTTGAAACACAATGGGACATAATCTTCTGGCATCTTATTGATATAAAAGATGACTGCCACAGCATGTTGACATGGCAATCCAGACAATTGCCACATCCTACATGAACATTCATAGGCCTCCTCATCCACTATGAAAGCATCCATCCCATTCTTAACCTCAAATTGTGTACCTCCACTTGGATAAACCCTCCAAAACCTACAAAGATACAACAAATTAGATGATTCACTATGACTTTGAATGTACTCCTTCACATAGATTAGATAAACAGACCTTTGTAATTCCTTGTTCATTTCAAGCTTCTTCCTAATTGATGGACAAATGTCATCTGTCCATTTGTCAGCCTTCTTTCTCATTGTTTCCATTCTCTCCATCAAGATAATCCTAATGGCCTCCAACATCGTTATGATTGGTCTCTTTCTCATTTCAAGGATAAGTGAGTTAAAACACTCACTTATGCCATTTTCTACGGCTTCACAGTTCCTGCCAGTCTGGAAAAATGCCCTTGACCAACTTTCAGGAGCCCTTTCAACAAGGTACTTGTAAGCTTCAACATTAGATGACTTAATATCATTCATTGCTTCCTCAAATTTTTGAGGGTAACTGGATTTTGAGGCTGTCCAGAAGAGGTTTCTATACGATGTGCCATTGAATTTTTTTCTGAAATTTGCATATATATGCCGAGCACATTGTCTATGCTCGGCATGTGGTAGAACATCTTTCACAGCCTCAATGATTCCCTGTTTAACAGTTAAATGTGTGTAACAGTTAAATGTATGTCACAGTGTGTATGTTTGTCACAGTGTGTATGTTTGTCACAGTAAGTATGTATGTAACAGTGTAAATGTATGTCACAGTGTGTATGTTTGTCACAGTGGGTATGTATGTCACAGTGTAAATGTATGTCACAGTGTGTATGTTTGTCACAGTGGGTATGTATGTCACAGTGTAAATGTATGTCACAGTGTGTATGTTTGTCACAGTGGGTATGTATGTCACAGTGTAAATGTATGTCACAGTGTGTATGTTTGTCACAGTGGGTATGTATGTCACAGTAAGTATGTATGTAACAGTAAGTATGTATGTAACAGTGTAAATGTATGTAACAGTGGGTATGTATGTCACAGTAAGTATGTATGTAACAGTGGGTATGTATGTCACAGTGTGTATGTATGTAACAGTGTGAATGTATGTAACAGTGTGTATGTATGTAACAATTAATAGAATCAGTTAAGTTGAATACCTTGTGTTGATCTGATATTAAGGTAACTCCTGCACCATCATTAAGCTCAAGATCATCTTTCAATAAATCAATGAACCAAGTCCAATTTTCTTTATTCTCTACGCTTACCACTGCCCAAGCCACTGGATATATCTGATTGTTACCATCCCTTCCTACAGCTGAAAGTAACTCTCCCTTACAAACTCCCTTTAAGAAGCAACCATCTAATCCAAGTACTCTTCTACAACCACGAATCCAACCATCTTTTAGTCCTTTGAAACAAACATAGTAACTCTGAAAATAACATTTTCCATCTGGATTTGTTTCAACATTAAGCTTCACTGTACTTCCTGGATTTGTTCGAAAGATTTCCTCCCCATAGTCTCTCAACTTTGCATAGTGTGTTCTCATTCCTTGTTCATACTCATTAACCGCAAATTTCCTAGCCCTGTGACACTGAACTAGTGTTATTTCACATTTGTATTTCTTAACAAAGGCTGCTTGGAGGTCTTTTAACTTTATTTTTGGGTTCTGTCTAATCCTTTCTGCAAACCTCTCTGCAACCCACCTTGAATTAACCAAAGGACAATACTTGAAATTTCTTGCACACCTATGTTCATCATGCAATGTTTTCACCTGAAATGATTCTTCCAGTCTCATTTTGGTGGCCCATAACCTCCACGGATAACGTCTGTTTCCATCTTTATCCGGCTTACCACACCTTGCCAACAATTTCATATGGTCATTTTGTTCAAAATTAATCTGATACCCATTTGCCAAAGCATAGTAGGTAAGACAATCTTTCAATTGTTTTGGACTTTCATATCTTTCACGATTTACAGGTTTCATTAATTTCCAACTGATCTTAGGATTATGCCTAGGACCTCTCTTTTCATCTTCATTTTCCAGACCATCCTCATCACTATCATTTGTTACTTCCTGTTTATTCCCTTTCAAATAACCATGAAGTTCACTCAGAAAAGCTTCATGTTCCTCAACCATGTCATTCCTTTCGGTATGTCTCTGGGCTTCAAAATTTACAGCTACATCAGGACCATTTTTCTTTCTAAACTCACTTACCTCATCCTCTCCCTCAGAAAGATGGTCCAGTGATGCTTCTGATTGAGCTTCTTCACTATTTGATTCACCATTATCACTAACTTGATCATCCTCACTACCTTCTATCTGCTCATCAACAACATTCTCATTTAATTCGACCCCTTCATTATTTGGTCCAGCCCCATTACTGCTACTTTGGTTCTCATTCGATGGATTTTGAATCAACAACTTATTTCTATTATCATCATCAAGTATGAATTCTGATAAATTAGTACCATATAGGTCCAAATACACTTTGATGCCTTTATCAGTTGACATGCCAAACTCAACAAAAGATTCTACATCATCATCATCTTTCAAAACCCTAATACCATTTATCATTTCCTTACCAGGAACACAGTAGTAGATGTTAGCAAATACTGTTTCACTAACCTCCTCAAAAAATGAATAGATGTTTTCGAAGTCAATTTCCTTCAAATCCACTTGAACTCTTTTGAAAATTCCACCAGCATATTGCAGTGGGTGCTTGAGGAACATTCCACCATAGTTAACGTCGATGATAACCGACTTAGACTGAGAAGACGAAGCCATTCTGCACAAACGAAAGCAAAGAAAACCCTAACTTAGAACAGAGGATAGAAGCGAAGCGTCGATGGATGAAACTTATTCATACCTTGGGGATGAAAGCGACGAAGGATGATCCGAGAAAGCCAAGTAAACCCTAAACGAAAGCAAAGAAAACCCTAAACGAAAGTGACGAAGGATGATCCGAGAAAGATGAAACGTCCGTCGATGGATGCTCTGAGCGTCGCTTCTACTTCCCGCTCTAAGATAACGAACGTATGAAACATTTACCTGGTGATGAAACGAACACGGTAAGTAAATATGTTTAAGTTACCTGATTATAAGTTACCTCTTGTACACGTGGGCAGTCCAACTCATCAAAAAAAGCCATGTCAGCCGACTTAACTGAGATCTCAGTTAGTGGGGTTAAAAATTTCTAATATTGAAAAAAAAAAAACAAAAGTTATTATTATTAATGATAAAAAAAATAATGTTGCTATTAATGAAAAAAATGACAAAAGATGTTGCTATTTTTGATCATTTGCCCTTTTTTTTTACATTTTATATTTATTACTAGTTTATATAAACCATGTTCACTCATAAATGGGCATCAAATAGCTCTGAACTTTCGACTTTGTACACATTTATGTTGTGAACTTTTTTTATGCATATTTGGTAGTCAAAGTTTCAAAATTATTTCAAATTTGTAGTTGGCGTACCTTTTAACCGGTTGCTTCTGGTTTCGATGCCTACGTAGACACTTTTTTAATGACGTGGCTACCCGTTTTTATATTATACCCTGTTTTATCTACGTGGCAACCCGTTTTTTAAAATCACCTGGGATTATAACCGGGTTTTTTAAAAACGACGTTATAAACCCGGGTGATTTCTTAATTTCATACGGCGTTATAAACCGGGATGATTTTAAAAAACGGGTTGCCACATGGATAAAACCGGTTATAATATAAACACGGATAGCCAAGTCATTAAAAAATTGTTCATGTAAGCATCGAAATCGGAAGCAACCGGTTAAAAGGTACGCCAACTACCAAATTGGAACAATTTTGGAACTTTGACTACCAAATGTGCACAAAAAAAAGTCCACTACATAAATGTGTACAAAGTCGAAGTTCAGAGCTATTTGATGTCATTTTCCCTTATAAATATGTAAACTTCAAATGGTCCGGGGATGAGCATTTGGACCAAAAAACCCGAAAACCAGCCCGGACCAAATCGTTATTAAGAAAATTGGTCCGGTTTCGGTTTCTTTAAAAGCACTATTTTCGGTAATCCGGGTTCGGTCCACCGGTTTTCGTTTTTTAACCCGGCCCAAACCGGAATTTAAACTTTATGTTATAAATTTGAAAGTTTATGTTATATTGTTATTTTTTGTAGTCCATAAAGAAGCAAATTTTCTAAACATTATTTCTAAATCATATAAAAAGTATATGTAATAGTTATTGAACTCTTTTGTAAATATATAACCATGTAAGTCTTTTAAACGATGTAAATATTTTTTTATAGAGATAAAATATAAAAAACTTAATATAAGTAATGTATGTTTGATATTTTATTTTGTTCAAAGAAATGTGATAAACTTGATAATTTCATAAAAAAAATAGTTGAGGAAGAAAGATAAACAAAACATTAAAACATCTATAAAACGTGTACCGGTTCCAACCGGTCCAAGAACCAAAAAACCGGACCAGACCAAACCCGTATTACAAATATTGGGCCGGTGGTTTTCTTATTTCCCTAATTTCGTTTTTCGGGTTTTTCTGTCCAGGCCGGTTTGGTCCAAATGCTCATCCCTAGTCCGGCTAATTTAGTTACATAAAATCTATATATTTTATATAATAAAATTAGTCTTTTGTCCATGTATTACATGTGTTAGATTTTTAAAAAGGTTAACTACTAAAATAACCATAAATCTTACCCATTTATCAAGTTTTACCTTAAAAAAAATCCATCTAACCAAAATTCTCACAGTTTACGTTACCACATTTACGTGATACCCAACATTTACGTGATCTGTACTTTTTACTAATATTTTAATGCATTACGCTACAAAAGGTGATTGGTAACGTAAAGTACCTTAGCTATAAATTACCAAATTCAAATTTTACTATTTCCCAAGAAAAATTAGGTATTTACCATGATATTACATCTTACCTAATTTTTCTTGGGAATGAGCAAAATTTCAAATTGGTAACGTAAAGCTAAGGTACTTTACGTTACCAATCATCTTTTGTAACGTAATGCATTAAAATATTAATAAAAAAGTACAGATCATGTAAATATTGGTATCACGTAAATGTGATAACGTAAACTGTGGGGATTTTGGTTAGATGAATTTTTTTGTAAAACTTGATAAGTGGTTGGATTCATGGCTATTTTAGTTTTTATCCCTTCTTAAAAAGATGATGATGATAATAATAATAATTATAATAATAATAATAATAATAATAATAATAATAATAATAATAATAATAATAATAATAATAAATAATGATTAATATAAATTATTTTATATTTTCAAGTATTAAAGCCAAGTTTGTTAAATAATATTTCGTAATTGTTCAAGATTTTTAAATCGATAATAATTCCTTATACTTTTATAAGTTTGAATAGAATTTATTATATATTCAAGTATGAAAAAAGATTATTATTTTCTTAAAACTTTATATTCTAACTTATAAAGTTATTTATTTTATTTCAAAGATTAAACATAAAAATTTATTATATTATCAGTATATGTTTTAGGTTTTAGTTTCTTGATATTTAAAAAAAGTTAAAGTGTATCACAATAGATATTTTTGAATTTTTTTAAATAAAACGAATAATAAGGTTATTTATTAATTTTAATTTAAATAATTAAATGGCATGTGTTATCAAAATAAAGGTTATCTTATATATGAAAAAAAAAAAAAGATTGAAAATCAATGAATTGGAGCTTCAAAGGAGCGTCATGTGGCAAGAACTATTTTTTTTAATAAGATGTAGATATAGATATAAGTATATAAATAGATATAGATTTTTATATTATATTTTTAAGTTTTTCATTGTTCAATGTTTTGAAAATGATAATTATTCCTTATATTTTTATAAGTTTGAAAAGAATTTTTTTTTCCTAGTATGAAAAAAAGATAAATATTTTATTAAAATTTTGTTTTTCTAACTTATAAAGTTATTTATTTTATTTCAAGGACTATACATAAAAATTTATTTTTTTATCAGCATTTTTTAAATTTTATGTTGGAATATGTTTTTGATTGATGAAATATCAAAGTCTAGGGATTGTTTGTGTAATTTCCCTATAGTTTGTAAATATGTATAAATAGTCTTGTTGACTTTCCAATTTGATAGATCTGTAAGAATATCTTTTTTGTACGCATGGTAATCAAAGAGTAGCAGTACACGAAGAACATTCCTGAAATCATCTTGTAATCATCAAGATCATCAATCGAATCATTTGGTTAGTGTTGATTATATTCTGTGTTCTTATTAATTGCATATAGTTGATTGAATTGGTAGAAACAAATATTCACAATTGGTATCAGAGACTTAGGGATGAATCATTCTGATTGAGATTGATTTTTTTTTCGTGTTCTTGAGTATTTTTTCGGAAAAACCCTAAAATCACGAGGGGTTTTGATTATGTTGATCATTCTCAGTGTTAATTGGATCGAAGATTAAGGTTTCAAAGACGAATCAATTGAATATAAACTTGGTTTGATTTTCAAAACACAGAAAAAGATCTAAGCAATTTTCTGAAATTTTGAAAAGTTCATAAACCGGTACTGTTTCATTGAAAAAGTCTGATTTAGATCCATTTTTGCATAAAAGTGCTTTACACAAAGTGTTTGTATTCAAAAACCTTATTTTCGATTACAATTTGAATGAAATTGGGTAAAATTTGGATTTAATCTGAATTTCAGACTTGAAAAAGCTAAAAATACTAAGAAACTCGAATTATACACATTCTGTGTGTAAATCGAGTTGAGTATAACAGTTAATCGAGTCGGGTACCTTAGTTAATCGAGTCGGTTAGCTTAGTTAATCGAGTTGGTTATCTTCGTTAATCGAGTTGTGTCTTACTATTACTCGAGTTGACAACAATCTGACTTGAATTTCAGAACATCATTCGTGTTTATATAAGACCCATTCGAGTTTTATATAAGACCCTTTCGAGTTTTATATAAGACCCATTCGAGTTTTATATAAGACCCTTTCGAGTTTTATATAAGACCCTTTCGAGTTTTATAGAAGACTGATTCGAGTTTTATATAAGACACATTCGAGTTTGGTATAAAATTCAAGTATTCATATACTCACTCGAGTTTTATCAAACACACATTCGAGTTTGATCACACACTCATTCGAGTTTGATCACACACTCATTCGAGTTTGATCACACACTCATTCGAGTTTGATCAAACACTCAATCGAGTTTCAGTGAAAGAATCAATCGAGTTTCAGTGAAAGAATCAATCGAGTTTTACCATAAACTCAATCGACTTTTACCATAAACTCAATCGAGTTTTACACTACATTCATTCAAGTTTCACTAATAACACAAGAATCATTCAAGTTTGTCTCACACATTAATCCAAACACAATTCACTGTCTGAGTTAACTGCTTATTGCTACTAACAAGTCATTGTGTTGTAGATTTCAGTACTAATCTGTGTTTCAAGGTGTGATCAAACTTTTCAATCTCATTCGGAGTTCATTTGATCTTGGTCAAAGTTTCCCAACGATCAATCAACATGTCTAAAGATGCACTTGCTATGGGATCAGAAACCAAACCCCCAATCTTATACAGGGGAGAATATGTCCAATGGCGGGAGCGGTTTCTTGAATTTATAAGTTTCCATGATTTATCTGAGGAAATGCTGAAATCATTAAATGACAGACCAGCAATTTTTATGGAAACGATCCCAGGAGTACCAACTGGCAATCCCCCAATACCACCGAGAACTGTTGAGGTCACAAACCTAACAGAGGCCCAGAAAAAGAGAAAGTTAGGGGACAAGACTGCCAGAAAACTATTGTTGATCTCTATCCCCAATGAAATATACACTTGTCTGACAAATACAAAGACTGCAAAGTCCATCTGGGATGAAGTATGCAAAATCATGAGGGGATCAGACAGAGCTGCTACTAATAGGGCTAGGAATAGTCTAATGACGTTTGAGAACTTCAGAGCTCGTGAAGGTGAGCTTTTGGAAAACACTTACCTCAGATTTGTGAATCTGGTAAGTGAAGTAAAAAGAAATGGAGTGACAAAGTCCAACTTGGACATCAATGTCAAATTTTTAAATGTGCTAAATCCAGAATGGGAAAAATATGCTATGATCATCCAATAAACGAAAGATATAGAGGAGATGGATTTTCATATGCTATTTGAAAACCTCAACAACTACCAAGAAGTTGTTTTGAGGAAAATATCTGGAAAGAAGAAAGCGGAAAAAGAAACTGCTGATCCACTAGCTCTACTGGCGGAGAAAAAATATAAATACAAGCTGAAAAAGGAAAAGAGAGCAGTAATCAGCAGCACATCTTCTGAATCAGAATCATCAGATTCATCTGCAGATTCAGAGATTGAAGAGATGAAAAAGCAGATGGCACTGCTTACGAAGGCATTTCAGAAGAAATTTTACAGGAAGCCAACAACCAACAAAATGCGCTACAAAACAGGTTCAAGAAAAGTTGAGAAAAAGGATAAATATGAGGAAGCTGGAGAAAATAGTACACGAAAGTCTGACAAATATGAGAAGTCAGATAAATCAGCCAAGAAGGAGTCGGAGCAGAAATGCTATAACTGTGGAAAACCAGGTCACTATGCCCGGGAATGCAGATCTCCTGTAGTCAAAAATTCAGACTACTATACAAGAAAGGCACTCTTGGCCAAAGAGAAAGAGTCAGGCAAAGCTCTGATGGCAGAGGACGATCATTGGTTACAGTTATCAGATGACGATGACATCTTGGATGAAGATGCCCATATTTGTCTAAATTCAGAAATATTCAATGAATCTGAACTAAGTGAATCAGCTATGATAGCTGAAGATGAGGTGTGGGTTGGACTGACAGATGAAGAGGATGCAGATAGGAGAGAATCTGAGTCTGATGAAGAAGAAACAACAGAAGAAGTTGCTTTAATGGCATCTGGCCAAAATGGAGCTGAAAATGAGGAAGATTCAGAATCAGAAAACTCAGAGGATTCAGAAGGACCGGAGGTAAATTCTAATTCAGATTCTGATATTGACGACTCATGCATCTTAGAAGAAAAACTAACTAATATGGCTTTCATGCTTAAAAAGTTTGAAAAATCCTTAAAAGCAGAAAAGAAAAAGGTTCATTCTTTGGAAAACAAACTTCTAAATGAACACAATTTAGTTCTAGATTTTTCCAAAGATAAAGCCTTAGCTTTACGAGCTGTCTCAGACTTACAAGATAAGGAAAAAGAACTTCAAAGCAATATACTTAATCTGAATCACAAAATATCTGATATACAAGAAAGTCTGCGAATAGCTGAGTTAGAAGCCTCAAACTTTTCTGTAAAATATCATGCCATATTTGAAGAGAGAACTAAACTTTATGAGAAAATAAAACAGATGGAGGATGAATTTATTAAAAGAGGGCAAACAGATCAAACAATATATTTAAATCAACCAAAAGATACAGAGTTTTACAACTCTAAATCTGGTATTGGTTGGGAAAATCCTAAGTATCTGACAAAAGCTATATCAAATTCACCAACACTATACGATGTCAGATACATGAATTTAGGATTAAAAATGACATTCATGAAAGCATCTGAAGAAGTAGAATCTAGCGAAGAAATAAAAAGATTAAGATCAGACAAAATGCAAAATTATGTTGATTATACAAAGATAAATGAAACAAGCAACATTATTGATACTAAAGAAGAGTTAATTCAAACTTATTCTGAAAAGAATTTGTCTGAATTACCATCTCAGTCTCAAAAATTATATTTACCAAATTCAATTTTAGAACAGATAAATTCTGATTTAGAATTGAAAATTAAGAATTTTGAGACAGAGAATGGAACTCTCAAGGAAGAATTAAATAAAATGGAACAAATGTTGCAAAATAAACCTAAACACATAAATGTGTCTGATCCACAATCAACTACTTCTCTAGACTCTATTAATTCAGAGAAAGAATTTGATCTGTACATGCACTCTGATAATAAATCATTAGATCAAATGTTTGGTAAAATTGGTGAATTTATCAAACCTTTGACTAATAAACAATCAAATGGTAATAAAGCACCTGTTCAAATTCTACAAAGAATGGCTACAGAGTCTTTAAAACCATCTGTAAATTCACCATCAATACAACAAAAGAAGGAGAAAACAAAATTTTTTGTTCAGTCTCCTAGTTTTGAAAAGGGTGAATCATCTTCATCAACGGACTCTATTGCAAGTAAAGTCAAATCTTCAACAGGTATGAAAAACTTACAGAAGAAACAAGTTTCTAAATCCACTAATTCTCATACTTCTTTTATGCCAGATATCATTGTGAAAGGATCGAGAAAACAAGTATGGCGAAAGAAGAAAAGAGAAGAGAAAAACAAGATTATAAAACAAGAATGGCGCGTGAAAGAAAAAATTGCTACAGATAGAATTAGCAAAATTGAACATTCTGTCTGTAATAATGATAAACTTGTTAATAATTCTTGTATTAAATTTTCAAGAACGAAATTAATTGCTTTGAATTCTTATGTTTGTAAGCCTGAATCTGTGAAATATAATAAGCTCGTATGGCAACCAAAGAAAAAGGACCCATTTTATGAACAGAAAAAGGTTCCACAGAAAAATATTTCAAAAACAATTCCACCGCGAATTGTACAAAAGTGGATACCCAAAAGAACAGTTCAAAAATGCGTACCTAAAATAGATTCTAACAATAAGCTAAAAGCCATATCAGTTAGAAAAACAAAAGATACTAAGCATGATTTACCTAAATCAAAAGTACCCAACTACAAGTGGGTACCTCATGTGCTATTACGTTTTATAGGTAAACCATGTCTGGTACCTTGACTCCGGATGCTCCAAACATATGACCGGACAACGAGACACACTCACGGACTTCGTAGAAAAGTTTTGTGGGACAGTAAGATTTGGAAACGATCAGTTTTGTCCGATCAAGGGATACGGAAGTCTGAAGTATGACAAAATCACCATCCAAAAGGTATTTTATGTTGACGGTCTTGGTCATAATCTATTCAGTATTGGACAACTGTGTGATAAGGGGTTAGAAGTCAACTTCAAAGCCAATCGGTGCAGCATCAGATCAGCAGAAGGAAAAGAAATTCTAGCAGGAAACAGGAAAACAAATCTGTACTCCATTGATCTAGCCTCGATCAATCTGAAGAAAGATGTCTGCTTATTGTCAAAAGCAACATCTAAAACAGCATGGCTGTGGCATCGTCGCCTTTCACATCTGAATTTCAATGAGCTGACCAACCTAGCAAAAGGAGGGTTAGTTAAAGGGCTGCCGGCGCTAAAATTTCAAAAAGAGCAACTATACGCGGCATGTGAAAAAGGAAAGATGACAAAAGCCACACACAAATCCAAAACAGAACACTCATCCACAAGAGCACTAGAGTTACTACATATGGATTTGTGTGGACCAATGAGAGTACAAAGTATAAATAAGAAACGATATGTATTGGTGATAGTTGATGACTATTCACGATACACATGGGTGTTTTTCCTGAGATCCAAATCAGATGCAACCGAAACCATCATCGACTTCATCCGAAAAATACAAGTAAAGTTGCAACTAACAATTCAGACAATCCGCTCAGACAATGGAACATAGTTCAAGAACAAATCATTAGACTCGTTCTTAAATTCAATAGGAATTACACATCAGTTCTCAGCTGCTCGAACTCCACAACAAAACGGTGTCGTTGAAAGAAGAAATCGGACACTAGTGGAATCAGCTAGGACGATGTTGGTCTACTCCAATTTACCATTGTTCTTGTGGGCAGAAGCGGTTGCAACAGCTTGTTTCACACAAAACCGTTCAATAATAAATAAAAGATTCGGAAAGACTCTGTATGAACTGATTAATAAACGAATACCTAATATTAAATTTTTCCATGTCTTTGGTTGCAGATGCTTTATATTGAATGATAAAGACAATCTGGGAAAGTTTAATCAAAAGGCGGATGAAGGAATCTTCATCGGGTATTCAAAGGAGTCGGTTGCTTTCCGAGTGTACAACAAGAGAACCAAGACAGTCAACGAGAGCGTAAATGTTAAATTCGACGAAGGAGTGGTAATGGCTTCTGAACACACCAGTTCAGGACCCGAACCTAACATGCAGACTTCATTAGAGTCAAATAAACAAAATGCTGAACATATTGAATTAAATAAGTTGTTTGAGAACTTTTATGACGACTATTTTGAAACGCCAAAATCTAATGTTCAAAATTTGGTACCTGACAGTATCACTGAAGATCCAGTCGTAGTTTCAGATCTTTCTCAACAACAAAGTTCAGAAGAAACTGGAGAAGCTTCAACAGCAAATGTGCAGTCAACTACTGAGATTGTACAACCAATTGAACCTCCACATGCTTCTGAAACCCCTATTACTTCTGAACAGTCAGAAGCTCCTACTTCAGATGTTCCACCTACAACATCTGCAGTAACTCCCGAACCATATTTAGATCTCAATCCCAACCAAGACCCAATAGAACCGTTTCCACATACAGTTAAGTGGACAAGAAATTACCCAATAGAGAACATCATTGGTGATCCATCTTCATCAGTCCAAACCAGAAGGGCTACAATAAATGAATGCTTATTTTCAAATTTTTTGAGTAAAATTGAGCCTAAAAATGTAAAAGAAGCCCTTCTGGATGCTGATTGGATTGTGGCGATGCAAGAAGAACTCAACCAATTCGAACGGTTAAAGGTCTGGAGACTTGTTGAGCGCCCAAAAGACAAATCCATAATTGGCACGAAATGGATCTTCAAGAACAAGAAAGATGAACATGGTGTCATTATTAGGAATAAAGCTCGTCTCGTGGCCAAAGGATACAGCCAACAAGAAGGGATTGATTATGATGAAACATTCGCACCAGTTGCACGCATTGAAGCTATAAGGATGTTTTTAGCTTTTGCCGCACATAAAAATTTTACAGTATATCAAATGGATGTCAAAACTGCGTTTTTAAACGGGGAGCTAACTGATGAAGTATATACATATCAGCCCGAAGGGTTTACTGATCCTTCGAAACCTGATCATGTATATATTTTGGATAAGTCACTGTATGGCCTTAAACAAGCACCTCGAGCTTGGTATGATGCACTTTCAACTTTTCTGTTGAAATGCGGATTTACAAAAGGTGCAGTTGACACAACCTTGTTTATAAAACGTCAGGGACCAGATATCATAGTTATACAGATATATGTAGATGATATAATATTTGGGTCTACAAATCCAGAATTTTGTAAAAAATTCGCATTTTTAATGTCTCAGAAATTCGAAATGAGCATGATGGGAGAAATAAATTTTTTCTTAGGATTACAAGTAAAACAATAAACTGATGGTATTTTTATCAATCAGTCAAAATACATACAAGACATGTTAAAGAAATTTAACATGGTCAATAGTACTCCTATGAAAACTCCCATGGCTCCGGATTCAAAATCAAAACTCGATGCGGACATCTCAGGGAAACCTGTAGATGTAACCCATTATCGAGGTATAATTGGGTCATTAATGTACTTAACAGCCAGTAGACCAGATATTATGTTTGCTACATGTGTCTGTGCTAGATATCAGGCAAATCCAAAAGAATCACACTTAACAGATGCAAAACGAATTTTAAGATATCTCAAAGGAACTCCAAATCTTGGTTTGTGGTATCCTAGAGAGTCTTCATTTAATCTGACTGCTTTTTCTGACGCTGATCACGCAGGTGATAAGATGGACAGAAAGAGTACGTCAGGGGCAGTACAATTCTTAGGTGACAAACCAGTATGTTGGTCATCCAAGAAACAACATTGTGTTTCATTGTCTACAGCTGAGGCAGAGTATGTTGCTGTATCTTCCTGCTGCTCTCAAGTGTTGTGGATGAAAAGCCAACTGCATGATTACGGGTTTACACCAAAGAAAATTCCAATATACTGTGATTCTCAAAGCGCAATAGCCATTGCATCAAATCCGGTGCAACATTCAAAAACGAAACACATCGACATTCGGTATCATTTCATAAAAGATCATGTAGAAAATGGAAATATAGAATTATATTTTGTACCTACTGAATATCAACTAGCTGATTTGTTTACCAAAGCGTTAGATGAAAAGCGGTTTAATTTTTTGGTATATAAATTAGGTATGTTGAATCGTTAAGATTTAATAATTCAGTAGTTTCAAAATTATAATTTTAAAATTTCATTTTTAAGTGATTTTTATCTGCTGTTAAAATTCATGAATTATAAAAGTTTATATTCTTTGGAATTTAACAAGATCTGGATTGTCATGTGCAGGGGGAGCAGAGAAGCAATTTATCTGATTTTGCATAAATCTGATAAAAATTTATCTGTTATTTTGTAGGGGGAGCAGAGCTGAAAAAAAAAATAATAATAAATGGAATACTAAGTTGAAGGGGAGCAACTTTCAGAAATTCAAGGGGGAGCAATTGTATTTTGTTAATACTTTTATTTTTTTTTTGTTAATATTTTTTGTTTTGTGTGTGTTTTTCATTTTTATTTTTCTATGTTTATGTGAATTTTTTTTTCTTTCAAGTATGAATTTTTTTAGTCCATTTTTAATTTTTTTATTTTGTGTGCTGTTAAAATTTTTTTTGAAATTCAAATTTTGTTTAGTCACAATTTTGTTGAAAAATGGGTGTGTGGGCTAAGTTGGTTTAGCTAATGGGCCGAATTTTCAAAATTTGACAACTTAATATGTGGGCCGGGTAAAATTTCAATATAAATTTGAAATTTCAAATTCAAATTTCCTTTTTCCGGAAATTAGAGAACTTCATCTTCTTCCACAAGATTTCTTCATTTCAAAGAAACCTACCAAACCCACAACCGACAGATTTATTTCATAAAAATTGTGAGTAAAAGATTTGTTTTTCTTTATTTTTTCAGTTTGTATGTACATATTTTAAGAGTATCTGTTCGCATGTGAGTCTGTGTTCATATCTTTGTGTATGTGTTCTTGACCGACAATGGAAGTTTCTAATGTTGGTTGATAAAACTGAAATTAATTGTGTGATATTGTTCAAAATGGTAATATGACTATGAATCTGAAGTTTCATATGTCATTTTTAAATCACACAAACAGAATCATTGATTTTTCAATGAAACAGTTTCGAGTTTAAGTTTTTCTGAAATTTGAATTTTTAACAACTTTAAAGTTGTTTTTGTTCAAAGTTCAGTAAAAGAAATGTGTTTAAAACATCTTTTCGAGGGGGGTACAAGTTTTAAAACATTGAAAAACAACCCTGAACTTAAATTCATAAATTTCAGTATGTTTTAGACTTGTAGGAATATAAACAGACATTTCTCGAATAAAGGATCATTCGAGTTGCATATGTAAGTCATTCGAGTTGATATGTGAGTCATTCGAGTTTCATCTGAGAGTAATTCGAGTTGAATCATGACTCATTCGAGTTGATGTATATTAAACTCAGAGTTAATCGAGTTTAATACACATTATATTCGAGAAAGAAGTGTGCTTTATGCGAGTTGTCTAGTGTATCAAACACTTAGAAAATTTTCAGCACATAGTTTAGGACATATATATATCGAGTTTTACATATCATCATTCGAGAAAACTCAAGACTGATTCGAGTTGAGTCAAATTTCATTCGAGTTGTATATAGACATATTCGAGTTTCATAGTCTCATTATTCGAGATTTACAGAGTCTTATTCGAGTTTTATAGACTCATTATTCGAGATTTACAGAGTCTTATTCGAGTTTCATAGACTCATCATTCGAGTTGTCTCGTGTATCATCCGACATAGATCAAGCATGATTCGAGAAAGTTATAGTTTACTTCGAGTTTCATCAGAAAATTTTTCTAAGTGTGAGATTTTTATGTTTTAAGAAAAATGTCACATTTTTTTAAGAAATTGTTATAAATTTGTGTTTTTCTAACATTGGTCTCTAAACGATTGACTCTGGAGTCCTTTCAATAATTTTCAATTATTGTCAGGAATCCCGATGCTTTAAAAAGAAAATCACAAGTTTTTGCAATTTCTGATAAAATGTTACACGTTTTTCTACATTTTGAAGGTTGTCATTTGTGTACTTGATAAGACTAACATGATTTTTATTTTTACAGGTGTTCAAATGGCATCCCCAGTGCAATCCCAAAATTCAAATTCCTCTGATTCCCATTTATCGTCAAATCATACCCTTCTGTCTACCCCAGTCAGATCAACCTCAGTGGCCCGTTCCTCACAAACACATATTATCCCAGATAATCAACTTGTCAAACCAAAACATTGCCTTCCTTTCCGTGACAATAACCACCGTTTAGATTCCAAAGTCATTAAAGTAAGCCATCCTATAATTGTGGACATTCTAAAAGGCCACCCACTTGATTATCTACTTCAGTATAAACCGTCTATTCCACAAGTTTACTTACAACAATTTTGGCACACTGTCAAATTTGTTCCTGCGGACGGAAATCATCATTTCAAAGTGACGATTGATCAATTCAAGACGAAGATCACTCTTGCAAGGCTACGTCACAATTTATTTCTTCCACGACGAATAGATACTGTGAACTTTCAGCAGATTTTGAAGATTTTGTTTCAGACGAAGAGCTTGTCCATGATTTGATTTGTCTAGGCTACTCAAAGCCACTTCCAAAGAGCTCCAAATTTCACAGAAATGGTTTATATGGAGAATGGTACACACTGTTTGGTATCATAAATCGTTGCATGACTTCAAAGCATACTGGAATTGACCGATGCAGCATTCATTGCCTGCGGATATTTCATGGGATCGCATTCAACAAGCACTATGACTTTGCTCAATGTATATGGGAAGATTTAAAGGAGATTGTGCTTGCTAAAACCACAAACAGAGCAAGGAAGTTCGTTCCACTTCAAAGGTTTATCCAGATTCTTATCCGAGGGATCTTAAGGGCTAATGAAAATATTCCAAAGAGAGACAATTCTCAGAGATGCCCAGACTATGTCATGATGAGTTTGCATGAAGTGCCGGACTCCCCGAATGCCAACATAATGCCAATTCCAGAGTCATTACTCAAATATGCTGATCAAGAAAGTGAACATGTGAAATTGTATAGAATAGATCATGCTCCGATAGAGACCCAATAACCGGGTTCTCTTAGCCCAGGAGCTTTAAGGTTAGTGGAACCTCAGCAAGGGGCTGAAGTTCAGGTTGCCCGTTCTGAGAGTGAGGATGAAGGAAGTGTGAGGGGTGGTGAGGAAGAACAAGAGAAATCTGATTCTGAGAGAACTTTATCTGATATTCAAGAAGAAGAGGGAGAGGGAGATGATGATGATGATGGTGATGATGGTGGTGATCATCATGAAGGAGGCGGAATGATGATTGATATTGTCCAAATGGCTGTAGAGAGTGTGAGGGAGACCCTAAGCCCAGAAAGCCGGGACTTACCCACATCCACTGTTAGCTCTCCTTTGGGAGTTAGCATTGAACAAGTTAGTATCCCACTGACAATTGCACGCCCAACTATCCACTCAGTCTCCTCTCAACAGGAGACTGTTTCAATTACACACAGGGATGAGCCACATGATCTATCCGAAAGTCACTTGGACTTGTTGGATATTGAAACTAGTACACAATTGCCCGTGTGTACGACTTCATTTGATTCACTGAGTCTAGCTGACATACAAGTTAGGACACTTGCGTCAACCTCATCTGTTGAAGTCAGTGTGGTTGAACTGAGTGTTCCCACTGGAACATCCTTAGTAACGGAAGCATTTGTTGCTCCGTCACTTGAAGAAGGTGGAAGTCCAGTCAGAGAAATGCCAATATCAACTCTGAGCACTGGCCACACAGAAGTTCTGTATACCAGTTCAACTGTTGTGTCAACTGGAAGTCTTCGTGACCCAGTAGTGAGTTTATCCCCATTTGTGACTGAATCAACCTTGACAACAACATTGAATGAAGTTGTTTCTGGAGTAAACACGCATGTTTCAAATCAACTGGCTGAGGTGATGGCTCAAATGACCAACATTCAAAAGTTCTTGAAGGGAAAGGATGTTGCGGAGGAGTCAGTTAAGAAAAATGAATCAAAACAAGCAATTGAAGAGTTGAAGGAAGAATTGAAAGATTTTGTGTTTGAGCAGTTCGACGAAATGAGAGAACGAATGATCAGTCTGGAGAATACAGTAGTAACGACGTTAGGTAATCTTTCAGAACGAGTGGCTGCTGTGGAAGATACCTGCAAGGCTCAAGCTTCCTCGTCAAAGAGGAAACATGATAAGCATGACGAAGACTCCGATGATGCTCCTCATGAGGGGGAGAAGAGGAGAAAGCTTGATCAACCGACGCCGGGGATTTTAATGCTGACATATCCAGAGAAGGAGCCAGAAACTCAAGGGAAAGAAGCCGAAGGATCCAAACAGTCAGCTGGTGAACAGAGAGAACTGGGATTGATTCTTTATGAAGATGTTCCAGTTCCTTTGAACACTCAGCCCGATATCTATCAGTTTATTGAACATATTGATTCTGAGGAAGATGTACAAGAGAAAGAGAAAGAGCCGAGTATACAAGAGATAGGAGAAGGAAGAGAGGAGTATATTGAATTGTCTGAAGATGATGACATAATTGTGTTGACTGATGTTGACTTTAGAGCTGAAAGGATAGAAGAAGAGGTGTTAGTTGAAGAAATCATGAAAGATGTTGAATCAACACCAACGGTTGAAAAGCCTGAGGTAGTTGTACAGATTAAAGAAGAGTTTGAGGAGTTTCCTGTTGAGAGCAGTGTCGCTCAAGAAACAGTTGTTTTAAATGAAGTGGAAGTGATGGATAGATTCTTCAATGAATTTGTACTTGCTGATGAATCAAAGAAGCAACACAGATTAAGATTTCAAGCACAACAAGTGGTGCAGAGAGAGATTCAAGATATGTTGACTTTGTTAAATAAGGATGAGATAAGTAAGAAAAAGGTGAAAAAGCTTGAACTACCAGAGAACAGGTCTGCTGAGTTCATAAGGAAAAGAAACAAGATGCCGTACATTGAAGACATTTTAGAGAAACGGATCTTTTGTAAAAAGCAAGCTCCTTGCTCATTTCACAAGTTATTCCGAGTTTTAGAGCCGAATATGCCTAATCTAGTCAATTATGCCAGTTTCTTAAGAAATAAGACGCAAGAGGTTGAGAAGGTGAAGAGCGATTTCAGAATAGTGGATCTGGTGCAGATTGAAAATGAAAGATTTGTTAAAGTTTTTTATCCGAAGTTTACTGTAACCAGATCTGATGGAAATACGTATGTATTTACGGAAGCTGACATGTTCAACATGCACTTGGTTGATATTGAAGATCTCTTTGACGAACTGTGCAGATATAAAAGGAATGAACATTGTAGATTTGCGCTGAAGACATTGTTTCACTTTATGCATACCAAACTTGTATTAATGTCAGTGCAAGATTTACAAATTGGAGTTGAGAGAGGCATGAGGAAGATAAACATGACTGCACCTCACAGAGATATTAAATTTGCTGGTGAGCTTAAAGAGTATCAAGTTATAATGGTGAAGCATCCAGCTGTCATGTATAAAGATAGGAGTAAAAGGTTGAGAGCTATGAGGAGTGTTGAGCTGAACAAGTTTTCTGATGGTACGTTGATTAAGGTGTTGAATGGTTTGAAAGGCAAGCTGGCTGCAGATCAAAAGAGGAAGACAAAGAAAGGAGCCTTGTCTGTTAACGATCGAAGACTCATGGTTGAGTTTATTTCTAAAATTGAATGGAGGCTGTCAGATCGAAAAAGTATTAGAAGATTTGAACAGAAGCTGGGCTTGTCAATCTGAAGACTTTGCTACTTTCATCAAAGGGGGAGATTGTTGGAATATGTTTTTGATTGATGAAATATCAAAGTCTAGGGATTGTTTGTGTAATTTCCCTATAGTTTGTAAATATGTATAAATAGTCTTGTTGACTTTCCAATTTGATAGATCTGTAAGAATATCTTTTTTGTACGCATGGTAATCAGAGAGTAGCAGTACTGTACACGAAGAACATTCCTGAAATCATCTTGTAATCATCAAGATCATCAATCGAATCATTTGGTTAGTGTTGATTATATTCTGTGTTCTTATTAATTGCATATAGTTGATTGAATTGGTAGAAACAAATATTCACATTTTAGTTTTTTGATATTTAGAAAAAGTTAATGGTATACAAAAGATGTTTTAAAATTATAAAAAAGATAAATATTTTATTAATTTTTTTTGTTTTTCTAACTTATAAAGTTATTTATTTTATTTCAAGAATTATACATAAAAATTTATTTTATTATCAGCATTTTTTTAAAGTTTAGTTTTTTGATATTTAGAAAAAGTTAATGGTATACAAAAGATGTTTTAAAATTATTTAGGTAAATAGAATAATATGGATTATTTATTAATTAAATTTAATTAATTAAATGACATCTATTACCAAAATAAGAGTTATCTTAATTTAGGAAAAAAATGCGAAAAAATTAATAAATTGGAGCTCTAAGGGAGCGCCATGTGGCAATAACCAAATTTTTTATAATAAGACTAGTTTATTACCCGCGTATTACGCGGATATTTTTAATATATATATATATATATATATAATATAATAAATAAAAAGATAAAGATATAAATGTTATTTTTTAAATAAAAGTATATAAGATGATATTATTATTTGTTATAACCTATTAATTTTGTATATTTCTAAATATATATGAAGGGTAATTATTTTCTTATATAATTTTTCTAAATTTATATTATATTATCTTATAATTAATAAGTTAGTAGATTATTAGATTTTGTTTGATTTGATTTGATTTGAATTTAAAAGTGGATTATATTAGATTTAGATAGATTTAATTAATAAGTTAGTAGAGTATTAGATTTTGTTTGATTTGATTTGATTTTAATTTAAAAGTGGATTATATTAGATTTGGATAAATTTGATTTAAATTTTTTTATTATTTTTAAAATCTATAAATGTCACGTGTCGATTCATGGTGACGACACGTGGCTTCACCAGAAATGAGTATAGTTACTCTTTTAATAGTATAGATTTTTAAATTTTAGTTTTTTGATATTTAGAAAAAGTTAATGGTATACAAAAGATGTTTTAAAATTATAAAAAAGATAAATATTTTATTAATTTTTTTTGTTTTTCTAACTTATAAAGTTATTTATTTTATTTCAAGGATTATACATAAAAATTTATTTTATTATCAACATTTTTTTAAAGTTTAGTTTTTTGATATTTAGAAAAAGTTAATGGTATACAAAAGATGTTTTAAAATTATTTAGGTAAATAGAATAATATGGATTATTTATTAATTAAATTTAATTAATTAAATGACATCTATTACCAAAATTAGAGTTATCTTAATTTAGGAAAAAAAGCGGAAAAAATAATAAATTGGAGCTCTAAGTGAGCGCCATGTGGCAATAACCAAATTTTTTATAATAAGACTAGTTTATTACCCGCATATTACGCGGATATTTTTAATATATATATATATATATATATATATATATATATATATATATATATATATATATATAATATAATATAATAAATAAAAAGATAAAGATATAAATGTTATTTTTTAAATAAAAGTATATAAAATGATATTATTATTTGTTATGACCTATTAATTTTGTATATTTCTAACTATATATGAAGGGTAATTATTTTCTTATATAATTTTTCTAAATTTATATTATATTATCTTATAATTAATAAGTTAGTAGATTATTAGATTTTGTTTGATTTGATTTGATTTGAATTTAAAAGTGGATTATATTAGATTTGGATAGATTTAATTAATAAGTTAGTAGAGTATTAGATTTTGTTTGATTTGATTTTAATTTAAAAGTGGATTATATTAGATTTGGATAAATTTGATTTAAAATTTTTTTTTATTTTTAAAATCTATAAATGTCACGTGTCGATTCATGGTGACGACACGTGGTTTCACCAGAAATGAGTATAGTTACTCTTTTAATAGTATAGATAGATAGATAGATATGGGAACAATCCATGCCACATGTCATCCTCTTGATACACTGATTTTTCATGTTTCCGCTTTTTTCCAAAAATAAAAATTAACATTAATTTAAGTAACATGCATATTTTTTAATTGATTTAATTTAAACTTTATCATTGAAATTTATTATTTTTGTTTCCTAAACTAATTGAAACTTTAACTAATACTCATTAAAAGTTTTAAAAATTAACAAGCTAAAATAAAACTATTTAAAAAATCAATAAAATAATAAACTTCATGTTTAAATGTCTAAAATAGTAAATAATTTTAAAAAATAGTAATATGAAAGAATTTAATTTTTAAATAATTTTTTTAAAAAAATCAATAAAATAATTAACTTCAAATTTTAAAATTCCTAAAAAATAAATAATTTTATGAAATAATAATTATATACTTTAGCATACAATAAAATTGAAAAACTTTTTGTTATCAAATCTTTATATGTTAGTTATGGAACTTTGGCACATTAAAAAAATAATCATTCAAAATTCAAATGTATTTTATTTAATAAACTTTTGTATTAATATTTTCCAAAACTTCAAATTTTTGAATAATCTTAATTAATATTTATTTATTAAGTTGACGCTAGAATTGTTGTATCAAATTTTAATTAGTTAGGCAATAAATGTGTATTATTAATTAAAACATCTTCAATAAGTAAACCTGTATATGTGTTAATTCAATATTTCATGCAATTCATACATCAATAAACACAAACATATGAACACAATTCAATTAACACATAAAGTCGAATGATTAGATGAGATAGAAAATATTACATTGGAGAATCTTGCACATCAATTCTCTCAATCTGTACAACCGTGCCTTCTCATACAAACATACGTACTTCAACAGTACACACTCAAGTATATTTATACTCAATTACAACTATTGAGTATTTACATAATGAACCCTAAACTTTTAAAAATTAATTATTTTTAACTCTATATAAATTGTACCCAACTATCTCCCCCTTAGAGATGCAAACAATTTTCAATTAAAATTATACTCAGGGAATTTCAACACTTTTTCTTGATTCTTTTCTTGAATCTTCTTCTTTTCTTCAATCTCTGAATCTTCTGAAAAAAGCTTCTTCTTTATTGTCTCTCTCTGATTTTCACATCTCTTCTTCTCTGACTTTCTCTTTTCTTGTAAGCACACTCCTCCTTTAATCATGAATAGCTTTTAACTCTTTTCCTTGATCAATTGTCTTGATATGTTGTTGCAATTGTCTTCAGTTGTCTTCAAACTACTTAACAGTTGTCTCTGAACTCTAGCTTTTCTTCCCCTCATGATGATCATAAGAATTATGAACATCATGCAAAGTCTTCAGAGATATTAATGCATTGAATATACAGAAGATGAAATACAACAACACTTACAATTTCAAAAAATTACAAATTAATTTTCTCCCCCTCAAACTGACATTCTCTCCCCGTATACTAAACAAATGTATCTCACTCCCCCTCAAAAATTTCACTCCCCGTCGAATTGATACTATATCTTTTCAAAACAAAAACAAAGCTTTTCAACTTCAAGAAAAATGAAACACATTCATTTTGTGAAATAACAAGTCCAGGTCCACATAGGATTCATGTTTGCACAATAGACAATATCTATGTGACCTACGTTCAGCGCTGGCGTGATGTTAACATTGGTAGGATTTCCAAATATTCACTGTGAAATCTTTTTTCATGAAAGAATCACTCTTATTTGTTCCGACTTAGTCACTTTGGACTAGCAGTTTATAGTCACACTGACTGTCAGACTCGATGTGTCTAAAAAGAGTATATAATCAGCTCTAGACACAATGTGCATTAAATGAAGTCGGAGACCGGAACAAATGTCTTCCTTGTTTCAATATCAATTATATCCAAATGATATATCGATAGAAATATGCTATATCTCTGTGATTATTGAAACAAAAATCTTTTGAGAGATAACTGAGTGACTGGTGAGGTTAAGTGCATGCGTCACTGGGTCCATGACGTCTTTTTCAATATCAAGTCGCCTAGGGTTTTAATAAATTACGTGGTTTACCCAACACATACAGTGTAGGTAGGATTATCTTTTCTTCAAATCATTTCTCAACACTCAGCTCTCAGCATTTTTCAACTAAGCTTCCTTCGGCTCACTTTTGAGAAATAAATTTTGTCAGCTTTATAACGAAAGCATGATCTGATGCATCATCATCTCCTGTCAATATACCCCTCTCATTTACCTCTGCTCGACCCTATCAGTATCACGTGATAACTGACACTTCTCAACTAATAGACCTAAAGAACCCTCACCCTCACAAACTATAAATGGTTTGCTCCTTGGGTAGGTCTTCCGGTTCTGGTTAGACCATAGAAGCGATATTTATGTCTATCACACAATTTGGTGCATAATCGGAGTTAGTAGAAATAATCTTTAGCATTTCAGCTCATTGGATATAAGCATAACGAAAGATTTGGATTTTCAACTCAGATGAATTGGGAGATGAAATTCAGAATGAATTTGGGGAATGATGAGTTGGGAGATATCATAATGAAATGAAAAATCTGATTTAAGATATGAAATGAATCAAATTGTATGAAAGAATTAGATCATGGGAGATAATGGGAGAATCCAGTATTAATGAATGGGAAAAATTATAATAAAGAGAATTTAAGAAGCAATGCGATTATGAAAAATCTAAGAGATTAGATCAATTAACATCAATGAATATTCTAGTAATAAGAAATTAAGATTCTTAAAAAAAAATATTCTTTTCAGCTCAAAAATCTTTTTATGTGTGCACAAAATATTTTCGTGAAAAATACACACAGTTTTGTAAAAAAATGTTATCGTCAGAGTGCATCCGAAACTCCCCTTAAAAATAAGCACACAAAGTTAGTCAACTCTTGGAAAATAATCAGGAGCAGAAAATTATAAAAATAAAACTTTCTCTTTGTCAATTCAGCTTCAGAGTTGAAATCAGGGCAGGAATTTTAGAAGGATTCGTCTTTCAGACTCGGGTTTTAATCAGAAGTGATTAGAAGCCTTTGTTGCGGAAGCTCGGGTTTCATCGGATGTAACTAAAAACCTTTAGCTTGGGTTCTAAACTGAGAAGTACAAAAGCCATTTCCAATGAAGACTGGGTTCTAGTCTGATATGACTAAAAATCATTACCATTGAAGTCCGAGTTCTAGTCTGAATTAACTAGAAACCAAACTGGGTTCTACTCTGATGTGAGTAGAAACCTTTTACATATGAAGCCCGGGTTCTACACAGATGTGTGTAAAAACTTGTTGAACTGAAGAACGGGTCCTGAACTGAACAGGATCCATTGTTGAATAGAAGAACGGGTTCTTATCTGAAATGATAAGAAACCTATAACCTGTAAAATTTGAGATGTCTTTGGTATCCAAACAGATTTTGATCCCGACTTATTAGCACTTTTGGGTACCCATTTCAAAACAGTTTTTGGTATCCACCAGTACTTTGGTTTAGGTACCCAATGCAGATTATTACAATCAGCTTCTCATTCAAAAACAGAAAACAAATTTCTTCGAGTATTTGAGAATTGAATATATGAATTTTTAAAGAAACTTGGATTTGAATGATCAGACTTTTGCGAACTCTTCTCTCTGAAAAACTGACCGGTTCTTGCCTGTTTCTGATAATACTTGGTGTTTTTCGTGAAAATGTTTTCTGATTAGAATGACCAATATTTTTAGAAACAATAGGATAATTTGACTTCGAAGATTCACCAGTGTGAATCTTGATCGGAAGTTTTTCAAGTATTTTATCTTTGCCTTTCTATACCTTTAAAAGATACTTTAGTTTAAGATCTGAAAAAGAATCAAACTTAGGAGATTCAGTTGGATTATTTTCACTTTCAGTAGACAAATCAGATTGATCAACTTTAGATACTGAACAAACTGAAGGATCTATAACCATTGTTTTATTTAAAGAAGGAGAAACATTCAATTGTTTAGTAAGATGAAATATCTGATCTTTTAATCATTTGATAATGACCAAATAAGAATTTCTATCATTATCAAATGATTGGTAATCAGTTTTAAAAGATTGTTATTAATGAAGAACACCTTTCTTTCATCTTCAAACAATTTAGATTTTGATTTAAAATCTTATTCTTTAAGTAAGAACTCATGTCTTTCCTTCTCAAGTCAATCTTTAGTTAAGGATAACCCTTTTTCAAGAACAAAAAATTCTTCGAATTTGTTTAAAACACAACTTTGATCAGTGTGATTTGTCTTGAAATGTGATTCTTCAAGATCTTTAACTTTCTTATGTAGCTCAGTTCTTCCAGACACAAGATATTTCAGTTGAGTGGCTGTCTGAAAATTTTATTGTTTTAGCTCATCAAGTTCTTTATTAAATTCAGATATTTTCAATTTAAGAGCAATACTCTCAAAATTTTGTTTGACTTTTAAGCTCTGAATTTCTTCTTTCAGTACTGATACATCACGTAAAGCAAGAGCTTTATCAATATTTAACTAAATAAGAAAGTCATGATTGGTCTTACAAATAGCTTCGACTTCAACATTTGTTCATAAGGTTCAAATAATTGTTGATACGACATTTTGAATTGCAAAAAAAATGAATTTCCAAGGTCTTTTATGGACTGATAAGTGATTTCTGATTAAAGCCTCTGAAAAATTCATCTATGAATGATAAATTGTTGAAAATCACCTCTGAATTTACTTTTTGACGTTGAAAATTTCAGTTTTTCTGTAAAAAAAACGCCCATAACTTTTTTCTGGAGTGAAATTAGGCCTCGAAAATTACCCTAACCGGCTATGTCAATTCTTAAAATCGTAGATCTCGGTTCAAGCTTCGATTTGACGTATGGTAGGCCTTGTAACAATGTTCCAGTCAAAAGTTATGGACAATTTAAGCAGTAAAGGTTAATCTCGGATGATTAACAATGAATCTCGAACAAAGAATGACCAAACTTGAATGATGAAGACTTAAACCTAAAAAACTCTTAACAAAACTCGAATGACCTTCTGTAAAACTCGAATGATGAATACTTAAACTCGAACAACTCAGAATAAAACTCGAATGATGAATAAATCAAACTCGAATGTTAAACACTGAAACTCGAAGAGTTAATACCGGAACTCGAATGATGATAAGTCCAAACTCGATCAATGCTTTATACAATCAACTTAGTCTCAAACTCGATTAATACACACTCAAACTCGATCAATGAAAGCTAAAACTCGATTATCACTACCATCAAACTCAATTAAAGCATGAAACTCAATATGATTCGAGATTTAACAGATTTAAAATTTTCTAAGTGCAAATTTCACAACTTTCAACAAAAATTGATGAATTGATTCCAAATTGATATCGAGTATGTGATTTTCACACACAAACACTTTTTGTGAAGTGTTCTTGGGTAATTTCAGATCAAACTATCGAATTTTGGCAAAGACCTCAAGAACACGACATTTCCAAAAATTCAGAAAAATACCAGATTAAATCTTGTGTGTTTGGAATTATGACTTAAGACTTATATCATCAGATTTGTCTTTAAATTTCGCACACTCGATCCAATTTGCAGACTATTTCATCCACAATATCAAAATCCCCAAGAGATTTTCTGATTTTTCGAAAAAAAATTATAAAACAGTGTTCGAAATTTTAAAATCCAGATTCAAAAATTCATACTCAGTCAACAATATTAGTCTCTGATACCAATTGTTAATTCAATATTTCATGCAATTCATACATCAATAAACACAATCATATGAACACACTTCATTTAACACATAAAGCCGAATGATTAGATTGAGATAGAAAATATTACATTGAAGAATCTTGCACAACAATTCTCTCAATCTGTACAACCGTGCCTTCTCATACAAACATACGTACTTCAACAGTACACACTCAAGTATATTTACACTCAATTACAACTATTGAGTATTTACATAATGAACCCTGAACTTTTACAAATCAATTATTTTCAACTCTATATAATTTGTACCCAACAGGTTGGGTCTTGTTCCTCGAGAAATGAGTGAAGGTACTTCCAGAATGTAGTCCAAGATCAAGCCAAGAAGACAAAAGAAGGATACAGAACTTGAAGAGACAGTGATGTCGATAGAGCAGGGGTTTTATGCCACTGAAATAAAGGGTATGAATCACAACTTACCCAAAGGTGTGGAACCAGTTGAGGGAAAGTACATTGAAGAACCTGAAGCTGTAGTATTCTTTATGGATCCTCTTTCTAAAAAGGTGTGCCTCAAGAGAGCTTCAGATCTTCACAAAGTTGGAGTCAAATAGCTTCTTGCCCTCAGATGCATGCTTGCATACAACAATCACTTTATAGGGAGAGTTGTCATTCTAACTCAACTAACAGCCTGCAATGCTATGGGTGAACTTGACAACAGAGAGCTTTTCTACCTCAAACAAGAAGTTGAAAGCATTGAAGTCAAAAAAGAAATCCTAGCTGGTTTGGAACCAGAAAAACTTATCCAAGCTGCTGCTGAATTAGAGAAGGAAAAAGAGAAGGATCCATCGACAACTCGTGTGTAGATGAAGAGTGGAAGCTGATCATTAGTTGGTCAGACTCACCATTAACTGCTCCCAACAAAAACAGTCCATTAGTTGTGCTTGCATCTTTTTATTGTAATGTCCATCTGTTGTACTTTTCTTTTGTAAACATCAGTTGTTTTTAGACAGATTTCATTGAATATAAGCTGATAATTTACTTTACTTTAATGTTGTAAATTCCTTTCTGTATTGTAAAAAGTATATAGTGAAAACTGATGTGGTCAGACTTAGACTGAATATTGCGAATAGGGGGAGATTGTTATGCACAAAAGGCCTCTATCAAACTTAATCTATATCATAATGAGAGATTTCCAATCAAATCTGATTCATACACTTATGGGGAGATTTTAAGGCTTTTTAATGCATTAATCAAACATGTTAAGTGATTTGCAAAATCAACCCAAATCTGTAGTACACTGTTACATTAATTGTAACTTGGCAGTTTGTCAAAACTGTCCATATCTGTTGGACAGGTTTGACAGTTTATGTCTAAACTATCCATATTTTGTTAGACAACTTAATATAATTAAGTGTTCTGTTCTTTGTGAACAAGTCTAACACTTCATGGAACATGTTTCCATATTTTCATACAAAGTTTTGAATGTTAGGATCAACCTACAAATTCAAGACAATGTGGAAAATCAGAACTGTTGTATATTTGCCAAAACTGTTCTAAAGTATGAAGACAAAAAAGATATCTGATATGGGTGACAGACCATTTCTTATACCACAATAGCTTTACAAGGAAGAATAAAGGTCACTAGTTGACATTCCTCTTTGGGGTAAAGCTGTGGACAACAGAGACAAAATGGAAAAAGACAAAGATTCTGCAGTAAGAAGACAAAACTACCTTTGTCAGAATTGTTCTAGTGCAGAAAAGCAAATTTGTCTTATTATAAAGACATTCTCGCTTTCTCTACAACCATTTAAGAAGCTTCCAAGGAGAGAAAAATTAAAGAGACATACACAAACGGAGAACGTTGAGTGCAAAAGAAAGTGTGTTTTTCATGCATGCACGTTCAGTTTAACTTGAGTGAAAAAACTAAGTGTGTCTAAGCTGTTCAGTTTCCCAAAGCTGATCAATCTGTGTCTTGTAAACACTAAGTGTGTAAACAGTGAATGAATCTTAGTGAGTCATATCATTGTAACTAGTTAGAGTGTGTCTTAGACTAGTTAAAATCTGTTGTTCATATTTGTCATCTCTGTTTGTCTAACAACCTAGCTTTTAACCCAACTTTAATTTCGATATTTGATTCAATACTGTAATTTAATTAAGCAATGGAATTATTTAATTAAGTAGAATATATGTTATAAATTATTTAGATGATCAAAGTTAAAGAGATGTAATATACAAAAGTGTAGGGGTTAAACGATATATATAGCTAAATTAAAAATATATAAACCAAAAATAAGAATTAATGCTCATTTATCACCATAAAGACATTAAATTTCTCTCTTTCTCTCTCATCATCATCTACGGCTTCTTCCTTCTTCATCCACATCAATCCATCAATTGTTGCAATAACTTCAGATTTAAACCAAGCAAAATTCATGGATTATCTCATAATTATCAAGAATCAAGAGGAAATTAAGGTGAGAAACTAGTTTCCAAGCTTTAGTTTTATTTTGAGAGTTAAAATGCATAAAATTCGAATTTTTAAATCTGAATAATTAATGTTGCATGTTTGTAATACCAGTTGGAAATCATATATTGAAGTCTTTAGAAGTTACAGTAACAAAAATCATTGTTTAAATCGTCCGAATAAGTGAGAAATATGAGTTTTTGTGTTCTTGAGTTTTTCATCACATTTTGGACGAATCTGGACGATTTAGTAAGTTTGTGATGAGGAAAATAGTGTAACATTTACCCCAATAATGTTAATATAACCATAGATTATATTGCATGTTAATAAAAATGGATTTGGCTAATTTTTATGTAAAAACCCGTATGTGTCGAAACTGCAACTTCAAGAAAATCTGGGAAAAATTTCTAAGTGTTGGATCCGAATTCGGATAAGACCATCTCGGATGCCAAAACTCGGATGCCAAATTTCGGATGGGTGCAGATCCGAAATTCGGATGATAAAAAATCCGGATGTGGGTTATATGATCCGAAATTCTGGCCGATAACCAAGCTTTTTGAATATCTTTTGTGGTACATTAAAAATGTATAATTTAATGTCAATACACGCAATTATAATTAAAAATATGAAATACTTATTTGTGAGCTTTGGGCATAAAGAACATTTAAAAATATTATGAGTTATCAGAATCAAGTCAATAAAAATTCAAGGTTTGATATTGATTTAACTTAAAGGTGATATAATTTGATAAGTTATGAAAGCTAAAAAGTTAATGTTCTTGCAATGATAAAATTCTGGACAGATTCAGATAATATCCGAATAGAGTAATAAAGTTTAAAGTACTGAAAGTGGGTCAGAGTTTGTAAAGACAAGCTAAAGTCCAGAAAGTCAAACTTTAAAATCTTGAGATGTGACACCCTTGTCACATTAACCATAATCATAACACCCAGGATAAATCACCATACAATAATCATTACATAATGATCTGATTACTTAATACAATGCGGAAGCAATGAAATACATAAATAAAATACAAGTGTTAAACACTCTACGGTGCTACAAGGTTCCAGACTAAGTCTACATACTCAATACATTATTACGACATCCCAAAATATTACAACACTGGCCCATAATTTAGTTACCGATTGAGTAGTACCAAATCTTCCAAGAACTTCAATAAAGACCTAGCTAGAAGGTCCAACAGTGGATTTTCCTTTTCTTGTAAAAAGTGAGCAACTAGGGGGTAAGCAAAGCTTAGTGAGTACAGAGATTATACATTCAGCAAATATTTATGCAGCACACAAGGGTAACACCGGCAACACACGTCGTATACCCTCTTCGTACACGAAGTACGGAATCGAGCCGCAGCTCCATCGTGCCAAATGCACGGAATAACACATTCAATTGAGGCAGACATTACCATCGGGGATGCTACACCTGCCCATCAGGACTTCAGAGGGGTCAGCTCCAGGTCATATAGCATCGAATTACCAATCATGGCTCGTAAGCCAAACAGAAGATGCACAACAAAGAATCGTACATGCAACAAGCAACAATGTGCATCAACAATTACGCAAGTCAGTAGATTGCCAAATGAAAGTGAAACAACATGCCTCAATGAACACAACTGACAATAAATAAATGCAGACATATATAATCCTAGGTACTCACAGTGGGTGCGTTTAATTACTTCTAATTTATATTATTTCTCCTCGGGCTTTCAACCGGAGTCACAAAGTACCCTACTGTGGGTTAAACAACACCACAAGGGACCCGAAATTCGAATCTCACCCGAACTCGGACCCCACCCGAATTCGGATTGCACTGTTCATCCGAAATTTGGATGAATCGATGTTCCATACTTAGAAATTTTCATTTGTACTGTTCATCCGAAATTCGGATGATTCTGTGACTCGAACTCGGATGCCGACAGATCCGACCATCCGAGATTCGTATAGATCCGAGTTCATACTTTTAACATTTTTCCATCTTTTCCAGATTTCACTTTTGTCAATTGGTACCACTTTTATGTCTAGAAACTATAATATAAGTATAAATGTATACTTTTAACACTTTTTTTTTATCATAAACCTTACAATATATATACCAAATCAGGCCTTATTTGCCATTTTTATGCAACCCGTCGATGAACACACACACCAACACATACTTAATTTCTGAAATCATACTAAGCGGTTAAATCAGAACCTGAAATTCGGTATACACTTTCATTAACACTCGATTTTAACAAATCTACAACAATATCTAACATGCATTAACATCTGTGACCTAAATCAGTGATTCAGTTTCTCTCAAAACCAAACTCAAAACCTTAAATTCGTAAATTTTGAGAGACATTTACCTTAAATCGTTGGTTGCAACACTTTTAGTTCCTTCCTAGCAACTTGAATCCAAACTTTTAGCCTCTAATTTGATGTTTTCGTTGTTCTTGATTTGAAGGAGATGAGGGAGAGCCGAGAGAGATTGAGAGTTTGTGTGAAAATAAACTAAATAAAAGACTTTTGGTCTTTTATTTCCATAATTTCGGTTATTGACACCTTTAACGCCTGAACTTTGTATTTTATTAAATAAAGATTTCCATCTTTATTTTTATCATCACTAATCAACTATAATTCAAATCTTAGATTTAGTTTACTTTAATTATGCCAGTTCCTCATTGTTATGCTCGCTCAAAAGACGACAATGAGGATTTCTCCTCCTTATTATCATTTTTAAATATGTGATATGAAATTAATTATATCAAACCACAACAATCCATCAAAACACTTTCCAAATTATATATATCATCCATAATTCTAACTTAATTTCATTACATTCAAAATTTAAGCTAATTATCCTCAATTACAACATTATAATTCTTAGGATGTTACAGCATGGGCTCTACCACGCTCAAACTTCGTCCTCGAAGTTATTTGGCTTTAAACAGTTGCAGGTATATCTTTAACATGTCAGCTTTTGTTTCCCACGTACGATTTGCTCCCTTATGATGCTTTCAACGTACAAGCACCATTTTGATCTCTTTACTCCTTAACTTCTTCACTTTGGTATCTAAGACGCATTTCGGTTCTTCCACGTATCGAAGCCTTATTTGTAGTTCTGTGTGATCAGCCCAGTCCTCGTTTCTAGTAGTGAACGACTTTCTAAGATTTCCCACATGGAGTACCGGATGTATGCCCGACATCTCTTCAGGCAATTCCAAGCGATACGACTAGTTCCCAACTTTCTATATTATCTTGAATGGTCCAATGAATCTCAGAGCCAGTTTACCTCTTTTTACAAAACGTGTAACACCTCTCATAGGTGATACCTTCAGATAAACCCTACCTCAAAATTGATCGGTTTTCGCCTCCTATCATGATAGCTAGTCTGTCGATCCCAAGCCGCTTTCATGTTCTGTCGTACCAACTGTATCCTTTCGTTTGTCTCCTGTAACAATGCCGGCCCAGCAATCGGTGTTTCTTCCATTTCCCTCCAACATGTAGGAGTCCTACATCTTCTCCCATAGATTCGAATGGTGATTTCTTGATAGTCGCATGGTAACTGTTGTTGTACGAGAATTCTATTAGTAGTAAATGAGCGTCCCAATTACCACCCAGATCCAAAATGCACGACCGCATCATATCTTCAAGTGTAAGGATGGTCCGTTCACTTTGACCATCAGTTTGCGGACGATAAGCTGTACTCATAGCAATCCTCGTACCTAATCCTTCTTGCAATGCTGACCAGAAGTTGGAAGTAAAACGACTATCTCGATCTGACACAATTGACTTCAGGACTCCGTGTCTCGAAACAATTTCACTCATATATCCGAGCCAGCTTTTCCAATGAATAACTCTCTTTTATTGGAATGAAGTGTGCCGACTTAGTCAATCTATCAACTATTACCCAAACTGCATCATGTTGACGCCTTTGGCAACTTGGTAACAAAGTCCATTGTAATGTGTTCCCACTTCCATTCAGGAACGGGAAGCGGTTGCAGACTACCATAAGGTTGCTGATGTTCGGATTTCACCAGCCGACATGTCTGACATCTTTCAACATACTGCCTAATATCTTTCTTCAGTCCAGGCCACCAAAAATCTGCTTTTAGCTCGTTGTACATCTTTGTGCTTCTGGTATGTACAGACAATCTTGACTGATGCCCTTCCTCGATAATCACTCTTCTCATATTCCCAAACTTTGGCACCCAGATTCTTCCATATACACTTTTCAATCCCGATTCACTTGTTTCCATATTCTTTATCTGCACCCTAATGTCTTCAGCACCAACATTTTCTTCCTTCAAAGCTTCCACTTGAGTAGTTTTAACATCATCAATAATTGTGGAAGCCAACATTGTAGAAGTCATCATGTAACAACAGTCCTTAGAGTAGGCCTTACGGCTTAAAGCATCAGCCACCACATTAGCCTTTCCGGGATGATAGAGGATCTCACAATCATAATCTTTAATCAATTCCATCGAACGTCTTTGCCACATATTAATCTCTTTCTGACTAAAAATGTATTTCAAACTCTTATGGTCCATGTAGAGTTGACACTTAGTCCCATACAAATAATGTCTCCACAGCTTCAATGCAAACGTAACAGCTGTCAATTCCAGATCGTGAGTCGAGTAGTATTTTTCGTGCTGCTTAAGCTATCTTGAGGCGTATGCAATAACTTTCCCACGCTGCATCAGTACAGCGCCTAACCCCAGTCTAGATGCGTCTGGGTAAACCACAAAGTCCTCATTGCCCTCCAGTAGAGCAAGTATCGGCACTTCACCTGATGTCTTCTTCAATATCTCAAATGCCTCCCGTTGCTAAGCCTCCCACACAAACGGTGCATTCTTTTTCGTTAATGCAGTCAAAGGAACTGCAATTTTAGAGAAATCCTTTATAAATCTTCTATAATACCCCGCCAATCCGAGAAAACTTCTTATCTCAGTAGCTGAATGAGGCGGTTCCCAGTTCCTTATGGCTTCTACCTTAGCTGGATCTACAGAAATCCCAGCTACCAAATCACATGCCCTAAAAATTGTATTTGTTGCAGCCAAAACTCACATTTTGAAAATTTGGCGTACAACCTTTCCATTCTTAGCAGCTCCAATAACTCCGTTAGATGGACAACATGTTCGGTCTCAGTCTTAGAGTAAACCAGAATGTCATCAATAAACACGATCACGACTTGTCTAACATCGGTCTACATACTCTGTTCATGAGATCCATAAAGACAGCCGGGGCATTGGTTAATCCAAATGGCATAACCAGAAACTCGTAATGCCCATACCGAGTCCTGAACGCAGTCTTTGGTACATCTTCCTCTCTAACCTTCAACTGATGGTATCCCGACCGTAAGTCAATCTTAGAAAATACACTCGCCCCATGTAATTGATCAAACAAGTCATCAATTCTCGGCAGTGGATACTTATTCTTTATGGTCAACTTATTCAGCTCACGGTAATCAATACACATCCCCATTGAGCCATCTTTCTTTTTCACAAATAGATTTAGCGCTCCCCATGGCGATGAACTTGGTCGTATGAAGCTTTTGTCTAACAACTTTTGAAGTTGTTTCATCATTTTTTGCATCTCGGTAAGCGCAAGGCGATAAGGAGAACGACCTATCGGAGCAGCTCCAGGGATCAAATCAATTTGGAACTCCACTTGTCTTTCAGGTGGCACACCAGACAAGTCTTCTGGAATCACATTTGGGAATTCAGATACAACAGGCACATCGACCACGGTCTTCTTTTCAGCCTTGGCATCAATAGCATATGCTAAGTAGGCGTCACACCCCTTTGCAACAAGCTTTCGGGCTTTTGCAATCGTCAATAAGCACAGATCCTCGCTTCTCCTATCCCCATATATGCAGATCTCTTGCCCCTCCAGAGTAGTTATCTTTATCATTCTTTTCTTACAGACTATATGAGCTTTATTCTCAATAAACCAATCCATCCTGACAATCACGTCCAACTCACATATTTCTATCGGAATCAGGTCCAAATTGAAGACTACATCTTCAATCACTAAAGTACAGTTACGGTACACGTGATCGACTTTAACTAATGTATTGCTAGCAGTTTCAATATCTAGCATAGCAGATAACTTAGACAATGGCATCGAAAGTTGTTGAGCAAAGACAGTAGACACAAAGGACCGATTGGCACCCGAATAAAAAAGAACTTGTGAAGGCATGGAATTTACAATAAACGTACCCGTAACCACCTCCGGGTTTTCCATGTCCTCTTCTGCTGTTATTTGGAAATCACGAGCCGGTGTCCTTTGTGGCTGGTTCCGACGGTTGACTGAACCATCACTTGATCCCCCAGATGATCGAGTTGACGATGGAGCAGCAGCTGGAGCATTCTTTCTACAGTTTCTACTATAATGTCCCCATACACCACACTTAAAGCAGACATATGCTTTCCGTGGGCACTCACTCTGAAAATGGCCCAACTCTCCGTAACAAAAACAAGCGCGCCCATTTACACACTTGCCGAAATGCTCCAGATGACACTTATTACCATACTGTGACTCGGTGTTCATGGAGTAGGAACGAGCCCGATTAGAAGACCCAGATGGATGACGGTACGACTGCTGTGGGTGAATACTGCGATGAGCGAGAAGAACCCGAGTATCCTCCCTCACGTTGACGCTTCGGCAGTGACGGCTGGGTTGGGTTAGTAGCAGCGGCAGTCCCAATTGAATACCCCGATATGATCAGAATTTGCTTTACATTTCTGGCAGCCTCTAGCAAGCCAGCAAATGTAGGGTAGCGGACGTTACTTATAACCCTCCTAATTTCCATATCCAAACCAGCCTCAAACCTGGTTACTTTCCTTTCCTCGGTATAACTTGATGAGGCGCAAACAAACTCAGCCTTGTGAATTCCACAGCATACTGGGACACAGTCATAGTCCGCTGCATCAGAGTCATAAACTTCACTTCCAGTCTTCGGCGTTCATCAGTCGGGCAGTATTGCTGAGTGAATATCTCGGTAAACTCAGCCCAAGTCATAACAGAAACCTTCTCCAGTGTTAAAGCATTCACCGTAGAGTTCCACCACATGACTGCATCTTGGGTGAACATAGCAGTAGCAAACCCAACCATGTTCTTCTTAGCACAATCGTTGATTCGGAATGTTCGTTCGGTTTCCGTTATCCATTCTAGAGCGGCAACAACATCACCTAATCCATTAAAATCCACGGCCCCATTTCCCTTGAAGTCCTTAAACCGACAACCTTTGGGCTTGTTAGATGACCCAATATTGTCATCTTGTTCATCATTATTACCCTATTTTTCCTTGTTCTTTCTCTTATCCTTTCTTCTCTTGGCTTCGGCTTCATCTCGAGCCCGAAATTGTTCTTGGATCATCTTATTCTGCTCAGCCATCATGGCTAGCATCATTTCCCTTGTTTCTTGCGGAGTCATTCCTTCTCCAGACATGTTCTGAAAGTTGAAACATATAACTTATTTAGTAAACATGTCATTTATTTAAAGACACCACCCATTGTCACGTATAAAAGTCAATTTCCTATTCTTAATAGATCATAACCTATCTTAGTTCAGATTATTACTTAATATCACTACATATCATCAACTAATGTTTGAGACCAAGACCTCACAGACACTTGAATCTCAAACTACTGCTCTGATACCATATGTTGTGACACCCTTGCCACATTAACCACAATCATAACACACAGGATAAATCACCATACAATAACCATTACATAATGATCCGATTACTTAATACAATGCGCACTACAACAAAATGAACCCAAAGCAACATGGAAAAAATGTTGTGTTAGGCCTTAAAAGTGTTGCTTTAGGCCTAATGCGACACTTTATGTAGTGCAACCTTAGCCAACGTCGCCTTAGGTCTAAAGCGACACTTTCACTAGATAATGCAACACTTTTCAAAAGTGTTGCCATTATTTTATAAATGCAACACTTTTTATATTCTAAAGCAACACTTTTTAATGTGTTGTCATTATTTTATAAATGCAACACTTTTTAAATGCAACACTTTTTATACTCTAAAACAACACTTTTAATTTATTGTTACCAACTAATAGCAACACTAAACTTATCAAATGCAACACTTAGTAATGTTGTCATTATGTAAATGCAACACCATTATCAATCTATTGCAACACTTTATTATTATTTTAAATTACATAAATGCAATATTTTCTAGACAAAAGAAACACATGCATTATTTAATAAATTTAACGCAAATACAAATATTTATTTAATTGCTTCTTGATACTTTTTCTACTTACAATTTAATTTAACAAAAATAATATCATTTCATAACATATCGATCAAAAAGTATTTCGTGTATATAAACGTCTACAACCAAAATAAAAATCATCAAATGTATAAGCGATACAACAAAAAAAAATTACAATTTTGGGAATGCATATTCAATTCCTCTTCTTGTAATTTCTTTCATATGAAACCGCCGCTTATCATGCACAACTCTCCTTCTGTCGATCACTTTTCACAAAAAATCTGCTCAAAATAGCAATCAACTTTCCTGAAACTGCATAATATGACAACAAACTTTCAAATTAAGTCGGTTTTCGATGAAACTTTCACAACACCTTAAAAACCTTCTAAAAACAGCATTTCTATAAAAATATTAGAATTCCCACAGTAAATTTGTATTTTTACTCATTAAACTACAATTCTTTGCATAAAATACCAATAAACTTTCGTTTGACCTCCAATTTTAACGATACTTTTTGTAACAAGTCTAAAATCCTTAGAAAAGACAAAATATATAAACATATTTAATCATTCATTGCTATTTCATACTTTTGGGCATTAAAGTACCAAAAGTTTGTTTAAAATAGCAATGAACTTTCATGTGATGTCGGATTTCAATGATTTTTTTTTGCAACACATCCTAAATCCTTTAAAGACATCAAAATTATATCAATATTTCATCATTTATTGATATTTCGTGATTTAGTATATTGAAGTCTCATTTATTCATTATTTGACTTTTAGATGCCAAATATGAGACTTTTGTTAACTTCATCAATTTTGAAAACTCTATTTACGTATTTTAACCATATTCAAAGTTTTGAATTACCTGAGAATAGAGAGTGTTACACCAGTAATCGAATCCTTCCATAAACCAAGAATAGAAATTTGTATGTCTTGCAATTTGACAACAAAACTATACATAAAGTAGTAGCAAAACAATAGAAAAGAGAGCGTTAAACCAGCATAATAATGACATAAAAGTTGCATGAAAAAATGTTTGAAGATAAAGATCACAAAATAACATCAAATAGACACAAGAAACTTCATATAATCACTCCAAGAAAAACACTCATTTTCATCCCTATTACCCGGTCAAATTACAACATGGGCATATAAATGGATTGAAATTGCAATCTTTAGCTGTGAGGAGTTGATACCAAATTAGAAAAAAGATAAATCGATACTAAAATCCACAGATAAGTCCCTCAAAACTGCAACTATTTATAAAACAATTATGAACTTAAACTGCAGCTATATATAAGTTTTTGGTTTTTCACAAAAAAATCTGCCTAGAATAGCAATCAACTTTGCTGAAATTGCATAAATGACAACTAACTTTCATATTGAGTCGGTTTTTTATGAAACTTTCACAACACCTTAAAAATCTTTTAAAAACACCATTTCTATTAAAATATTACACTTCCCGTTGTAAATTTGTATTTACACTTATTAAAATGTTATTCTTCGCATAAAATAGAAATGAACTTTTATTTGACGTCAACTTTGACGAGACTTTTAACAAGTCTAAAATCCTTAAAATAGACTAAATATATGAACACATTTCATCGTTGGTGTGCTATAACTGCAGAGTTTATTGCTGAAATAAACTCACCATTTTTACGATAGTTCCAATATCTGATGGAAAAGTCATTATCTAGTAATGCTTCTGTTGCTAATAGATGGCCATTACTCACCGCCACATCAAGAGCTGTCCGATAACTCCAATCTCGTTTATACAATAAATCATGGTTTGACATCAACAAATACCGAATACACTCTGCAAGAAAATGAGAAATCCATTTAAGCATAGTCGCATGGTACCAGGAAGCATATATAGCATATGAAAAAATTTAGAAAACACACATTGGCGGTAGTATATGGTAAGACAAAGAAGCATCGTAAATTATTTTTTAACAAAAACAACTGTTTTATACTTACTCTATGGATTCTAATTATAGCATAGATGAGAATTAGCATACTCATCTAAGTTAATTCTATACTTACTCTATAGATTCTAATTAACCAGTGAGATTAATGTTGATTGATATCTAACCCTAGAACCACTTAAATATGAGAACGAGACACATCGTCTTACAAGTGTCAAGTAACCACGACCATTATCTGAAGTGTTATACAAAAGTTTAAAACCATGTTTGTAACATTATGGAACACTCTTTTGCAATGGTTTCTGTCAGGATCTAAACTGAATAACCAAGATTAACTGATTTGAATTTATCAGAGTATAAATCAATAATCTTGCTTTGAATCGAAGTTTAATTAAGAAGTTTGCGGAATAACACTTAATTATTTTAACAAAAACTTTCAGAATCAATTAAGCATAAAACATAAGAAGTAATCAAAACTGTTTGTATTGCTGAATTCAATGATTACAATCACCTCTAATCTGTTTGATTAGACGAAGAACACAAACTGTTCTTAGGGTTTTACAACCTTAGAGGCTTATGAAAACTTAACCAACAAAGCAATTACAGACTCAAAATATGCAGAAAAACTTCTATACAATAGAAAACCTATTCTGTCTATTTATATTGCTTTTTGGACTTGTATCCTTGAAGGACTATGACTTCTCTGATAGTAGATATGCTGGAATCTTCGTGTAGATATCTTTCCTGAAAATCAGCACTTTCTGTTTATGAAACTGTTGAGCAGCTTGAATCTCTTGACAGCATGAACTGAGCAGCTCGAGTTGATTTGCTCTGGCAGCTTGAACTTTTACACTGGCAGCTCGAGTTTCTTCAACTAGCAGCATGAACTTTGGATTTCCATTTAAAGTCTACTAACAGTTTGAGAAGTCTAACTAACAGTTTGAACATACTTAAACTATTTCCCAACAATCTCCCCCTAACTTAAACTCTTTATACAAGACTTTAAGTTCTATACACAAATGGAAATGAAAAAGTAAACTGTTATTTACAAACCAAGGCTTTCAAAAACTTACAACTGTGCAAGTTTATGATCTATAGCCTTCAAAAATTCTCTCTTCATCTCTTCTTTATCACAAGATATCCTAACTGATTTTATTTGGAGCAGCATATCTTTTGAAAAATTATAAAACTCGAGATTGAAGAAAATACCAAACCCATCTGTGAATTTGATTCTGTAAGTTCTGGATTTGACAAAAATATGAACTTCCTTGATCTTTTTCCCTTTCTTCTCAGCATCTTCTATTTCTTTTCTTGCAAATTCAGGATCAGCAACTGAACTTAGATCTCTGATAAGTTGCTTCACTTGTGGTAGAGCAGATCTCACTTGTGAAACAAACCCTATATTGTGCATCTTTATTAGCTCATCCCTGGTCAACTTCTGAACCATTTGCCAGAATGTATCAAACTCTTCTTCTGGTCCAGACTCTCTCCTTATTACAAACTTGACCCTTAAATCTCTTTCATCCAGTGACTTAGCAAACCAGTAGTTGATTTGAGGCTTTGTGAAATCATGTTGATCAATCAACTTTTCTATCTCCATGATCTTTTGCATTTGTTGCTCAAATAGCACTCTTTTAACAGATGAAGGAATAACAACTTGATCAGTGGGAACAGATGCACTAGCAGCAGCTTCAGTTTGGACTGATTTCTTAGATGGTTGGACTTCTTGGGATGGATGAACTTCTGGAGAGACTTTTGTTTTCTTTCTTTTCTCCATTTCTTTATCATGTATCTCCTGCAGCTTTTCAGTAGTCATGGACTGAGCCATTTTCTTTGGAATTCCTGCTGCAAAGGCAAAATTGATTAAGAATCTTCTGTGCTCAGCCTTGGTGTGCCTTGTTGGCATCTTTCTCTTCTTTTCACCTTGTTTGCCCACAAACCCCTTTAGGTAATCACCTAATGTCTCATCATCATCTATTGGGGGCTGGGCTTGCTGATCTAATTCTTTGTCCATTTCTTCTGCCAATTTCTTGGCAACTTCAGCATCAAAAGCAATCTGGGCTTCTTTGGAGGAGAATTTGTGCTTTGGAGATTCAATAAGAATGCCCTTGCCCTTGTATTTTGCAGCAGATGCTTGGACTGTACTTGATGGAGCTTGAATGCCTTCCCTGATCACAACTCCAGTAGCTTTTGAAGAAACAGCGTGAGAGTCTAGGCTAACAGCTTGAGAAGTTGTTGGGACTGCTAGCCTAGAAGGTGGGACTGTTGATGCTGCTTGGACTGATGGTGTTGGAGCTGCTTGGACTGATTTAGGAACCTCCTGATTCTCCCCCTTTTTGGAAGCATTGGTTTGGTCAGAAGGACCTACAACCTTTACCCCTTGGGTTTGAATCATCTGCTCTAATTTCATGAGTTTATTTCCACAGAGGGTGAACCCTTTGTGAAGATAATCCATTCTTTTATTCTGAGCAGTCTCTGCCTGCTTGAGAGCAAAAATTTGAGCCCCCTGTGCAGCAATGATGGACATTTGATATTCCAACATGGCTACAACAGGTTTCAGCTTGGGATCCGTCAAAAGCATGAGTTGCAGACTTGTCTCAAGATCAGAAAACACCTGAGGTGCTTGTGATCTATCACTGACATTAATACCAGAAGTAGAAACCTCTGGGCCCCTCTGTTCTTGGTACTGGGGACTTCCAGCTTGTGTTTGCACACTGGCTGTTGCCATGGGTGTGGTCTTAGAGATGTTGGCACTTTCCTGTGCCTCTTTGGCAGAAACATCAGTAGTGCCAGCCACAGAACCCATATGAACCATCTCTAAAGAGATGTTCACCTCCTGAGTGAGGATGGGAGTTTCCTCAAGTGGTTCCCTTTGGATATGCTGTGCAGAAGTGTCCTCCTGCACAGGGATATATGGCTCTTGTCTGAGGGAGGAGGAGGAAGGAGCTCCTGATCCCTTTTTCCTTATGTATAAGAATTTTAGTGGGCGAGTTGGCTGTTCAAAAGGATCAGAGGGAATATTTGTATCATGAGGAGTGGGTTGGGGTCTTGGGGGTGTAGCAGTGATGTTAGGCTGAGCCTGCTCAAGACCCTCTCCTCTGTTTCTTGGAATGATGTTCATCATTGCAGAAGGCAATGGAACATCTATACTTACAAAATTGGCACTTGGCTTTAACAGCCTTTTGATTGAAGACAGTGAGTGCCTATGGGAAACATGTATCTGTTTATGTAAATGTGGAGTTGTGCAGGTGTGTGCAATAATTTCTGCTAAAAACCTAGGATACATCAGAAATTTCCCATTCTTTAGGGAATGATGCCTTAACATCCCCTGAAAAATCATGTTAGAAAAATTGAACTGTTGGCCAGTAGAAAAGCACACTAAGGCAGTGGCAATATTTGAAGAAAACCCAGACCAACCACTTCTTTTGGGGCTTAAACATTGCTGAATAATGTGCACAAGGTATTTCCATTTAGGAGAAAAATGTGCCTTAAGAAAAGTAAAAGAATCAGCAGGACCCCTATAACCAATATTTTGAAGACCAAAATGTAAAGCTTGAAGGGATAGGTCGGTCATACCTGAGGCATCTTGAAGATGCAAGTGATGTCTGATAGATTCCTCAGTAATATTGATGACAGTTCCATCAATCTTGGATATGAGAGTAGGCACTCCATTGATGGTTTGAACAGATGCATGTTTCCAAAACTGTTCAATATGGGAGATGTATATAGTAGGGTTTATGGTTAGGGCATAATGGATATGGGAGTGCATGAGGAAATCCATCATTGCATGAAACGGTTGAAGTTCAGAGTGTTTTAGGGTGTATGGGAGGCAGTTATGCTCTTTTACAAACTCCATTGATGAAGAAACGATGGTTTAGGGTTTGAAAAAAAGAATGTGTGATTCGTTAAGAGAGAAAGCAAGAGGCCGTGGAAGAAGAATATGTAACTGGTAGTTACAACTGAACGAAGCTGGGACCTTTAAAGGTTTCGAAAAGGTTGGGTCCCGCGCACACATTTGAGAAATTACCCAAATACCCTGCACACTTTGACAGATCAAGTGAAAACAACTAACAACATGAGAAAATGAACTAGCAGCTTGAGGAAATACTCAAGCTGTTAGTTAGAAATTATGCAACTTTTCAATGAAACAGTATCTCCCCCTTAAATAAGCATACTGAGTAGATAATTATGAAAATCAATTAATCCATGTTTACCATACCAATATTTGATACTAGGAAAGTGAACCTTCCTACATCAAAAGGTTTTGTGAATAGATCAGCTAACTGATCATCTGTATGTATTTTGGTAACTTGAATTAACTTCTTTTCATTACAATCTCTGATAAAGTGAAATCTGATTTCTATATGCTTGGTTTTTGGGAATTTCACTGGGTTTTGCACAATGCTGATTGTACTTGAGTTGTCAATATAAATAGGAGTGGATAAGAAATTCATACCATAGTCTCTAAGCTGATTTTGGATCCACATTACCTGTGAGCAGCAACTTGCAGCTGCTACATATTCTGCTTCAGTAGATGATGTGGACACTGTTGTCTGCTTTTTGCATTGCCAAGAGACCAGTCTTGCTCCTAAGTATTGGCATCCACCAGTTGTGGATTTTCTGTCAATGTTGCAACCACCATAGTCACTGTCAGAATAAGCAGTTAGTACAAAAGGAGAGTCTTTAGGATACCATAGGCCTAAATGTGGTTGGCCTTTAAGATATCTAAAGATTCTCTTAACAGCAACCAAGTGAGACTCCTTTGGAGAGCATTGAAACCTAGCACACACACAGACAGCAAACATTATATCAGGTCTAGAAGATGTTAGATACATGAGAGATCCTATAAGGGATCTGTATAGATGAATGTCCACATCTATGCCATCTTTGTCTGTATGAAGTTGCTTATGAGGATCCATTGGAGTGCTTGCAACCTTTGTATCTTGATAGCCAAACTTTTCCAGTATGTCTTTGACATACTTTGATTGACTTATGAATAGACCAGTAGGCTTCTGTTTAACCTGCAGCCCTAGAAAGAATGTGAGTTCTCCCATTGAACTCATTTGAAACTTTTTGTGCATTAGGGACTCAAATTCTTTGCACAAACAATCATTTGTTGAGCCAAAGATGATGTCATCAACATAGATTTGGACAAGTAGAATCTCAGCTTTGATGGACTTAGTGAAAAGTGTTTTGTCCAGAGTGCCTCTCTTGAATCCATTCTGTAAAAGATAGGATGACAGAGTGTCATACCATGCTCTTGGGGCTTGATGGAGACCATAGAGAGCCTTGTCTAGTTTGTAGACTTTGTCTGGATACTTGTAGTCTTCAAAACCAGGAGGTTGACCATAGAGAGCCTTGTCTAGCTTGTAGACTTTCTTGATGACTATCCCTCTCTCATCTTTCTTGTTTCTGAACACCCATCTTGTACCAATTGCTCTCTTACCTTTAGGAAGATCCACCAGAGTCCATACATTCTGAATCTTGAACTGTAGGAGCTCTTCTTGCATAGCTTCAATCCAGGATGAATCTTTTAATGCTTCTGATGCTTTTTTAGGTTCTAGTTGAGACATGAAACAGGCATTTTCAAAGGCAGCTAGGCTGAATTTAGGAACTGCTAGTTCAGCAGCAGCAGCAGTCTCATTGTGAACCATCTTCCTTGTTTGGACAGGAGTGCTTGGATCACCCAGTATTTGATTGAGAGGGTGATACTTGTGAACTCTTTGTGTGGGCTCTCTCTCTGTTTGAGAAGAAGTTCCAAGATTTGTATCATCTCCATCAAGACCAGTGAATGGTTCAGGTTCTGAAACAGCTTGACTTGAATCTGGGACTGTTTCCTGTTGTGGTGGAGCTGTTCTTTCAGAACTTGGGAGTGGCACTTCAGTGTCTGGATTTGTATCATTCAGGACCCCTGGAGGATCACAAGACAGAAGTGGTAGAGTGGTGTAATCATCCCAACTTGGTGAATCTGCAGCAGTCTGAAACTTTGTGCCAACAGCTTGAGAAATTGTATTGGCAGCATGAGAATTTGGGTTGGCAGCTTCAATCCTGTATGCATCAGCTTCTGCAGTATACTCAACAAAGCTCAGAGAATTTGTTAGTGAATCTAAATCAAACAGCCAATCAGGACCAGTGCCTTTGATATTAGCAGTATTTTCATTAAATTCAACATTGGCACTTTCTTTAATTGTTTTAGACACACTGTTGTATACTCTATAGGCTTTGCTTTGATTTGAGTATCCTACAAAGAATCCTTCTTCAGCCTTACTTTCAAACTTCCCTAAGTGAGTCTTAGTGTGAAGGATAGTACATGGGCATCCAAAAGGCTTGAAGAAAGCTATTAGGGGACTTCTGTTATGGAATAACTCATAGGGAGTTTTCCCTTGTGATTGGACAACCTGAACCCTATTCAGAACATAACAGGCTGTATTAACAGCTTTTGCCCAGAAAGTCATTGGCAGATTTGAATCAGCTAGCATTGTTCTAGCAGCATCAATTAATGTTCTATTCTTTCTTTCAGCTACACCATTTTGCTGTGGTGTTCTTGGTGCACTGAATTGTCTAGCAATACCTTTGGACTCACAGAAACTGTTTAGAATGTGATTTTTAAATTCAGTTCCATTGTCTGATCTTATCACCTTAAGTTTGGAATTGGATTGGTTTTCTATCTTAAGGATAAAAGACTTAACTAGTTCAGCAGTTTCATCTTTGGACCTAAGAAAGTAAACCCAAGTAAATCTGGTGAAATCATCAACAATGACTAAACAGTAAGCCCTCTTATTCAAACTCAAAACAGAAGTTGGACCAAATAGATCCATATGTAGCAACTGAAGAATAGATGAGATTGAATTTACTTCTTTGGCCTTATGAGGAGTTTTGTGTTGCTTACCTTTAAGGCATGCTACACAATGATCATCACAGATGAACTCCTTTTGTGGTAATCCTCTTACCAGATTCTTTTTGACTAAAATATTCATGGACTTGAAGTTCATGTGACACATCCTTCTATGCCAAAGAGCAGACTCATTGGATGATGCTTTGGATATCAAACAGCTTAAGGTATTTGATTTTGATAAAAGATCTGTGTCCAAACAGTAGACATTGTCCTTTCTTGGTGTTCTTAGTAAAACAAGATTTTCAGGAACTTTGAACTCTTTAGAAAGAACAATGCACTCAGAATCTGTGAACAAAACAGTGTTTTGTTTGTCACAGATTTGAGAGACACTTAATAAATTGTACTTAAGCTGTTCAACATACAAAACATCATGGAATGTCATGTTGCCTGCATTAACAGTACCTTTACCTGTAACCTTACCTCCTTTTGAGTTGCCACCAAATGCAACAAAACCTCCATCAAAACCTTTGAAATTTGACAAGCACTCAAGATTGCCTGTCATGTGCCTAGAGCATCCACTGTCCAAATGCCATCTTGTTCTATGAGGAGACCTGTGGTTGCCCTGCACAAATAACAGCTCAGTCAGTAGTGGAGTAAACCCAAACCAAATTGGTTTTGGGTTGGCCTTGCATATTGACATAACTAAACACTGTTTTTGATTTTTTATATTTTGTGAGATCTACTGATGGAGTTTTTGGAGATTATTTAGTGAGGATATGAGGTATCCAGTTATTTTGATCATCTTTTCTGCTAACAGTCTCAGATGATTCACTAGCAGTTCCAGATTGATGCTCAGCAGCTTGATCTGTGTTTGTAGTGCTAACAGCTTCAGTTTTTGCACTAACAACTTCAGATTTTGCACTAACAGTCTGATCTTTTGCATTAGTAGTTTGAGCTGAAGATTTGTCCTTGACACACCAAATTTGTTTAAAACTTGATTTAGGCTTTGCCAAAACTTGTTTTTGATGTGTGGACTGCTTTTTATTAACTTTTGAAAACCTGTGATCAACTGTTTTCTTTGGAACTGATGTGGAAGGTTTTACCTTTGAGTGCTTTGCCTGAATAGGATTTGATTTTGTGTGATTCACAGTCTGTTTTGCAGCAGCTGGTTTATAAAAACAATCCTTGGCTAAGTGATTCTTCCTTCCACAGTGAAAACATCTTTTGACAGTTTGAATTGGAGAACCAGATTTATCTGACAATTTCTGGTTCTTGTTCCTCTGATTTCCCCTTACCTGCTGTTGTTTGGGAAACTTTTGAACACCATGCTTTTGACATGTGCAGACTAGAACATTCTTTCCTTAAACATTATTTTTTGAAGAAGATGCAATGTTACAGTTAGAAAGTACAGAAACTTGTGGAGTAGCATTGCATACACTCATCTTCTCTTTTCCTTTCCTACTGGGAGCTTGGATTTCTATGGGTGCACTCATTGTTTTGTGATCTTTCTCACAGTCTCCTTTTTGAATCTGATCTTCTTTTGATTTAGGACTGTTGTCAAGGATAGGATCTACAATAGTCATAGACTCATCTAGTGGTTCATTGATTAGTCTATCAGCAACCTCACTCATTGGGTGTATGTATTTGTTGTTGTATGGAGGAGGAGTGGCCCTATATCCTATACCTTCTTTGGGATTAACATGAGATTTCACCCTGTCTTTAAATTGTACTTCCATTAGGTGTTCCAGCTTTTGATTTGCCAACTTGAAGTTACCTAGATCTATGTTAACAGATTCTAGTTTCTTATTAGCCTCTAACACCTTCTGTTCAGTCTCTTCTACCTTTTTATTCAGAGATTCTATTTTCTTATTGAGTTCCTTTTTCTCCCACTCATGATAGGTTCTATCATACCCCATTTGAATCTCATTATCCATATAATCATTGATCTGTTTTTCCAGATCTTCTATGGCTTGCATGTATTCATATCTCCTTTCTTCCATCTTAGCTAGAGTTTTGCACATGCTCTCATTATGATCTCTGTATTTTTTAACCATATTTTTGCATGATTGAGAACAGAGTTTAGAATTTACCTCAGATGGTAGTTCAGTGGAGGAGACATTTGATGTTTCTGCCATTAGAGCTTGATTTTGAAACTCTTCCTCTGTCTGATCACTCCAGTCAAACACATTATCTTCTTGAGAGACAAGTGCTGTTGATGAGGATGTCTGATTGGGCTGTGAAGTCCTTGATGACAGTTGACCTTGAGATCTACACTCTCTGGCAAAGTGACCAAGCTTATGGCATTTATAGCATTCAACTTTTGATTTATCAAAAGCTGGTTTGCCTTTTGTTCTGGCTTGAAAGTTGGTCCTTCCAGTTCTTTTAAGAAACCTTTTGGCTCTCATTGTCAGCATTGCATGTTGCTACTTTAAATCCATCTCTTCAAGATCATCTGGATGAATTTGTTCTAATTCTTCAGCATTTAGAGCAAATAAACCATCATTGGCAACAAAAGCCTCATAGTGAGCTTCAGAGTTGCCATCACCACCTGAAAAAGAATCACTGCTGTTAGATTTTTCAGAAGACAGAAGAGCAGTATTGTGATTATAAAGGATTTCTTTTTAGTATCAATCTCAGTTTCAAACACTCTCAGACTGTTGTACAGATCATCCAATTGTATTTCATAGAGAGTGTCTTTTGTTCTCCATTGGGCAGCATAAACTGTCCATTCTTCTCCAAGAGATCTGAGAAACTTCCTGTTGACTTCATCTTGATCCAGGCTGACTTTAGCACTTTCTAATTCACTGATCAGTTTGTTGAACCTGTCAAAGATTTGAGTAAGGTTTTCATTCTTGCCACCAGAAAAGTTCTCATACTGCTGTTTTAAAAGATCCTTTTGATTTCTCTTGGTACTGGCATTACCAGCAAATCTCTTCTCTAAAGCATTCCAAAGAGAATGAGCAGTATAAAACTTTTTGAACTGATGTTGATAAGCATTAGGAATGGCTATTTGTAAAAGTGTAAGAGCTTTCACTTCATTCATTCTAGCCTTCCTTTCTTGTTCAGTTTTTGGAGGGGTTTTGACTGGTTTTCCCTCCTCATCAAGTTCTGGATCAGCTACAGGAGGAAATTCAACAGCTTCCCATATGGCATAGTCAATAAATTGGATATGCTGTTGAATCCTTAGTTTCCACATCCCAAACTCAGTGGGCTTGAGCATAGGCACTTTGAGTCCTTGCCCAGATCCACTGCTGCTATTTTCAAATTCCATTGTAAAAAGATTAAAAATTTGAAAGAAAGTTTTCGACTTTGAAAAACAAAGAACGACCTGTGGCTCTGATACCACTTGTCAGGATCTAAACTGAATAACCAAGATTAACTGATTTGAATTTATCAGAGTATAAATCAATAATCTTGCTTTGAATCGAAGTTTAATTAAGAAGTTTGCGGAATAACACTTAATTATTTTAACAAAAACTTTCAGATGCAATTAAGCATAAAACATAAGAAGTAATCAAAACTGTTTGTATTGCTGAATTCAATGATTACAATCACCTCTAATCTGTTTGATTAGACGAAGAACACAAACTGTTCTTAGGGTTTTACAACCTTAGAGGCTTATGAAAACTTAACCAACAAAGCAATTACAGACTCAAAATATGCAGAAAAACTTCTATACAATAGAAAACCTATTCTGTCTATTTATATTGCTTTTTGGACTTGTTTCCTTGAAGGACTATGACTTCTCTGATAGTAGATATGCTGGAATCTTCGTGTAGATATCTTTCCTGAAAATCAGCACTTTCTGTTTATGAAACTGTTGAGCAGCTTGAATCTCTTGACAACATGAACTGAGCAGCTCGAGTTGATTTGCTCTGGCAGCTTGAACTTTTACACTGGCAGCTCGAGTTTCTTCAACTAGCAGCATGAACTTTGGATTTACATTTAAAGTCTACTAACAGTTTGAGAAGTCTAACTAACAGTTTGAACATACTTAAACTATTTCCCAACAGTTTCCATTGTTGAAGGCTTCGGATCCAATGTTTCTCGACCAAGAACACGTTTAGATGGTACATGATCCATTCTTTGGAGATGTCAAAATAAACGAGGGAAGTGATGCATCTAAAAATTGGTGTTATGCTACCCACTGCAATCCCAATTATTAATTGCATGGTAAATATTAAATTTGTTGACCACTTGTAATCTGATTCTCCATACCAAAAATTTGATGTATCATGGAACTGGTTACTAAGAAAAGAAATGATTCATAAAAATTTTTTAAGCATAACAAACCGGTGAAGAAGCAAGCACAAATTGGGGGTTACTAGTTTCTGCCATCATCCAATACTTTTTAACATGATGTTTGAGTCTCTTGGAGGAGAAACTTATCTTTTGACGGTCTAATGCAACTTTGTGCAACTCCTTGTACTAGTGTTCTAAAACTTTCTGAAACTTTCTTAGATGATGGACGATCAGAGTAAATACATTCAAATTACTAAAGTATAATTTTCCCTACTTAGATACAGTTTAGGTTTCAAAAAATCCTCCCTATATCCCTGTGTATTATTCCCCAAATTATGAAATTATCTAGAGGTTCCATATATTCTTCTAAACACTACATTATGTTAGGGATAGCATTTTTCAACAATGCTGAAACTTATAGAGAGTAAAAAGCCATCAGCATTACAAATCAAGCAAAAAATTAAAGACACTGTGTGAATGAAGAAACGTATCTCCATCGAATTCATACAAACAATTGATGAAAAGATGAAGAAAAATATCAAAAATACTTAACCAAACCAATCGAATTAGGATGCTAGAATGCAGAGCCCGAACCATACTTTACCTGAACTAGAAATCCCCAATTTTAGGGCTCGACCTAAAATTCAAGCAAAAGCAAAGCCGGAGATGAAAGAGTCAACGCTGAGGCATCGTCGAAGGCAGAGGCGGAGAGACACCGTCGAAGGCAGAGGCGGAGAGGCGCCGTCGGAGGCGGAGAGGCACCGTTGAAGCAAAGGTCGCTCACGTGGATAAAGGGCCTGAGGAGGTCGTAAGGGGAAAAACGGACAGATGAGAAAATATGATAAGCTAGGTGTGACTAATTTTATAACTGCACTCTTTAAAAAAAAATATAATAAAATATGTACTATCAAATCTTGTATTTTATTAAGAGTAAATTACAAAAATGGTTCATGTGGTTTTGAAACACCCCGTTCTAATAACGTGGCGCTTTTACTAAAATCTACAACCTAGTCCTTGAAATTATAAATTAAAGCGTTCTAATCTCAAACTTCAATTTCAATACATAAATAAACTAAAACCACCACATTCAGAGTGCGCTAAAATATAACATCTAATTATTACAACCAAATTGAAAGTCTAGGGATCTACCCGTCCCAAGTACAAAATATAAATCAGAGTAAATGCGGAAGTCTTTCTGATACCATACATCCTCAAACTCTAGATCCTGAAGCTGGCGTCTTTTCCTTATCAGCTAAACCTGAAAATTTGCCCCCACAACCGGGGTAAGCCGTCGCCTAGCGAGTAACAGATTTAAAAGCACAGACAAACATATATAACATGATCAACACAAATATCGGCTCAAATTCAACATGTGTAGCATTACGACTCGCTCGATTTAGCGTACACGAATAGGGTATTGTTACCGGCTCGCCCGATAATAAGTACACGGCGTACGACTCGCTCGGTTAGCACGTGTACAAAACATGCGGCTCGCCCGCCATACAACTCGGAAGCACACAACAACCTCGCTTAATCCACATAATACACAGTATGCATACTGGGGAAAAAGGGTTCTCAGATTTTGGCTCAAGGCAATGAAATAATAATAACATTCAAGGCTAAGCATGGTAGTTAAAGAATAATCATGGCAATAGAAACGAAAGAGATATCCAGTGCAAGCATATCATTTATGATCATTTGCGAAATTAAATCAATTACTCACAGTGCTCGCAGTCTGTACTCGCCAAACGACTATCCAATATCAGTTGAAAGTACAACCAAAATCCGCACGTCTCGAAGAAATCACTAATGTCCTGAATTAATAATTAAAATAATTAAAATAATTTATATCTTATTTTCTCGAATTAATAATTAAAATAAATGACTCGAAAATAATTAATTATTTTGAAATTTAGCGGGTGTTACAATCTCCTACAAGTTGGATTGATCTCGTCCTCGAGATCATCTGAAATTAAGGTAAATCGAATATCTCACTTACATATCTGGCTTAAATTTCCACGTATAATTCGAATTTCAGTAATACACCACATTGATTAAATCATCTTGACATTTCTAAGCCTCATATCAATCTTATCATTCTGAGTGGGTATCATCCTATCGGCATCATTCAAAATTTCCTCTCTTTTTTTTTTAAAAAACTAAAATCATATCCATCATGTGCATTAACAAACTCCAATGGTAATCGTAATTGATAATATTGCGAACCTATGCACTTTATAATCCAACACATTATAATAAACTCAGGATTAAACTTCTTAATTTGTATAATCTCCTTCCTAGACGATACTCTTTGGATCACATAACTATCAACTTCAAACTCAACTGATCTATGCTTAAACCGAATATATCTTCGGTCGATCCTGAATAACTCTCAATCACTCACGAATAATCGGGATCTAATCATGTGCACAGACTTCAATTATTAACTTACAACGCTTTCCTTAACAATTTAATAAAATTCTTTTCTATTGAACATATCATAGTAAAATTTATGATTTAACGTATTAATGACTAGCTGACATTCTTTGTCATCTAAGTAACATCTCTGTAACTTCAATGTAAACATCATCGCAACCAAATTCTAAGTCGTGTATCAAATCTTTTCTCTCATGGCTTTTCAACTACCTCAATGTATAAGTGATTACTCTTACTTGATGCATCAAAACACTATAAATATAAGTATCATTTTTCCTACTCACTCAAAATATGAATACTACGTCTCCAACAGACGTTATGAATGTTGGTACACCCTGTGTGACGATAGCAGTCTAATCGATCTGCATTATGGTTTAAGTAATATTCTGAGTATTAACAAGTGTTTTGATATATATGTTTATATGTGTTTGTCTGTTATTGATTGTGTGTTTGAACTTGATGTAACATATTACAAGAAGTTCAAACATAAAGGTCAAAGATTAACTCAAGCATAAGTAAAACATAAGTTTCATCACTTAAGAGTTTAAGTGTTTTGGCTAGATTCGAATTGCTTAAGGGAACACATTCGAATCTGTGATAGATTCGAATGAGACCTTAGATTCGAATGGGCTAGATTCGAGGATGTCAATATGGACAGACTCGAATGGGCCTTGGGCCAGAGTCGAGTTTGGCCCACATCAGACTTGAATCAGGGTCTATAATTAGGGATAGACTCGAATCATTAAGGGACTTTTTGCAGAATTCGTGAGGAATTAAGCAAGAGGCGATCTCGAGTTTATCAGCTAGGTGAGTGCCGTTTCGGAGAGAATTAGTTCGTAGGATCGTTCGTGTGTCGTTCGTTCAGCGTCTAATAGTCTCCGTGTTCCGTTGGTTGAGAGTTGTCCGTCTAACCGTCAACGAGGATTCCGCACTCGTTCACGGATCCGCGTCTAGATAGATCTTGCAGTCGTAGACCTTACAAGTGGTATCAGAGCCAGGTTTAAAATGTGGCACGCGGTATTCACTGCCTCCCCCCAAAACATGGTAGGAAGCTTTGAATCCGAAAGCATAGTCCTTGCAGCCTCAATCAAAGTTCTATTTTTACGTTCGGCCACCCCATTCTGTTGAGGTTCATATGGTGCACTGAATTGATGCACTATGCCCTTTGATAGGCAATATACACCAATTACAGTGTTTTTGAATTCAGTTCCATTATCACTACGAATATATTTAACCCTAGTTCCGTATGAGGTCTCCACTTGGTCCAAGAACCCGATGAGCCTTGCAGCTGTCTCGTCCTTCGTACCTAAAAAGAAAACCCAAGAAAAACGTGAGTAATCGTCAGTGATAACTAAGCAGTACCAACTACCTCCAATACTCCTTTTGTTGATTGGGCCGAAAAGGTCCATGTGCAACAGATCGAATGTTGAGGCTATGGAATTCTGCTTCTTGGACTTGTGTGTCTTCTTGTGCTGTTTGCCCTTCATGCAAGGTAGACACTTATCCTCGAACTGAAAACTTTTCATGGGCACACCCTGCACCAGTCCATGCTTCGTTATGTAATTCATCTTTCTCAGGTGCAGGTGACCCATGCGTCTGTGCCACAGTACGGATTCCGTCTCCGAAGCTTTGGATAGTAGACAAATTGGCCCCATCGAAGACTCTGGCTTGTTCATATCCAGCATGTACAAGTCGTTCTTCCTTGGCGCCCGCATCAACACCCATTCTTCAGGAATTTTGAATCCAGGCTTTAGCACTAACGCCTCAGTGTCAGTAAATAACACCGAGTTCTTCTTATCACAGATTTGAGAGAAACTAATGAGATTATGAACCAGTTTATCAACGTGATAAACTTGATCCAAAGTAATCGTCCCATTAGTGACTTCTCCAGTTCCAGTGATATTTCCACCCTTGTTACCCGCGAATGATACGAATCCCCTATTACCTCCCTTGAAGTCCGTGAGTAGACTTCTTTCCCCCGTCATGTGCCTGGAGCAACCACTGTCGACGAACCACTTGTTGTTTGGACCGGTAGTTATCTCCTGCACATGAAAGAAAAGAGGTTAGTTATCACGGGGAACCCAAGCCATGACTGACTTGGTAATACCATTCTCGTCCACATACGTGAACTCTTTCAAGTACCCATCTCGCCTTTCAGGTGACTTGGGCCTGTGAACTGAATTCTGTTATGGTGCCGAGTGATTTAAGTTCACTCTTTGCCGTGGTGTAGGCATTTGTTGTGGAGCTCTGGAATAATTTCTATTATATGCCATTTCTGACTGTGATCCTTGAGCTCTTACCGGTGCATATTGTCTAACTGGAGTATGAGACCTAACTAGAGTATGTGACCTGCTAGGTGTGGTGCTCCTATAGACTTGTTGTGGTGCTGACCTAGATTGATTAATGACACGATTCGGTGAATTTGTCCTAATCACTTCCTTTGGTCCAACCTTAACCGGTGTGTTTTTCACAACTTGTTTGGGTGCGGCCTGCACAGTTTTCTCGGTAGGGTGAGAACTACTGCTGCTTGCCACACTTGGTGAGGGCTTAACAGGTGTTGGGTTCACTGTCTTAGGGGTAACATCTGCTTTCCTAAGTGGACAGTGAGAAGCAACATGCCCTTTCTCGTGACATCTAAAGCAAGACATCTTATCCATGGACTTTTTGGTTGTTCCCTTAGATCTAGGTGTCTCACTAGTGTCTATCTCCTTTGGTACCGCTATGATGTCTGACTCGTCGACCTGGTCAGCCCATGAACTTTTCTGTTTTCCTGCAGCTGTTTCACTGGAGGAAGACACAAATTTCACTTTCTTGACCTTGACGGTTGAGTCAGCCACCTGAGGTGTATTTTCAACTGTAGGCTCTGGTGTCGGTTCAGGTAGGTCCTCTAAGTCTACAGACTTGTCAGTTTTCTCCTGAGGCTGAGGCACATAGTTCGCATTGAATGGTGGAGGAATTTCGTGAAAATCTAGACCTACGGGCTTCTTAGACTGTCGTTGGGCATCTAAGACTTTCCCTAGATTTAAGCTTGAATTCCTAAACTTCTCCAACTTGCTGTTTGCCTCTGCTACCTTAACCTTGGTCTCAGCTAGCTCTATATCCTTGTCCTTAAGACTTTTTGTTAAGGCCTCTACGTGCTCATACATAAGTTCTATCCTAACACACTGCTCACTGAGTTTGTCTTTTAGAACTACTACGTCCTGAGCATCAGCCTTAAGTTTTTCTTTTAAATCTTGCTTTATATCATTTAGGCTAGCGTTTTCAATTTTTAAATTCTCATTTTGAGCGGATATGGTTTTATGTGATTCTAAGACTAGATTTAACCTATCATTAGAAGTAGCACACAAAGCACATAATTCACGAAATAAGGAATAAGACAGACTAACCCTTGAGTTATCAGATTCCACGTTGGCCATCTGAGCAGCAAACTCCAGCACTGTCTGACCATTCGCCTTTTCAACCCACATCGGACTGTTTTCCCTTGTGGTATGCTCGTCTTCTTCACAACCATTCTCCGTAACTTCAGCCATGAAGCTCTAGCACTTGGTCAAAAGAAGAAAATGTGAATCCAGTCTAGGTAATAGCTGCTATGCTGAGTGACATTAGAGAAAAATAGAAGACCGCTAGATCTGGCCTGTCCAGATGAGGAACTTGGAAGGTATCGTTGTTGGGACTGATTTTGGTACTGTCCCTGATGCTGACTCTGTCCTTGGTATGTCTCTACCTTCGGTCTTTGACACTCCCTGGCGAAGTGTCCCAATCCCTGACAGTTGTAGCATTTCACCTTGGACTTATCAAACCCGATCCCCTTGTTATTCATTTGCAGATTTCTCCCAGTTCTTTTGATGAATTTTTTTACCCTCTGGGTCACCATGGCCAGTTGCCACTTAAGATCCATTTCCTCTAAGTCATCAGGGTCGACCTGATCGTAATCTTCATCCCATAGAGCTGGTTCATTGATTTTCCCTTGAACACAATTTCCGTATGCGGCCACAAAAGAAGCAAGTAGATTCAGATGCTCTTCCGCTGACTTTGCGCTCATGGGCATCTTCGAATAGCTCTGACTTGACGAAGCCTGTTGGACTTGAGGTTGCGATTCTTCCGATCATCCTAATC
>JAANYP010008057.1:0-154212 GCA_020465985.1 Centrapalus pauciflorus
GCAGACATTTTCACCAAACCTCTGGATGAAACAAGATTTAATTACCTTGTCAGCAAGCTGGGCATGTTAAACAAAAGTGACTAAGTGTCCTATAAGGTCTAAAACTGTGTATGTCTCACATTGATCAAATTTCTCAGAACAGCTTAGACAGAACAGGCTCTGTGTGTTATGTACTTAGCCATTTTTCAGAAATCCTTGATCAGCTTGAACATACAACAGGCTGAACTCACAGTTTACTCGTGTAGCCTGCTCTGCTGGTCCATTCTTTACTCTCATTCCCTCACACTGACTTACAAGATATTATCTTGTAACCTACTCAACTATTGGACACAACCTGTTCCAACATAGTTGGACAGGCTGAGGGAACAGCTTGAAGAATGAACAGCTTGTGATGACTCTGCTCATCACAGGTTTGACCAACAGCTTAGACCAACAGTTTTAATTACCTTTCTTCAAACTTAAGTTACTTAATTAATGTTTTTATTTAACTTAATTACTGCGGATAATGTGGGTTACGTGTGTTAGTGATTAAAAAGGGCTCAAGTGGTCTGACAAACGGTCTGACATGGACAACCGTTCCGTTTTTCGTTAACGACTTTTTCAAATCAACCGCCCAAAACCTTCTCTCTCATACACACTCACATTCAAATCCTATAAATACCTCATACTGTTTCATCTTCGTCTTCCTCACTACTATCATCTGCCCTCTAACAACCCTAAATATTTGACTAAGTGTCTTGTGCTTCTGCTACTTTCTCTACTCCTAAAATGGCTCACAGAAATAACCCCTTCCTACCAGTGTTTTGTTGGTGATGATGTGCAGAAGCATCCATCAGTCACCACAATGCTAACCCTTAAACCCACAAACTACATTGCCAACCTTACAATCCACAAAAACTATGTGGGGAAAGGATACGATCAAATGGTGGAGTTATTGCAAGTTCATCCGTTGAACTATGCTATGACTGCTACTCCTGGTGTCCTGTACCAGGAGATGGTGTACGAGTTCTGGTACACTTGTGCCTACAACCCCAACACCAAATTCTTCAAGGGGATTATTCTCAATGGGACTCAGACCATTGAGATTACTGCTGATCTTCTCAGGGAGGTTCTTCATCTGCCCATTGCTGAATCATATGACATGCCCCAGCCTGAAAATGAGCAAATGGGAAATTTGCTACGCTTCTGTGGTGTAGCAGAACCCAAAATTGGAGCAACATTGTATAGGAAGGATTTGTCTCCTACCTACAGCTTTTTGTTTGCCTCCGTGATGATGAGCTTCAGCAGCAAAGTTGGTTCATTTGACCAACTAAGTCGTGATGAAGTCCCAATAGTCCTACAGCTGGTGGATGGCACTACCATTGATATGGCTAAGTGGATATTTCTGAACATGAGGAACCTGGTGCAACAAGAGCCAAGACCAGCTGCTGTCCGATATCCCAGGTTTCTGAGCCTCATATTCAGACACATTTGTGGTGAGTATCTGTACAACTCTCAGCCCTTACTTCATACTGCTGCATTCCCTGTAATAGGGAATAGAGTTTTCTACACTCCTGTACTCCCAAATGAGCCTCCTCTATCCACACCAATGAGGAGGTTGTTAGGATTGGTGGAAGGACCCTCTGCTGTGAGGGTGGATCCAGAAGCTGCTGCTCCCACGAGAAAATCCAAAGCCAGGTCCAAACTTGTTAAGAGGACCCTGGCAACCACTGAAGCTGGGCCTGTGAAAAAAAAGGCCAAAACAGCTCAGTCTAAGTCTGCTCTCTTAGCCTCTGTGGCTGAGGGGGAGCAGGCTCCTCACCCTGAAGCCTCTGTGGCTGGTGCCTTTGTGGCACCTGAGACTATGGAACAGGCCAACCCACCTGTTTCTGACCCAGTCTCAAAACCTGTCCAGTCTGAACCCCTCATCACCTCTCCCCAATCACCCACTTCATTCATTCACTATCAACGAAAATCCATCTCCAGAAAGAAATCAGCCAAAACAACCACCTCCTCTGTTCCCTCACAACAGGGTTCAGTTGTAAGAGAAGCAACCCCTGCTGCCTCTCCTATATTGGGAGAAGGATCAGCCCAATTGGAGCCTGCTTCACTCCAACCTGAGTCTACCCAGAGTCAGCCTAGACCCTCTGGTTCCTCCCAACAGGAACCAGTTGTACAAAAGGAGATAACCACCTCAACTATTTCAGCCTCCCAACAGGCTGAGAATATTGAAAGACAGGAGCCCTCTCCACTCCATACTGAGTCCACACTGTCCCCCACTCAAATCTCCTCACACCCTGAGTCTGCACGAGGTGCCCACGCTGCTGGTATAGACCAATCAGCAGCTCAGCCTCAAATTTCTGCTCCCCATGATACAGCTGTTCTACACCAAACAGCTGCTGAGGGACCAACAACCCAAACTGATGAACCTCAGGGATCATACCATCCCTCTGGTGAGGCTGCTCCCTCCATGCAAACTCCATCAGCAGGTTTCACCACTGCTGATGTTGAAATGCATATCCCATCTCCTAATGATGAGGTGCTTTTCCACCAAGGCACTGCAGAGGAAACACCCACTGGCCTTCATGAGGATGTTGCAACACAAGCAGCATCTGAAAGGCCACCAACATCAACCCCTTCTCCTGATGAAGTAGCTACAGCCGCTGCTGAGGGACCCTTTGACCCCTCCAAGCTGGGCCACATTACTTTTGCCCAGGCTATGGAGCTTCTTTCAAATGTTCCTCTTCCCTCTCCATCACATCCTCATACACCAGCCTCCTCATCATCTTCTCAATCTACCCAATCTAAACAGTCTACCCATACATCTCCATCTCCTAAAGACCTGCCTTTGAAGGATCAGTTTTTTCTGCTGACCAACAAAGTTGGTTCTTTGGAAACTGCTATGACCTCTCTACCCTCCATTCTTTCAGACTCTGTGTCTGAACAGCTTAAGGGGTTCTTTGATTCGTTCAAAGACTCCTTTCCTGCCACTCCACAAACAGATAATTCTCCACAGCTGTACTGCACAGCTGCAAAATGTGTCCAACTCCCTCTCCTCTATTCTTTCACTGCAACAGGACTCTGTGTCCTCAATGACAGCCATTTCTCAACAGCTGTCATCTCTTCTAACTTCTTGCAACACTACTCTTCGTACTACTCTGGCCAGCCTGAACAACCTCATTAGCTCCCTATCAAATTCTGTGTCATCAAATCTTGCTGATGTGCAAGATTCTCTTGAATTACATCTTGCACAGCTTCAAAGTTTGCTGTTCACTGAGTCTGATAGGGAAAATATTGTGAAGCTGACCTCCCTTGCTGATACCCAATCCTCTTCTCTTCAGTCTTGTCTTACCCAGCTTGCAGAGGTGAAGGACAACTTGGCATTCTTAGTGAATAGCCTTGTTAGCCCCAGGCCTGCTGCCAAAACTGCTGGCAAGCCTGATGACTTTGTGTCTTCAGGCAGACCGGGTGTTGAAGGTGCTGGTCCATCTCCTTCAAAGGGGGAGAAGTCGTCAGCCTCTAAGACTAAGTCTAAGGGGGAGAAAACTTCTTCTCCTAAGGAGAAACCAGTGCCTGCAGCACAAACTGGTCAACAAGCAGGAGCTTCATCAGGTACACTGGAGGGTGCCTCTCATGCTGCTCAACCTACTCCGGTTGAATATTCAATCCCTGCCCAATCTAAGGGGGAAGAAACTATTCCTGAGGACAGGCCAAGCAGCAGAAGGAGACATCTGATATTAGAAGAAGAAGAAGAGGAGGAGGAGGAAAGTCCTGAAGCTGCTATCACTAAAGCAGCTAAAGGTAAAGCAATAGCAGCAACTGATCCTCAACAGCAGAAAGCAGCAGAAATCCAATTTCACAAAGCCAGGGCCAAAGAAATGGGTCTTCCTATGCATAAGTATTTTGAATTTAGAGAAGAACGGCTTCAAGCCCTGGAAGCTTTAAGAAAAGAAGAAGAGTCTTCAAAAGCTGCTAAGTCTTTTGCACTTAAAGAGGCAAGGAAACTTAAGATGTCCTCTCTTGTTGTGCAAGAGAAAATTCTGGAAGCTGCTAAGGGATCAGCAAAGGAAAAGGAAGCAGAAAAAGAAAAGGGTGCTCTGGCCTCAGTGACCAAAACTCAAGTACCCTCTGCTAGAACCCAATTCCATTTTGACAACCTGGCAAGAAAGAAGTTTCATGATGTTGCTGACCGAAGACTTGCTAAGGAACCAATTGTTAAAGCTGTTCCTATTTCAAGAAAAGGCAAACAGTGGAAACTGCAAATTACCAGGATGGGTTCAACAGGCCCTGAGATGGAATCTTATGATCACACTGATGTTGCCCAAATGGGATACAGGGAATGGGTAGAACTAGCAGTTGCCCTGAGCCAGTCAAAGTCAGAAACGGCTAAGACTATCAGGGCATATGTGAAAAAGTTACTGGAGAGAGTGAAAGATCTTGGCCTGATCTCAACTGATATAAGTGAGGGTGTCTCTGTGACATATCCCAAGATAAAAGCCAAGAGGACAAGGAAAGACTCAGAGCTGGAAGAACTCCTTTTGATGATTGAACAGGGAGATTATGCTGTGGAAATCAAAGGAGTTAATCACAGCCTGCCCAAAGGAGTGGAGTTTGAAGAAGGCAAGGTAATTGAAGAGCCTGAGTTAGGGGCATTTTTTGTAGATCCCTTAACCCAGAAAAAGTGTTTTCAAAGAGCTTCAGACCTACACAAAGTTGGTCTTAAGCAGCTTGCAGCCTTCAGAATTGCCAACTCCTTCAGACAGTCCAGCAAATGGAGAGCAGCCATCTGGGATGAGCTAAGAAGTTTTTATGACAGAGGTGAGCTTCAAGATCCAAACTTCATGTTTCTCAGAGCTGAAATCCAAGATTTGGAAGAAACAAGGGAGGAACTTGAAAGAATATTTGAAGAAGGACTGCCACCTCCAGTATAGTGATGACCATCTGCCATCTGGGCAGGTGAAGAATGAAAGTTCTCCATCAGTTGGACAGGCTTACCATTTTCTGCTCCCAACAAAAATAGTCCAATGTACATTAGTTGTACTATAGTTACATATTTTGTAATTTTCTTTTACATTAGATGTAATATACATCAGTACATCAGTTGTACTTTTGTAAGAACATGTGTTGTTCTAAAGTAATCAAAAATCAGTGTATATATAAACTGATCTTTTACTTTATGTTGATGTTGTAATTCTATTTCAACAAATGTACTGTAAAAAAATATATAGTGATTTTTGATAAGACCAGCTTAGACTGGTTATTGCAAATAGGGGGAGATTGTTAGGCACAAAAAGGCCTCAGTCAAACCTGCTCTGCATCTGAGGGGGAGATTATTAATCAAACCTGTTGATGCTTTTGAAGGTTGAATTTAAGGCCTGTTATATGCCTTATTGAAACCTGAAAATGATTTGCAATATCAGCCTAAAGCTGTTCTATGTGTTGCATTTGTTGCAACAAAGTCAGTTTTGCCCAAGCTGTTCAGTCTGCTGAACATGCTGGACATAAACTGTCTACGCTGGTTTACAATTGTTCTGTTCTTTGTGAACAGAACCTGTTCTTTGTGAACAGGCTAAACACTTTATGGAATGTGTTTCCAAGTCCTCATGTATTGTATTTGACTACAAGATCAGTTTACAAAGTCGAAGATAAAGTGGAAATCAGAACTGCTCAGCCTGCCCAAGCTGTTCTGTTACATGAAGACAAAAGGTTATTTGAAAAAGGGTGACAGACCTTTTTCTTATATCAAAATAGGCCTTTACAAGGAAGAAAAACATAAAGTTGACATTTCTTATTTGGTTAAAGGCAATGCAACAGTAGACAAAGTGAAAAGACAAAAGTTCTGCACATGTGAAGACAAGTCTGCTTTTCAGAAAGGTGCAGAAAAGTTATGTTGTCTTTTCAAACAAGACTTCTCCTTTTTCATCTCGTCCAATGAAGAAGCTTCACTTAGATCCTCTGAGTGGGTATAAAAAGAAACTTCCAAGGATTGATCGATTAAGCCAAAAAGCTAAGTGCTGAAAACAAGAGTGAACGTGCATTCAAAGTGTGTCTTTCATGCATGCAAGTCTGCTTGAATAAAACAGTACTCAGTGTCTAAGCTGTTCTTATTCAAGCTGTTCCTCAGAGTCTTGTAAACACAGTGAGTGATTCTTAGTGAGTGTATTCATTGTAATTAGTTTAAGTCAGTCTTAGACTAGTTAGATATACTGTTGTATCTGTCATCTCAGCTTGAACCTTTCCGCATTCAAGCTTGTTTGTAATTAACATTTGTTAATAATACATACAAACATTGAGAAAATTGTGTGTAGTTTTTGAAGTGCTGTATTCACCCTCTACAGCTTAAAGCTATACTCTTGGGATATCTTTTGGGACCTACATGTTTTCAAACCAAAAAATTTTGAACCTTAAGCTTTTATTTGTTTTTTCAAACGAAAAGAAGTTACTAACCATACATGTTTTAAGGTTTTTCATTTTAAAACGTAAAAAGCTACAAAGACCAATCCGTTTTTTATTTTTTTTCTGCACCAAAAAATTCAACCCATTCCGAGTTTTTGTTTTGGAAAACGAAAATAGATACAAACAATTCTGTTATTAGTTTTTGCAAACGAAAAAAGCACGAATAATTCTGATTTTCAGTTTTTCCGAACAAAAATCACTTTATTTTTCTAGTTTTTCAACCAAACAATTACCTTTTATTTTTTTCTCCGAACAAAAAATTACGAACCATTACGCTTTAAAGTTGTTTAAAATGTGAAGAGTGTAGCCCTTTTGTTTGGAAAAATTTAAAAAAAAACGAAATGGTTTTTAGTTTTATACTATTGAAAAAAGTGTAAAACGTAATGATTAGAATAACATAAAAATCGTAAAAAAAAATAGACTCATTTTGATTTTTTTAGCTTTTTCCAAACGTACAAAATACGATTTTTCAAAAAATGAAATAGACTATTTTTTTTGTTCGGTTTGTAATTCTAATCATTACTTTTTTAACTTTTTTCAATCGTAAAAAACTACAAACCATTTCATTTTTTTTTTGTTTTTCCGAACAAATAGGCTACACACTATTTCATTTTTTATTAAACTTTAAAATGTAAAGGTTCGTAGTTTTTCGTTCGGACAAAAAAAATAAAAGGTAATAGTTTGGTTCAAAAAACTAGAAAAATAAAATGATTTTTTAGTTTGGAAAAACTGAAAATTAGAATTATTCGTAGTTTTTTCGTTTGCAAAAACTAATAACAGTATTGTTTGTATTTACTTTCGTTTTCCGAAACATAAAATCGGAATAGGTTGAATCTTTTGGTGCTGAAAAAATAAAAAAAGTAGATTGGTTTTCGTAGCTTTTTACGTTTAGAAAATGAAAAACATTAAACATGAATGGTTAATAACTTTTCGTTTGTAAAAAGAAATAAAAGCTTAAGATTCAAATTTTTTGGTTTGGAAAACTACAATATAAAATATTTGTATTTTTTATTCGAAAAATGTAACATCCCATTTTCGAGATAATCGCGTGGAATTATTTTAGTGGATAAATAATTTATTAATATTGGGTTGGTCCAATTATATCCCGTTTCGTGGATTGATACGTGTCGGGATTGGGGCTTGCGTGTCATCGAGTTATAATTTTAATGAACGGATTATATTTTTGGGATCGCGGGATTAAATGGGTTAAATGGGCATAAATATTGAAAATGTGATATCGGGTTCAGGTTAATGGGTTCGGGACCGGTTGAGATAGGGACGTACATATAGACGCTTATCTCTTTTCTCTCCTTATCCATTTGAGATGCCCTAAATGTGTTTATGAGTGTGTTTGCGAGAGAATAGAAGCCAAGATTAGTTCCAGCTCCTGAATTGGTTGAGAAAATCTTGGATTCATCTTCATCATCTCCTTGTGTATGTGTTCTTGAGCCCAATAAGGTAAGAATCTTTGCTTTCCTTTGTAGAAATTGAGATATGTGGTACCCAAGTTGGGAGAATTGGTTGTTAATTGTTATGTTAGAGTTATGTATGAATTGTGAGAGTTTCCATGGTTAAATTCGAGTGAAAAAGGAGTTTATACTCCTGGGCAGCCATGGAAATCGAAGAGCAGGGATGGATGCAGGCGTGGGGTCGCAGCGCGACGCGCAGGGGGACGCGGCGCGACGCGCATGGGAGCAGGGGCGCGGCGCGATGTGCAGGGGGCGCGGCGCGGTCAGCTGCTGGGCCGGGTTGTTGCATGGGGTTTGGATTGGGTTCCGTAGGGGCTTGAGGCTGGGTATGGGAGCGAGTCTCGTCTGGATTTTGGGGTCGGGTTTCGATTGGGTTTTCGGGGTCTTGTTGGGATTGCTTTGAGTCGAGTTTTGGGTTGGGTTTCGGGTATTGGTCGGGTTTCGGTTCCGTGGGGTTGTCGGGTTGAATAGAGTTCGGGGTGTTGTGATTGTGTGTTTAATGTCATTCGGGACTGTGTTTAATCAGTTGGGATCTGTGTAATTTCAGGGACGAACCAGCGAGCTGAGCCGAGCCAGAGATTTCGGGACTAGTGGATCGACCAGGTGAGTACCCGAGTTCTTTTCTAAACCACGGGACTGTGTTCTGAGTCGTGGTTGTGTAGCTAGTTTCGTGTATGTGTATATTGTGTATTGTGAATGAGACAGGGACGCGAGCACAGGTATGATTCTATTTTCCACATATTTGTTATATGTGCATGAGATGAGATCCGGTCTAGGGGGTCCGTGATGAGTTCCATATGGACGGTGATTCGTGATGAGTGATCGCGCGGGTTGACTGTCCCTAACAGTCCTTAGGGCGTGTATACATGGCAGGGCCTGTAGCCGGTTTGCGCTCGTGCTACAGGGTTGTGGCTAACCACCGCGGCCGCGGTCGGTAGCTGGGGAAGGGTCCCCCTTCAGTGATTCTATGTGCAGGGCCGTGGATCTCATGCTGTGTGTTCATATCTGTATAGTGATGCTGATTGCCAGGGACAGAGATAGAGTTGTGCTGTGTGTATGTGCTATGTGTACGCATGCTATGTGTTTACTGTGTAGAGTCTAACTCTCGAGTACTCACGAGCTTCCGAGCTTACGTATTCGAGTCTACCATGTTCAGGAATCTGGGAAGAGATCGTCAGCTGGGTTTGCGAGTTAGGGACTTGCTGTCAGGGGGAGACGTATCTGCTTTTGTTAGTGATTATGCGAGTATTGACTGTGTTCGCATCTTTTGGGGTGTTGTAATTTAGTGGATTATATGTAATGATATTTATGCGAAAGTTTAAATTATTAGTGATTTCAGCTTATCTTATGACATGTGTATAATTGAGTTATTGAGATGTGCAACATGTGTATTGTATTGACGTGGCATTTCCGGGATCGGGGAGGTGTTACAGCATGGTATCAGAGCTTGTGGTTTGAAGTCTGAGTATCATTAGTTGATGCTTAACTTAAACCTTGTTTCGATCCATGGGGGATCCATTGCGATTGATTTTAGTGGAATTAACTAACCTGGCTTAGTGTATAACGCTGGGTGATCTATCTATGGTTCTCAATTGTGTTGGTTTGTGCAGATAGTTATGGCAGATCAAGGTGAGGGATCTAGCGCGGGTAAGCCGCCAGGGGACGAGTTCATTCGCAAGTCAGAGCTTCTGGGGGTATTGACTGAGTTTTACAGGCAGCAGAGAGAGCAGGAGCGGGAACAGGATCAGGGTATGGGACTACGTGTTGGGGGTGGTCAGAATACGGGTACGGGTGCCTCTTCATCTACGTCTCGGCGAGGGGGTTCATTCAAGGATTTCATGACCGGGAATCCGCCAGAGTTTAGAGGTGGAGGCGAGCCAGGGATGGCTATGGCATGGGAGCGCGAGGTGGAGGCTGCCTTTCGAGTTGCGCATGTGGAGCCGAGAGATATGGTGGGGTATGCAGCTTATCTGTTGAGAGGAGGGGCATCTCAGTGGTGGAAATCTATTGAGTCAGCGATGACATCTTCTGCAGCTTATGCGATGATCTGGGATCAGTTTAGAGCCGTGTTCGAGCTGCAATATATTCCCAGAGACGAGAGGCGGGAGATGGAGCGACGATTCCTTCATCTACAGCAGGGAGAGATGACGGTGCAGCAGTATGTGGACCAGTTTAATGAGTATTCGCAGTTTGCCACCCATCACATCGCCACCGAGCAGCGAAAGGTCGATGCATTCATTGATGGACTGCGAGCTGATATTAGAGAGTTCGTCGGGATGCACGAGACTTCTACTTTTGCCAGAGCATTAGAGAAGGCCCGCATAAGGGAGCGGGAGATAGGCAAGCAGAGGGAGGAGCCATCTTCTCAGAGTTGACGTGTGAGGACTCCTAAGCGGTACTCGAGAGATCGGAGACATTCCAGAGACGATTCCAGGGAGCGGTGTTCGGGTCAAAGTTCGAGAGACAGACGAGACAGAGATAGAGACAGAGACAGGGATAGGGAACGGAGGTCGAGTGGACCGGGGCGGAGTCAGCGATCAGATAGTCAGAGGCAGAGGCAGAGTTCGCGATATACAGAGCAGAGCCAGAGCAGTGGGGGCAGAGGCCTCGAGATGAAGGCGATAGGAGAGACAGTTCGGTAAGAGATCGGGAGTGCCCGAGATGCCACCGTCGCCATAGTGGGCTGTGTGTGCCCAGGTGTTATCGATGCGGTCAGCGGGGGCATGCTGCCGCCACGTGTACAGTTCCAGAGCCATTGTGCTTCCGTTGTGTGAGGCCGGGACACAGAGTACGAGACTGTCCAGAGTCGGGACCAGCGATACAGGGTGCGAGTTCTAGTGGGACCAGAGCAGAGCCGTCGTCATCCGGTCGTCGTGATTCTCGGGCGCAGGGTCGAGTCTTTCAGGCGACTGCAGAGGAAGCTAGGGATGCTGCTGATGTGATTTCGGTTATGTCTTTCTGAGCTTGCTTTGAGTGTATGTTAGTTGAGGGGCGGGTTATTGGGTTGTGTCTGTGATAAGTGTATGTGTTCTATTGCGTGCAATTGCCTTGTTGTGTTTGTGATTGTGGGATTCAGTGTCAAAGGGGCGGGATTGTGTGTATGGGCTGAATGGGGTCGTTATGCTTGGGGTGTATATGTGGAGTCAATGTGCTAGATTCGGGTTTATTGTGATCTGGGCTTTCGAGTTCAGAATTGTGCTATGTTAGCGGATTAATCTTGTTGGGCTATGTGTGTTATATGAGCAATCCTTGTGAATGTGTTTGTGATGTGCTAGTGGATTGACCCTTCTGATAGTGAATTATCGTGTTGATAGTGGATTTAAATCCTTGTGTGCGTTATCCATATCTATGATATTATGTTTTATGAGATGCGTTTATCTGTGTGATGAAAAGAGTTGAGAATTTTGTTGTGATAGTGGATTAGTCTATTGAGAGTGGATTTAATCCCTTTATGAGTTAACCATGTTTATGAGCTTGCGTTTAGTGATTCGATGGAGATGTCTTTATGTGTTGTGTTAGTGAATGATCTATATAGAGCTATGCGAGTATGTGATAAATAAGAGTGAAGATCGATGGATTGAGATCATGTGCGGACCGAGTGGCTTATGAGGTGACGCCACGTGAAGACTCTGTGAATAGAGGATCTATCAGTTGCCGATATGCGAATTAGGGGATTTAACCGAGCTGTTAGTGGATTGTCTAATTGAGTTAAAGATTCGAGGGAGTTGACTTACTTCGAGAGTTGAAGTAGAGACGTGTATTAGTGATGATTGTGCCATTCAGAAGTTGTTGATAATTATATTGAGAGCTGTGAGTCAACATTTTCGGGGATTTGACTTAGAGATGTGTAATTGCGAGTGGCTTGCGATAGATTCCGTGGACGGAATCTCTTTAACAGGGGAGGATTTGTAACATCCCATTTTCGAGATAATCGCGTGGAATTATTTTAGTGGATAAATAATTTATTAATATTGGGTTGATCCCATTATATCTCGTTTCGTGGATTGATATGTGTCGGGATTGGGGCTTGTGTGTCATCGGGTTATAATTTTAATGAACGGATTATATTTTTGAGATCGCGGGATTAAATGGGTTAAATGGGCATAAATATTGAAAATGTGATATCGAGTTCGGGTTAATGGGTTCGGGACCGGTTGAGATAGGGACGTACATATGAGATACCCTAAATGTGTTTATGAGTGTGTTTGTGAGAGAATAGAAGCCAAGATTAGTTCCAGCTCCTGAATTGGTTGAGAAAATCTTGGATTCATCTTCATCATCTCCTTGTGTATGTGTTCTTGAGCCCAAGAAGGTAAGAATCTTTGCTTTCCTTTGTAGAAATTGAGATATGTGGTACCCAAGTTGGGGGAATTGGTTGTTAATTGTTATGTTAGAGTTATGTATGAATTGTGAGAGTTTCCATGGTTAAATTCTAGTGAAAAAGGAGTTTATACTCCTCGGCAGCCATGGAAATCGAAGAGCAGGGATGGATGCAGGCGTGGGGTCGCGGCGCGATGCGCAGGGGAGCAGGGGCGCGGCGCGATTTGCAGGGGGCGCGGCGCGGTCAGCTGCTGGGACGGGTTTTTGCATAAGGTTTGGATTGGGTTCCGTAGGGGCTTGAGGCTGGGTTTGGGAGCGAGTCTCGTCTGGATTTTGGGGTCGGGTTTCGATTGGGTTTTCGGGGTCTTGTTGGGATTGCTTTGAGTCGAGTTTTGGGTTGGGTTTCGGGTATTGGTCGGGTTTCGGTTCCATGGGGTTGTCGGGTTGAATAGAGTTCGAGGTGTTGTGATTGTGTGTTTAATGTCATTCGGGACTGTGTTTAATCAGTTGGGATCTGTGTAATTTCAGGGATGAACCAGCGAGCTGAGCCGAGCCAGAGATTTCGGGACTAGTGGATCGACCAGGTGAGTACCCGAGTTCTTTTCTAAACCGCGGGACTGTTTTCCGAGTCGTGATTGTGTAGCTAGTTTCGTGTATGTGTGTATTGTGTATATTGTGTATTGTGAATGAGACAGGGACGCGAGCACAGGTATGATTCTATTTTCCACGTATGTGTTATATGTGCATGAGATGAGATCCGGTCCAGGGGTCCGTGATGAGTTCCATACGGACGGTGATTCGCGATGAGTGATCGCGCGGGTTGACTGTCCCTAACAGTCCTTGGGGCGTGTATACACGGCAGGGCCTGTAGACGGTTCGCGCCCGTGCTACAGGGTTGTGGCTAACCACCGCGGCCGCGGTCGTTAGCTGGGGAAGGGTCCCCCTTCAGTGATTCTATGTGCAGGGCCGTGGATCTCATGCTGTGTGTTCATATCTGTATAGTGATGCTGATTGCCAGGGACAGAGATAGAGTTGTGTTGTGTATGTGCTATGTGTACGGATGCTATGTGTTAGGGACTTGCTGTCAAGGGGAGACGTATCTGCCTTTGTTAGTGATTATGCGAGTATTGACTGTGTTCGCATCTTTTGGGGTGTTGTAATCTAGTGGATTATATGTAATGATATTTATGCGAAAGTTTAAATTATTAGTGATTTCAGCTTATCTTATGACATGTGTATAATTGAGTTATTGAGATGTGCCACCTGTGTATTGTATTGACGTGGCATTTCCGGGATCGGGGAGGGTGTTACAAAAAAGCTAAAAAAACGAAGTGGATTCTCATTTGATGTTATTGTTTATAATAAAAATAATTAATAAGTTTGTAATTTAAAATGAAAAATACATTAAAATATAAGAAACTTAATAAACAAATAAATTAATATGTAAAAAGTAAAAAATCAATAATAAATAATAATATTAATAATATTAAATTTTATAATAATGATAATAATAATAATAAAAGAGTTAAATAAAAAATTTTACTTAAGGAACAAAAACTAAAATGAACTACAAACTTGAGGGACCAAAATGTTATCAAATAAAAGGGTAAAATGGTCATTATAAAAAATTTAACCATTTGATTGTTAAAGTTAACGGAAGAGTAACCATTTTTGCAAGTAAACAGTGATAATAATTACCGTTTATGCAAAATTGAAACTACAAAAACCGTATCCAAAATTTTATGCAAACCATAGGAACCATTTCTGTAATTTACTCTATGTATGGATCTGGTGAATGAGGTGGAGGTGTACTCACTCCTGAACAAATCACGCAAATGATGCAAATTATGCTCAATGAAAATAGTGAGCGTCAGGCTAAGTTTATGGAGACCAGTTAAACTTACTATTATAAGAAACTTTTTATTAAACTATGTTTTCTAATAATATTGATAAATTATTTAAAATTCTTTTAATTAATTATCAAGTAACTGTTATTTAATTGAAACACTTTTCAAAAAGTAAATAAACTTTATATATAATGTCACTTTTCTAAAAAAAACAATTTTACCAATTTAAATAATTTCTTTTTAAAAGATTTAAGAAAATTGATCATCTTAAATAACACCTTTCGAAGAAAAAAAAAAAACAATTGATGATATCTTAATTTAATTATTCTTATTGGATTAAATTCAAGTTATCGATCAAATCATTTTGATCGAGATAATTTTCAAACCAAAATCTTTGTCAATCCCGACTAATTATAACTTGATGATCGAAAAATCTAATAACAATTATTAAAGTATCGTTTAAATCCAAAATAACTAATTAACGGTTTCAAATGATTTCTACCAAATCGTTAATGTCGAGATTGAATCTCAAAACATTAAACCATGACCGAGCATGAAACTCAAAGTCAATAATTTATGAAATTAAAAAATAGAATCCTTAAATTAAACTCCCTTTAATTTTATAATGCCTTTTATGGAATTAAATATTAAATGCATAAATTATATCTAGTTTATAAATTAAAATTACCATAAAATTTTATTAGGCTAAAGGTTTCAAAAAAAAAACTTATAACATGGCCGATTTATAGAAAAAGATGATAACATTAAAAACTTACCTTTTAATTAAAACCGATTTAATTTAAACGACGAATTACCGAAAAACGAAAACAAACCAACTTCGTTAACCGACTCAAATTCGGGTTCAATAACTCACATGAACCGAAAACAAGTAGGGTATTAAACCCTTTGACGGCTGAAATTAATCGAATTCATTAATCAACTCACTTTGATTATTTCGATTTCCATATTCCAATTAATCGTTTAATTATTGAATCAAATAATACTTAAACCGATTTGTGAACTTTTATAAAACTAATAAAGTCTCTCACTTTAATTTAATAAAACCGAAACATATATACATATGTTTTGTCACAAATGTTTAAATATTAATAACCAAACACTTTCGATTTATTGATTCGATTTTAACGCATTTAATTTAATCGTTCAAGTTTAATCGTGAATTAAACGAAACGCGGAATACACCATCCATGGCTTCGGCTACCATATCATAGCCGAGAGGTCATGGGTCTCAACCCATGGCCGTGATCTCAAAGGCACGATTTAGCGAACCGAAACGTTTAATTCTTGACTTTAATTAATTAAACACTTTAAACAATCAAACATCAACTAAATAAAACGAACTAAGGTTTCAAAATCCCGAACTCTGAGGAACTCCAGGGTCGGCCGAGAATCACCATGGGGTTTACAAACCCTTTGGTCGATTTTAACCAAGCTGAATCAAAACCTTAAACGTTTTAATTATCGATTTTGATCGTTTAAACACTTTTAATTATTAAAAATCAAAACTTTAAGAACGATGGACATGAATACACGAATAATACTATCATTATGTTACTTGAGGTGGCTCTGATACCATTGTTGGGAATTCGTATCGGTTTTTCATAAAAACATTAACCTTAATCGTATTAAACGCACAACGGAAGCTTTTTAAAAATTACGAATTTCGTACACGGATCATCAAGTATACATAAGATAAGTAAATGAGAAAGCAATAAATTCGTACATTTGTATTTGATGAAAAATACACGAATAAGATGCTTTCAGTATCCACCGGTAATAACACAGTCGAGCGACGCCAGGTACGTAATCAAACACACGAAAAATGAGAAAAAACTTAACACATTTTGTTTGGTTTTCTTTACGGCCGAAGCACCATGCCATGACACACACAATTGTGTGTTTGTGGTTTGTGTATGTGTGTTTTTGTAAAATGTGTCATCCACACACGTACACATAAAAGTATTTTCCTATATGTATATATCTTTTTTTTTATCCAAAAACTTTGGCTGTATGTGTAACACCTTGCTATTTTAGTTGTGCGTTTGCGATCTACTTTTGATGATGTAATTGGTTAATTTAATAAAAATAAATTCTAAATAATGCAATTCAGTGATGAAAAAACAAAAATTATTTGGCCAAGTTACATATATGCTATGAATTTATTTATAAGTATCAATTTAAAAGGGATAAAATAAACTTGTGTGGCCAAACTATGAAGAATGAGAGTTGTATTAATATAAATGCCAAGAATTTATTCTTAATGCTCAGCAAACTTTCTGCTTTCTGCTTCCTCCCTTACGGTTCCACATAAACCTTCATAAGATCACCAGATCTTGCAAAAATTTATCAGAAATTGAAGCCAAGAAAATTATCAAGAAGGATCAAGCAACAATCTACAAGTTTATTAAGGTAAATCCATATTCAAAATGTTCTCTTTGATCAATGTTGGTACACCTTGTGTGACGATAGCAGTCTAAGTATAGTTGGCATTTTGTGTAAGTCAACTTAAGTAATGTTGAATATTGACTAGTATTTGATATATGTGTTTATATGTGGTTGATATTAATTGATTGTATGTTTGAACTTGATGTAACGTATTACAGGAAGTTCAAACATAAAGTTCAAAGATAAATTCAAACACAAGTTAAAGCATAAGTTCAAATAGAAAGTTGTAATGTGAAATTCGAATTTAGAGTAAATTCGAATTTATCACATAAGACAAATTCAAATTTAGTATACATTCGAATTTGCTCTTAAGACAATCTCGAATTTGTCAGGTGGACAAATTCGAATGGGCCTTGGGCCTGGTTCGAGTTTGTCCTAAGATAAACTCGAAATGGTCACTATAATTAGGGATTAACTCGAATAATTATGAGACTTTTGCAGAATTTCGAGAGTGATTAAGCAAAGGCGATCTCGAGTTTACTAGTAATCAGAGAGTGTTTTCGGAGAGAATCATCGTGTAGGTACGTACATCGTTGTTCGTATAACATCTTGGTAGTCTCCTTGTTCCGTGCGTGTGATCTTACCGTCAAGCTGCTAACGAGGATTCCGCACTCGTTGGTGTGTGTCGCGTCTAGATAGATCCGTAGTGTCAAGACCTTACAAGTGGTATCAGAGCCTTTGGGGTGTTCTTCGTGTTCATAAGATACATCCTTGGTTTCTTGACGTTTTAGACGGTTAATATCACGTATTTTTGAGGTTTTCGAGCTTATCAAATTAGAGTCCGGGAAATACTTTGTTGTAGTTCACGTTTTTGATCAAAATCAATATTTTTACTTGTAAAAATATTGATTTAATCTGAAAAAACTTGAAAAACTCGAAGTATTACCCGTTTTTCGAATTTGAGGCGCTCGAGTTTGTTAAGGAGAAATTAGGGTTTGCTCATCGAGTTTAACCAAAATACGCTCCTTTCGAGTTTCCTTATAGTTTGCTTCGAATTTGGCCAGTTCGAATTTGCTTGGGGTTTTCGACTTTACTCTAAAGTCGAATTAGGAAATTTCGAGTTTAGTGGGGTTCGAATTTAATTAAAATCTCGAGTTTAAGTGACCTTCGACTTTGCCATTAATTTCGAATATAGTTTGATTTCAAACTTAATTTCGAATTTAGTTCAAAAACAGTTTTAAATTATTTAAGTTCGAATTTATCCAAATTCGAAAGAATTATTTTAAATTAATTTCGAATTAAATTAATTAAGTTTAAATCCAAAAATATTTGAAACAATGACAAGTCTACAGAGGTTTATGGAAATGGATCACGAGGTTGGAAAGGCGATTTCACCACCGAAGTTAATGAAAATTGAGGATTATTACAGGTGGAAGGATAGGTTTGCCGACTTCGCAAGATTTAATGATATGCGAATATGGATCTGTGTCGACGAGGGATACATTCCACCTACTGCAGAGGTTGAAGGTCGTCAACGAGTCTTAACATATTCAAAGATGAAAGATGAAGATAAGAAAGTTTATGAGGCTGAAAACCGTGCATTCGCTATCATTCAGGTGACATTACCTCAGGAAATACTACACACCTTCCGTAATCAGAAGACAGCAAAAGAGTTGTGGGATGCGTTAGAGAAACGGTGTGAGGGTAACCCGAGGGTCAGAAAGAATCGAATGGAGATGCTCAAGCAGCAGTTTGCTATCTTCAAAGCATTGAAGAATGAAAAGCTAGATGAGACTATCACACGATTCTATCATCTGCTAACTGAGTTAGACAGCCATGACGTGGAGTCTAGTGAAACTGAGAAGAATAACAAGCTTCTGGATGCTTTACCGGCCAAATGGGAGATGTATGTGGCCTTAATAAAGCATGATGAAGACAAATACTATACTCTGACTTTAGAGAATGTTGTGGGAACGCTGAGGGCATATCACTTTGAGTTGCTGAAGAAAGAAACGGATTATGACCAAGTTCAAGATCCTGCAATGTACTTCGGGAAATCAAAACCTTCAGTGGCAGCTGAATTGAAGACAGCTACAGCTTTCTTTTCAGGAGAAACATCATCACCGGCTGAAACAGAAGACTCTGTTAGTAGGGCTTTCTTAGGGTTTGCTAGGCCAGAAGAAAAGCAGCATCAGGCTACTCCGGCATCTACATCTCAAGGATATTCAAAGATGCCTATGAGCGCAAAATCGGCTGAAAACCATCTGAATCTGTTGGCTTCATTCGTGACCGCTTACGGCAATTGCGTTCAGGGCAAAATCAACGATCCTGCACTTTGGGATGAGGATTACGATCAGGTAGACCCTGATGATCTTGAAGAGATGGATCTGCAATGGCAACTGGCCATGGTAACTCAGAGAGTTAAGAGGTTCATCAAAAGAACGGGAAGAAATCTGAATGTTAGTAACAATAAGATTAGATTCGATAAGTCCAAGGTTAAATGTTACAACTGGAGGGTTAAGACACTTCGCTAGAGAGTGTCAGAGACCGAAAGTAGAGAACTACCAGGGACAGTATCAGAATCAACAGGGACAGTATCAGAACCAATCACAAGGGCGATATCTGCCGAGTAGTTCTACCAGTCAAGCGAATATAGCTGGTCTGTTATCAAATGTCACATCAGACAGACAGCTTGATGGAACTTATGACTGGAGTTCACATCCAGAATCGAACGCTAGAGCCTTTATGGCTGAAGTGACTGAGACTGGAAGTGAAGGGGCAGAGGAAATCACAGGGGACAGCAGTCAGAATGAAAGCAGTCCGATGTGGGTAGAGAAGTCAGCTGATCAGACAATTCTGGAGTTTGCCGCACAAATGGCCAACGTAGAATCAGATCATGCCAAGGTAACTCTAAACTTTTCTCTTTTCCATGATTTATGTGCTTTGTGTGCTACATCTAATGATAGGTTAAATTTAGTACTAGAATCACATCAAACCATATCTGCTCAAAATGAAACGTTAAAATCAGATAATGCTAGCCTAATGGATATAAAACAAGATCTTAGGGATAAGCTAAAGGCTGATGCACAGGATGTTATAGTTCTAAAGGACAAACTGAGCGAATAGTGTGTTAGTTTAGAACTAATGTATTGTTAGGCACAAAAAGGCCTGAGTCAAACCTGTTCTGCATCTAAGGGGGAGATTATTAATCAAACCTGTTGATGCACTTGATGGGTAAAAGTTAAGGCCTGTTTATGCCTTAATAATACCCAAAAAGTGATTTGCAATATCAGTCCAAAGCTGTTCTATATGTTGCATGTGTTGCAACTAAGACAGTTTGTCCAAGCTGCTTTGTCTGCTTAACAGGCTGGACACAAACTGTCTACGCTGCTCTACACTGGTGAGCAACTTGGGCATCTTACAAGTGTTCTGTTCTTTGTGAACAGAACCTGTTCTTTGTGAACAGGCTAAACACTTTATGGAATGTGTTTCCAAGTCCTCATGTATTGTTTTTGGCTACAAGATCAGTTTACAAAGTCGAAGACAAAGTGGAAATCAGAACTGCTCAGCCTGCCCAAGCTGTTCTGTTACATGAAGACAAAAGGTTATTTGAAAAAGGGTGACAGGCCTTTTTCTTATATCAAAATAGGCCTTTACAAGGAAGAAAGACGCAAAGTTGACATTCCTTATTTGGTTAAAGGCAATGCAACAGTAGACAAAGTGAAAAGACAAAAGTTCTGCACATGTGAAGACAAGTCTGCTTTTCAGAAAAGTGCAGAAAAGTTATGTTGTCTTTTCAAACAAGACTTTTCCTTTTTCATTCAGTCCAATGAAGAAGTTTCTCTTAGATCCTCTGAGTGAGTATAAAAGGAAGCTTCTAAGGTCAGAAAGATTAAGCCAAGAAAAAGCTAAGTGCTGAAACCAAGAGTGAACGTGAAAGTGTGTTTTTCATGCATGCAAGCCTGCTTATGTAAAACAGTTTCTCTGTGTCTAAGCTGTTCTACATAAGCTGTCTCTCTGAGTCTTGTAAACACAGTGAGTGCTTCTTAGTGAGTGTATTCATTGTAAGCTAGTTTGAGTTTGTATTAGACTAGTGAACATACTGTTGTATCTGTCATCTCAGCTTGAACCTTTCCGCATTCAAGCTTGTTTGTAATTAACAATTTGTTGATAATACATACAAACATTGAGAAAATAGTCTGTAGTTTTTAAATTGCTGTATTCACCCCCCCTCTATAGCTTAAAGCTATATACTTTGGGAACCTCTCGGGACCTACAACTGGTATCAGAGCTGTCACATCCTTGCTTCAAAACACGCTTGCTAATCCCAGGAAATAAGAATAAATGCATAAAGCTAAATAAAATATTACAATAAGTCTTGCACTACTCGTGCTACAAGGTTACAGTACTAAGTTGCTAAAAACATCATAACATAAATAAAAGCAGCTACCCAAAACCCAAGGCACCATAAAGCTATACCACAAGCTGAAAGTTAGCTAAGTCCTCTGGGTTGATCAGAAAATAGACCTAAGCAGAAGGTCCAGCTTGTTCTTTACCTTTTCCTGTAAAAATTGTGAGTAGCAACTGTAAGCTAATGCTTAGTGAGTAAACAGATATTCAAGAATGCATGTAAAATATGAGGCGAAAATGCCTATAAAGGCTGTTATGCTTGCTTGCTTGCTTGCTTGCTCATTTGCTTAATACCCAGAAAGAACGCTGCACAATTGAGACATTTCACGCAGAACGGAGATGCCACCACTATGGGTTTACCGCTGACAGATGATCAATCTGTGATGCGGGGCTAGCTACCCGCATAATGCTCAAGGGATAGTGGTGAACATCAGAATTGCTTGCTCGCTAAATATAATGCTTATGAGATGCACAAAGAAACGCTAAAACAAGGCTTGCTGTATAGTATGCAGAACAATAAACAGATAGCAGATAAATATGCATATTAATAGATCAAATGTAAGATCCGGCTAAGCTGGGCATCACCTGTACCACAGTGTTCGCCTTCACTCACAAAAGTCTATTGAATTCCAAAGAAGTCACATAGAAGCAATTTATGTCTCAATTTCATATAAAACATGTAAACAAGAATAACTGTTACTCACAGTACTGAAAATGCTTTGAAATGCTCTGTAATGCTTGCTCAGGCTTATTTACGCTTTAAATTGCTTTATAATGCTTGCACTTGCTTATCTAGGCTCAATATAGACTGGCACTGGCTTTGACTCGCAGCTGGGCTAAACAGCTTATGTATAATATCTGAAGTTTAATATTACAGAACATGTGCTAAATTAATATTGCTAGCTCAATATTCCTATATCTATAAGCCATAACTTCTAACTAATCATTTTGCTATTTATTTTGCTAATTTACGCGTTGCTCATTAATTTTTATAAATTAAATTCGAATTTAATGGATAGATTCGAGCACATGTAGACAGATTCGAAGGTAGATTCGAAACAATGGTTAGATTCGAACCTCATCATGCTAAATTCGAAGGTACAGACTCGAACATAGGGAGTCAGACTCGATGACAGACTCGAAGGGGTCTTAGATTCGAACCTTCATTCGAATCTAAGGCTAGATTCGAACCCCATACTCGAATTTAACTCTATTCGAGTCTGATCTATCTATTTTCGAGTTTGTTCTACGCATTCTCGAGTTTGTTCATATGCTACAGCTTTAAACATGCATTTCAAGCCTCAAGTCCACAAATAATCTAAGTAATAAGCCTCGGTTTAGTTATATTATACATAACCTACCATATTTTAGCAAAAACTCAGACGAAATCAGCTTTAAATCGCCTAGAATAATAAATTCGAATTTATAGTTTCAAAACCAAAAATGCAGAAAACGAAATTGATCGATTCTTACCTCAAATCCGTACGAAATCTCACATGCAATAGCAGATTCACGTAGTACTCTTCGAGATCTTTCCGTTAACGTATAGAACACGAGATTTGGCCGGTCGGTTTGGGAGAAAAGCTAGAGAGAAGTTCAATTCTAGAGAGAGGAGCTCTGGAAATGCTAGACGGTTTTGCAAAAGTGAGAAAATGGAGCCCCCAACTCCTATTTATACTAAATCTCGAAATTACATCTTTTTACGCAAATTGCTCAAAATTACTAAAAATAAAAATGCAAATAAAAAGCAAGGTGTTATAGTATGAGCCCACCACGCTTGCACTTCGTCCTCGAAGTACCTAAGGCTCAAACAGATGCGGATATCGAACTCTCATGTCCTGCTCAGATTCCCAGGTCTGAGAAGTTCCGTGAGAAGTTCTCCATTGCACCAACACCATTGCTACCTCTCGATTTCTCAACTTCTTCATCTTTGTCTCTAGAATGACTTCAGGCTCGTCACATTGCAGCTTCTCATTAATCTTATAAGTCAGATGATCAGCCCACTTTTCTCTGTCATCTTCTTTGCACTTCCTTAGTTGCGAAACGTGAAACACGGGGTGTATGTTGGACAGTTCGCTTGGCAAGTCCAACAGATAAGATTGAGTTCCAACACGCTCGGTGATCTTGAAAGGACCAACGAATCGTGGTGCTAACTTGCCACGCTTGCCGAATCTGAACACACCTTTCATCGGCGAGACTTTTAATACAACATAGTCGTCCTTCTGGAATTCTAAAGGTTTATGGCGTCGGTCGTGATACGATTTCTGTCGAGATTGAGCAGTTTCCAATCGTTGACGTATGATTCGGATCTTTTCATTTGTCTGCTGAAGTAGCTCGGGACCGGCGATTGGTGCTTCACCGGCTTCCTGCCAACACGTAGGAGTTCGGCACTTGCGTCCGTATAAGGCTTCGAAAGGTGCGGCTTTGATGGATGAGTGGTAACTATTGTTATAAGAAAATTCTGCTAACGGCAAGTGGTCATCCCAACTACCGCTAAACTCAAGAACACATGCCCGCAGCATGTCTTCGAGTGTAAGGATCGTACGCTCACTCTGGCCATCAGGCTGTGGATGATACGCTGTGCTCATTCTGATCTTAGTGCCTAATCCATCTTGTAATGCACTCCAGAACCTCGAAGTGAATCGGCTGTCGCGGTCGGAAACAATTGACAAAGGCACACCGTGTCGTGTAACGATCTCGTCTATGTACAACTTGGCTAGTTTCTCAAGTGAATAGTTTTCGCGAATCGGAATGAAATGTGCGACTTTGGTTAGGCGATCCACGATAACCCATATTGCGTCGTGCTGTCTTCGTGTAGTCGGCAACTTCGTCACAAAGTCCATCGTTATGTGATCGAACTTCCACTCGGGGATCGGTAAGGGCTGAAGACTGCCATAAGGCTGCTGATGCTCCGCTTTGACCAATCGGCAAGTAACACAATTATCGACATATTGGCCTACGTCTCTTTTCATACCGGGCCACCAATACTCGGCTTTTAGATCGTTGTACATCTTGGTGCTGCCAGGATGTACCGAGAAGTTAGAACAGTGGGCTTCCGAAAGAATTTTCTGTCGAACATCACCAAATTTGGGAACCCAGACACGATTTTTGAAAAGCTTTAAGCCACGAGGGCTATCGGTTAAGAACTGAAGTTGCCCTTTCATGTCCTCAGAGTTGAGGTTTTCTTCTTTTAGGGCTTCGACTTGAGCAACGAGAATTTCATCGATCAAAGTTGATGAAAACGAAGTATGAGTCAAGGTATAGAGACATTTAGCAGAGTAGGATTTACGACTCAATGCGTCGGCCACCACATTCGCTTTGCCAGGGTGATAAAGAATATCACAATCATAGTCTTTGATGAGTTCCATGGAGCGTCGCTGGCGCATGTTGAGCTCCTTCTGGCTGAATATATACTTAAGGCTCTTGTGATCCGTATACAGCTGACATTTGGTGCCGTAGAGATAATGCCGCCATGTTTTCAACGCAAAAGTCACAGCAGCAAGTTCAAGGTCATGAGTCGGATGACTCTTTTCATGATCCTTAAGTTGGCGAGAAGCATATGCTATGACTCTGCCTCTTTGCATCAAAACACACCCAAGCCCTTGATATGAAGCATCGCTGAAGACTACAAAGTCTTCATTACCTTCGGGTAAGGCCAGAATAGGCGCTTCGGTGAGTTTCTGCTTTAAAGTTTGGAAGGCGGTCTCTTGAGCTTCTTCCCAAATAAAGGGAACATTCTTGCGAGTAAGAGATGTAAGAGGCATGGCTAGTTTTGAGAAGTCCTTAATGAATCGACGGTAGTAACCCGCCAATCCCAAGAAACTTCGGATCTCAGTAGCTGATTTGGGAGCTTCCCAATTTTGAATGGCTTCTATCTTAGAAGGATCCACAGAGATTCCTTCACCAGATATCACATGACCAAGGAATTGTATCTGATAAGATACAAGATTTTGCAAGTTAACGCTGAGCATGAATTTAAGAAAAGATAAGCTTAAAAATAAATAAATCGACATTGCAAGCACCCGTCGCAACCAAAATTCGCATTTAGAGAACTTGGCGTAAAGTCGCTCCTTGCGCAGCAACTCTAGCAGCTCTCTAAGATGCACAGCATGCTCAGCTTCAGTTTTCGAGTAGATGAGAATATCGTCTATAAAGACGATAACGGACTTATCGAGCATTGGTCTACAAACGCGGTTCATCAGATCCATGAACGCCGCAGGAGCGTTTGTAAGGCCAAAGGGCATAACAAGAAACTCGTAATGCCCATATCTGGTACGGAAAGCCGTTTTAGGGACGTCTTCTTCATGAACTTTGAGCTGATGATACCCAGATCTAAGATCGATCTTTGAGAAGTAACTGGCTCCCTGAAGCTGGTCGAAAAGATCGTCTATTCTGGGCAATGGATATTTGTTCTTTATTGTTACCTTGTTCAACTCCCTATAATCAATGCACATCCGGAGAGTCCCATCTTTCTTCTTAACGAATAAAACAGGAGCTCCCCAGGGAGATGAACTTGGTCGTATGAGTCCCTTGTCAAGCAATTCTTGCAATTGCTTCATCATTTCTTGCATCTCAGCAGGTGCAAGTCTATAAGGGGCTCGAGCAATCGGTGCCGCGCCGGGCACTAAATCAATTCTGAACTCCACCTGACGGTCTGGTGGGAGTCCAGAGATGTCCTCGGGAAAGACATCTGGAAATTCAGAGGCTATCGGTACCTCGGCTAAAGTTTTCTTTTCAGACTTAGCATCTATTGCATATGCTAAGTATGACACGCAACCCTTAGCTATATGTTTCCTAGCTTTGACTACAGAAATTAAACATAAGTCACCTTTCTTTCTGTCACCATAGATGCAGATACTGCGGCCATCCGGTGTAGTGAGCTTTATCAACTTCTTCTTGCAGACAATGTTGGCGTCATGATGATCAAGCCAATCCATACCGACGATGACGTCGAATTCGTGAAAGTCCATAGGAATGAGGTCAAGTTGGAACGTGCAATTATCTAACAGAATTATGCAGTCGCGGTAAATTTTATCGGTGGACACGCACACGTTACTGGCCGTTTCGATATCAAATATAACAGGCAGAGTTGTCGGAGTAATTCCAAGCTTAGATGCAAATGCACTTGATATAAAAGAGCGATTGGCTCCTGAATCGAAAATAACTCTAGCAGGGATAGAGTTAACAAGAAACGTACCAGATACCACATCTGGTATTTCCTTCGCTTGCTCGGCTGTTATTTGGAATGCGCGATTCTGACTCCTAGTTGGCTCGTTACGGCGACTAGAACCTCCTCGCGATGTGCTATGCCGGGCCGGTTGATTTTGTCTTTGCTGTTGTTGTTGATGTTGTTGCTGAGGTCGGTATTGCTGCTGCTGCAATCGCGGATGATGCTCTGCACTCGGGTAAATCATGCTAAACGGATGCGTACATGCATGCTCATTATGTCCAGGGCGTAAACAATTGTTGCAAACTTTAACTCTGTTAGGACATTCTTCACTGCTATGTCCTATTTCGTTGCACACATAGCACCTCACATCATTGGGGTTACAACGCCCAATGTGTGACTTCTGGCAGCGGCGACACTGCCTCGGCTCAGAATGTACCGCATAAGATCGAGTTTGCTGTGCCGTAGGCGAGCTGAACTGTCGGTACTGAGACTGCTGTGGCTGAGAATATCTGGATGAAGATCCAGAATAGCTTCCGGTGCGCGATTTCTTGGGCGGTGATGGACATGTCGGGTTAATAGAGGAAGTAGGAACTCCTCCAGCTCGAATAAAATCCTGCTCGAGAATTCGAGCAGCTTCAACACAGTCAGCATAGTTGGTATATCCCCGGTGCTTCAAGAACTTCTGATACTCGGGATGTAGACCCATAAGAAAACGGTCGATCTTTCGCTCTTCAGTAGCGACTTGATAGTCAGACAGCAAGCTTAGTCGGGTGAATTCAATCTCATACTCAGTCACCGATTTGGTTCCCTGAGTAAGAGACATCAGCTTCTCTTCCAAACGCTTCTTTTCATCAGCTGGGCAGTACTGACGAAAGAAAATAACCTTAAATTCATCCCAAGATAGGGACTTAATCCAGTTGGCTCCGTGCATGTTTTCCTGAGACCTCCACCACATAACAGCGCCACCCTCGAACAGTGTTGTAGCGAAGCTGACCTTTGATTCTTCAGCACAGTCACTAATGAGAAAAATCCGCTCGATGCCAGTGATCCACTCAAGCGCTTCGATCGAATTTGCAGCACCCTTAAAAGGTTGAGCTCCGCAAGCCTTGAAATAACGAAAGTTGCAGCCCTTAGGAGGGACTACAGGGGCTTCCTCCTCGTCGGTGTCGTCGTTTCGGCGTCCAGTGTCTTCATGCTGCTTCTTCTGGCGTTCTTCCCTTCGCCTAGTTTCGGCTTCATCACGGGCACGAAACTGGTCTTGCAAAATTTTAGCTTGACGCTCGTTGTTTTCATTGAGCATCGTTTGCATTATTTGCATGATCTGTTAAGGAGTGAGTCCACCTCCAGCTCCTTCACCAGATCCAGACATGTTCTGAAATTATATAAATAATACTTGCATAAGAATAGGCATAACTCCTATTCTACCCCATTTCCCAATTCCTAAAGCAAAGTCAAAGCCTATCTCAGGTCAAGTTAAAGCCTAGACATTCAAAGCTAATATCTTCGCTTAAAAGTTTGAGTCCAAGTGTTATTGCTAACACTTGAATCCCTCAAACTAATGCTCTGATACCATCCTGTCACATCCTTGCTTCAAAACACGTTTGCTTATCCCAGGAATAATAATAAATGCATAAAGCTAATAAAACATTACAATAAGTCTTGCACTACACATGCTTCATGGTTACAGTACTAAGTTGCTAAAAACATCATAACATAAATAAAAGCAGCTACCCAAAACCCAAGGCATCATAAAGCTATACCACAAGCTGAAAATGAGCTAAGTCCTCTGGGCAGATCAGATAATAGACCTAAGCAGAAGGTCCAGCTTGTTCTTTACATTTTCCTGTAAAAATTGTAAGTAGCAACTGTAAGCTAAAGCTTAGTGAGTAAACAGATATTCAAGAATGCATGTAAAATATGAGGCGAAAATGCCTATAAAGGCTGTTATGCTTGCTTGCTTGCTTGCTCATTTGCTTAATACCCAGAAAGAACGCTGCACAATTGAGACATTTCACGCAGAAAGGAGATGCCACCACTATGGGTTTACCGCTGACAGATGATCAATCTGTGATACGGGGCTAGCTACCCGTATAATGCTCAAGGGATAGTGGTGAACATCAGAATTGCTTGCTCGCTAAATATAATGCTTATGAGATGCACAAAGAAACGCTAACACAAGGTTTGCTGTATAGTATGCAGAACAATAAACAGATAGCAGATAAATATGCATATTAATAGATCAAATGTAAGATCCGGCTAAGCTGGGCATCACCTGTACCACAGTGTTCGCCTTCACTCACAAAAGTCTATTGAATTCCAAAGAAGTCACATAGAAGCAATTTATGTCTCAATTTCATATAAAACATGTAAACAAGAATAACTGTTACTCACAGTACTGAAAATGCTTTGAAATGCTCTGTAATGCTTGCTCAGGCTTATTTACGCTTTAAATTGCTTTATAATGCTTGCTCTTGCTTATCTAGGCTTTTAATATATTCTGGCACTGGCTTTGACTCGCAACTGGGCTAAACGGCTTATGTATAATATCTGAAGTTCAATATTACAGAACATGTGCTAAATTAATATTGCTAGCTCAATATTCCAACATCTATAAGCCATAACTTCTAGCTAAATATTTTGCTATTTATTTTGCTAATTTATGCGTTGTTCGTAAATTTTATCAATTAGGTTCGAAATTTAGGGGTTAGATTCGAAGTACACCCCATTCGAATCTATAGATTCGAAATAGTACACGTCGAATCTAATGGATTAGATTCGAAATCCTTATTGTTTTGCAACCACACCCATAGACTCGAAGCATACTCTTAGAATCGAAGGATATAGACTTGAAATGGGAACTTAGACTCGAAACAGACACACAGATTCGAAGCACACAACACAATTCGAATCTAATGGCATAGATTCGAAATTCATATAGTTTCGAGGCACTTGAATATCTTCGAGTTTGTTCATGGTATTTCGAGTCTGTTCTATGCATACTCGAGTTTGTTCATAAGTTACGGCTTAAAACATGCATTTCAGGTCTACAAATCACAAATAAGTTAAGTAATAAGCCTGGGTTCGAGTATACTATACTTAATCTATCATATTCTAGCTAAAAATCATACGAAATCAGCTTTAAATCGCGTAAAATGATAAACTCGAATTTGTAGCTTCAAAACCGAAAGTGCAGAAAACGAAAAGGGAATTTCTTACCTCAAAACCGTATGAAATCACGCATGCAATAGCAGATTCGGATTATACACTTCGAGGCCTTTCCGATGACGTATAGAACTCGAGATTTGGCCGGTCGGTTTGAGAGAAAAGCTAGAGAGATGTTCGGTTTCTAGAGAGAGGAGCTCTGGAAAGAAATAAGTCTTGCAAGGAATGAGGAAATGAACTCTCGGCTCCTATTTATACCAAACCTCGAAATTACATCATTTTACGCAAATTGCTCAAAATTACTAAAAATAAAAATACAAATAAAAAGCAAGGTGTTATATCTGCTATCTTGCATGAGACATGAAAATATTCAACACCGACCATTATACTAAAAGTCGTGAAAATTAATTAAATATTAAAAATGATCTTAAAATATTTTTATTTGAAAAACTTGATGCATGTATTACTACCTCCTTCAAAAGATAATTTTATTTCAAAAAACTTCTCCATACGTAATTAAGCCTATGATTATAATATAATTATTATAAATTTAGGATCTCGATTCTTAAATATAGAAATATAGTGATGCAAAGTCAAGACATAAATTACATTTTAAAGTAAAAACTATATTATGAGAGCATTTACGAGTATAATTCGGTTAGGTTAATTGGTTTTTGAGATAATTGGTTTGGGTTAATTGGTTTTTTCAAATATGAGCTAACCAACTAAAACCGAACCGAATAATATTTGGTTTAATCGGTTTTGGATTAAAATGGTTTAGTTAGTGGCGTTTGGTTTGTTGAAGGGTTTAGAAATGAGTATGTATATGGATACGAGTTTAACAGGAAATAAAAGAAAGAATAAGGTGTCGTTTGGTTTGAATGTTTTAGACAACCCATTTAAAATTTGGATTTAGAAATACTTTATTGTCATATTCCTCACTTCTCCAAATTTCATAATCCATCCATCCCCTTAAAGATTTCAAAATCCTATCATTTAAAAATCCTATCATTTAAAAATCATGCAATCCAAACGCCAAGAGGAAAGAGAAATCCATGAGTTTGGATGTGTTTGAGTTTTTGGTAATCATTTCTAAATATTTGATAATCAATTCTTAAACAAACAAAATAATTGAAACTCAAACTCATTATTATGTGAAAAACTCATCAAACAAACACACCCTTAGTGTGTGTATCACTTACCAAAAAACAAATAATATTATTATTTAACTTATAAATATCTTAAATTTAAGGTTTAACATCATTTTGACCATCTAACTTTTAGATTTTTTTTTTGGATTTAGACACTAAACTATTTTTGTTCGGATTCAATCACTAAACTAATTTTCGTATACATATTTAGCCACTAAATGTTTATTTTACCGTTTTAACCACTGAAAATTGTCTTGATTTGACTATTAAACTATCATATTTTGTATCGATTTAGCCATTAATTTTATTTATTTTCCTCAAAGTAGAACATTAACTCATTAAGCTAAACTTTAGTGGTTTAATCAGAACAAAAAATAGTTTAGTGACTAAATGAGATAATTATAAAAATTGGATGATCAAAATGGTACTTAACCCTAATTTAATTCCAACTTTTTTAACAACAAACTTAAAATAGTACTTGAGATTGCAACTACTAGTTGGAACATCGTTAGAGTATTTACTTAATTTTTTTATTAATTTCTAAATTTTTAACTAGAGGTTGAAAAAAGAAAAGGAACCGACAATTAGGTGTGTTTTTTCATTTGTGGTAGTGTCATAGTGTCATCATTGGATTGGATGCTAAACAGAATTCACTTGATTAGGGGTCATGCTACATTTGATACCATTAATGAAAAATAAACATTTTTGTCCTATATATATATCCCTATAAAACTGCATAATATCATATATACCCGAGTCAAAAAAAGAATTTCATATATATCCTTCTAAAACTTCATAATATCATATTTATCCAATTTAAAACTTTAATATCATATATACCATTTAAAACTTTTAAAAATATCAAATATATCCAAATTATTTATTTATTCTTTTTTATTACTTTAAAACTAATATTAAATATTCATTAATAAAGAAATGACCAATCTACCCTTTTTAGTTCTTAAACTTCATAATATCGTATTTACCCAATTAATAAAGAAATGATCAATCTACCTTTTTTATTTCTTGTGAATGAACAACCAGATAAACATATAAACGTGAATGATAAATATACATGTGTTGATACTGTTTCTCATGATCACCAACCTCAAAAACACAATTAAACAAAACCTAAAGAAAACCTCAAAAACAAAATTAAACTAACATTCGCTTCAAAGTCATCAAAGTCAACAATTTACATTCTGTGCTTCAAAGTCAACAATTTAACATTCTTTGCTGTTTCACATCATTATCATCATTAAATAAATTCCTTTTACATTTACCAAGTTTTTAATTATTGTGTACTGTGCTCTGTGCGCTCTCTCTCTCTGGTGTTGTCAACAATTTAACATTCATTGCTGTTTCACATCGCCATTGCCGACAATGTCGAACTATTAAACCTCAAAATTTAAACCCAAATTCTATTGATTGACAATTAAACCTCAAAAACAATTAAACCTCTAACACCTCAAAAACAATTAAACCTCAAAAACACATTCTGTCATGATCAATCACTCAAAAAGTTCTAAAGAGCCAACTGTGAGAAAAATCGAGTAACAGGGAAGAAAACTCAGAATCACATTCGACACATTGATTAGAAATCGAGTAAGAGAACAGAGCCAATCACATTCGACACACAAAACTCAGAATCACATTCGACATAAAACTCAAAATCTGCTACCTTGATCAGAAACCCGAGACACAGAACGGAGCCAATCGATGAAGGGAGATGTTTATGAACGATCGTGTGCTGCTGATCGATGAAGGGAGAAGTTTCATCTTCCGTGTTGCTGTCGATGAAAGTGTTTGGAAAAGAAGGGAGCGTTCCAAAATGTTAGAATGTTACTGATACGCAAAAGGTGTTTGGAAAACAAGGGGTATAAATGTTATTAGCAGAATAAAAATAATTTTCATGGTTTAAACTTTTTTAAAATTAATAGAACTCTTACTTAAAAAAGAATAAATAAATATTTTGGATATATTCGATATATTTAAAAGTTTTAAAGGGTATATATGATATTAAAGTTTTAAATTAGATAAATATGATATTATGAAGTTTGAGGATATATATGAAATTCTATTTTTGACTCGGGTATATATGATATTATGCAGTTTTATAAGGACATATATGAAATTCTCCCTTTTATATATTGGGAAAATGACATCAAATAGCTCTGAACTTTTGACTTTGTACACATTTATGTAGTGAACTTTTTTTTGTGCATTTGGTAGTCAAAGTTTCAAAATTGTTCCAATTTGGTAGTTGGCGTACCTTTTAACTGGTTGCTTCCGGTTTCGATGCCTACGTGGACAATTTTTTAATGACGTGGTTACCCGTTTTAATATTATACACGGTTTTATCTACGTGGCAACCCGTTTTTTAAAATCATCCGGGTTTATAATCGGGTTTTTTTTTAAAACGACGTTATAAACCCGGGTGATTTCTTAATTTCATACGGCGTTATAAACCCGGGTGATTTTAAAAAACGGGTTTCCACGTAGATAAAACCGGGTATAATATAAAAACGGGTAGCCGTGTCATTAAAAAATTATCCATGTAGGCATCGAAACCGGAAGGAACCAGTTAAAAGGTACGCCAACTACCAAATTGGAACAACTTTGAAACTTTGACTACCAAATGTGCATAAAAAAAAGTTCACTACATAAATGTGTACAAAGTCGAAAGTTCAGAGCTATTTGATGTCATTTTCCCTTATATATTTGATAAGTGAAACAATATGACAGACTTTTTATTACTAAAGATTGAAATTATTTTAAATTAATTCAGTTTTATCATTTTATTGATTAAGTGTTTAATTTTTTTTTTATTTCCTTATCATAATTAAATATGTATGATTTTGTTTGTTTATTTTTAACTGAGAAAAATCTATAAAATTTAAAGGGTTTATTATAAAATAACATCAACATGTTTTATTTAGTAAAACGTTTAAGTTATTATTTTTTCCTTTTTGGTTTTTAGAAATTTATTTATTATAATCTAATTATAATATGTAAATCAATTTCAAAAAAATATAAAAATCAAGTTATAATAGGCAAGTTTATGAAAACTAAAAGAATAATTTATTAAATTTTATTAATAAAATATTATTCGAAGGAATTAAATTGTAAAAAGCAAAAAAAAAAAAAAAAAAACATGTTTGATTTTTTATAAATAAGGAAAGAAAAGTAGTAGAAGCTTTAAAATAAAATGATTTGATTTTAAAACAATAGTAGTTATTCTTGTAGTAAAATGATGAGGGAGTAGGAATTAGGTGGTTATGAAATGACTTGAAGGTGATACATCATTAGATTCATTTCACACCCTCGTACTATCTTTCTTTTCACTTTCACCACTCACTTCACTTCACACAATATACTCCATTCCTGCCTCTGCCTCTGCCTCTGCCTCCCCTATTTTGAATTTTCTTTCTTTTCAACATTTAATCATCTCATATTCCTTTCTACACTTAGATTCCAATTTTTCACATATGTGTATACATGTACTAGAGTCTAGAGGTGTGTAATGTTATAAACGGATTATATTTAAAAAGGATGAAAAAAGCATATTGAAAATCAATATATCGGTCTCCATATCCTTCGGTCTCAATTTTCCATTTTATAACGAAAAAAATAAGGTTTGTTATGAAAAAACCAACATGTTTTCATGTTTTTTGCGTTTTCGTCCCTTCATGTTATTTTTTTTTTCCATAAATGTCCTCAAGTTATACTTTTCTTTTTGGTTTAGTGAAATTTTTCAGTTTTTTAAAACCCGGTTCACAAATTATAACCGGGGTCTAATGTCCAATTTTCACTAATCCAAAAAGAAAAGAATAACTTGAGGTTTTTTATGGAAAAAAATAACATGGAGGGACGAAAACGCAAAAAACGTGAAAACATGTTGGTTTTTTTCATAATAAACCCAAAAAATACACATAATCATTATAATTGGATAAAAAAATAAATCATGAGATTTTAATAAAATATCATTATAGTTAGAATAAATAGTGACTTTTAGTTTGAAAAATAATATAAACTAAGGTACTGTTCATTTATATATGTAATATGTGAATAAAAAGTGTTGAGCCACACACATACACACTTAAGGGTGTTTCGATTGACATTTGAAAAAGTGTTGCAGTTTTTTTTAAAGGTAATAATCAGATATAAAAGTTGTAACGAAAAGTGTTGTTAAAATTTAGTGTTTGGTTTAGCTTCTACTGTTTGCTATTACAATTTTCAAACAATCAATTCTTAAAGTGTTTGGATTTGCGTTTTAATTTGTAAATTATCAAATAATCAATTATTAATCAAATAAACTACATTTTTTAGCTTTTGGAAAAATGTGGTGAGATTAGTTCTAAACGTAAGTAACCAATTACTAAGCAATGTAATCCTAATCCTTAAAATATGTTATTTGTGATACTATAACACAATAATAATAATCACTTTTAATAATAAAAACCAAACACCTTGAAAAATTAACTTTTTTTTTTTGGCTTACCATGAGAAATCCAATTGTCACAATAAATTAGGGGACGTAACTTAGGGGACATTTGGTCTGCAGATTATTTTCTAGGATTTACAGTTTGCCAAAATTTTTGCAGAAATTTAAATTTATTTACGACTTTATGAATAAAAAATAATAGGGAGCATAAAGCCATAATATCTTTAAATTGTAGGGTCTGGGTTAGTTTGGGCCTCAGATTGTTGGGCCAACACATGCTACGGAATACGGATGATTACAGATTTTCAGTCAAGGTAATTTTAATATTTGATTGTGTGCATAAGCCACAAAAGAATTAGAAAGTCTGCAATTAATTTACAAAGTATGAATCATACCTTGTATCTCTTATATTTTCTAATAAAACATTCTAACTTTTTACATAATTATAATGTGTTTTTATTTTATTTTCCTTTATGATAATGTATGAACGCAAACTATAAAACCTTTAACATGATGGCATATACACAACACAAGGATTTCAGATAATAATAACTAGTTTATTGACACAAAGTATATCAAAATTATAACATTTCTAAATAATACATACTAAAATTATATTTTATTTTGAAACTGTTCTTTATTTGAAAATTGAAATCCAACAACATGAAATGAATGATTCATTAATATCTTTTTGAAAGATATAAGTTCCATATATGAAGCCTAATAAGATGGAAATAAAGATTTATTAATATCGTTTTACATTAAAAGTTGAATTTTTAAAATTTTTAGTAATTTCCACATGTCAACCTTAAGTTGTGCCAAATAAAAATCTAATAAAAGGACATGTGACATCTAGTTATTCTTTAATTAAAAGTTATAGATATATGATGTTAGTTAGATTTTTTAGGCGTTCATTTAAATTATGTAAGAATTGATTAATGCCTAATTGTCTTCTACCCTCTAGCATCGCAACACAATGTCTCCTCCCCTTGGTTTCCCTTCGCAGCGACCCTGTTGGCCCCTTTCTCATGTCTTCATCTTTGTGGCCTCTCTGTCTGTGTTTTGTTTCTCCGATGATTTGCCAATTGCTTTTTTTAATGTCGGTAGCATATAAATCGAGATTTTTTCAGAAGTAACAATAGTACCTTGATGTATGTATATTAACAAGAATACTCATGATATGAAAAATATGTCTTTTCTATCTAGGGTTTAACGGCAAAATATCATTCTATTAAAGGAATAAAGTAAATGAAAGAAAATAAAAGGATGCCGGGTTGAATGAAAAATACACTTTTGTGGAAATGTCATTAATCAAATAAAGAAAATTTTCATTTCACTTGAACTAAAAGACAATATTTTTTGAATCAAAAAAATAATCAAATTTGTTCTTCTCTTCATTTATTGCAATTGTATGCATTGGAACTATTTCAAATACTAGATGAATATGTCTTAACATGTATATTTATGTAAAGATAACTCTTTATTATTTGTTGATGATTATATATATATATATACACACATATATATATATATATATATATATATATATATATATATATATATATGTGTGTGTGTGTGTGTGTGTGTGTGTGTGTGTTTTAAAATTTTATTTTGAGGTGTTAAAGGAAAGATGTGTGAGTGAAAAACGTTGGAGAAAAGATAAGCATAATGTTAGGGTGGTCTTATTCTTGAAAAAAAAAAAAAAAAGGAGATGATTTGAGATGAGATGAGTAGTGGGGACATATAATAAAATGAAACATGTGGAGCCAATGAAATACATGAATACAAAATCCACCACTTGTAACCCAATTATTTTTATTCCATCATCTTTTTAAGAATATATGGATCAAGATTGAAAGAGATGTTTCATGGTCAACATCATCTACTCCATTATCACATAATAATTTCATATATACATACACACAGATGTACATGAGTTCAAGTTAATACCATTATCTATCGGTCAAATCGGTAGAACCAAAATTAATTTTTTCTCTAAAAGTTTTTTTTGATCTTTTTTTTTTCATTTTCATGTTTACATAAATATTATAAGACTATTTAAAAAAATATTAACATGGTTTCGAGTTTTGTAAGGTTTTAAAATGACATGAGAATGAAATGATGTATTGTAAATGCAAATGAATGATGGTTGATGTGAATGTATGCTTAAACGTACATTTACAACTCGAAACCATGTGAATTTAAATATATGGACTTTAAATGTTAGTTTAAACAAATCTGTGATATTAACTTTAAAAATAAAATTTAGGCATGGTTCTATTGTTAGATATGGTTTCACCATGAACCTTGTGTGTGAGTGTGTATCCATATGTATACTCATTTATTAACCCACGTATTACATGGAAAAATTTAATAATATTTAGTTATATAAAATTTATGTAAACATAAAATTAAAACAAATAAATGTTAAATATTATTAAAAAAAAATACAATAATAGTATTGTTATTTGTCATAATTATTATTTATTAGTAGTTACTTTTAAACAACTTTTAAAATATTTTATTTCTAAATTTATATGTATTTAATCGATATAATTTAAAATTTTAGTTTTACATAAAGCATAATGTTTATATATATTTTATTACAATAAGCAAAATGTTATAAAATATGATTTTATTAATATTGTATCTTGTTTACTTTTTACTTATTTAATATTGGTATACAATCCTTATTTATGTTTAATATATTTTACTAAATTTAGTTACACATAATATTTTTTTTAATTAGACATATAGATAAGTATATATAAAAAGTAATTTGGATTTATTTGTGTTAAATTCATAATAATAAAAAATATTAGATAATGAGAAGTGTAATAAATATTAAATAATGATAAATGTTATATAGAGTTAACGATTTATTAATATTTATAGGTTTAAAAATAATAAATTGTATATATCTATTATTTTGTATTTGTATTTATCTAAATTTTATATATGTATTTGTATTTATTTTATTTTATATATTATTTATCTTTTCATATGAAACGTGGAGGAAACATGTGCCATTTATTTTATTTTATATTTTATTTACGATATCGACTTGATCCAACGATTGTATGATGGTTCCTAGGTTCTTAAATGCATAAAGCTCTTAATTGAAGCTGACTATACACACATATGTGTGTGTGTATACATACACACATATATGTGTGTACACACACACTAATGGGAAAATAAAAATCAAATGTTTATAAGAAACGTTAAATCAAAAACTAACATACTGAATCAACATATTTTTTCATTATTCAACACTCAAGTGTTCAGTCAACGAGGCCCACCCAAAATGTAATAAACAAATGGTGTGTGATCCCATATTTATGGTTAGAATTGTTTCTCACCATTATTTAATTTCTCATAGGATATATATATATATATATATATATATATATATATATATATATATATATATATATATATATATATATATATATATATATATATATATATATATATATATATATATATATATGTTATAAAAGGACAATAATGGATGCATAATTTTTGGTCTTTTACCAAAGTAAGAAGCAAAGCAAATAGTAGTTATGAAGTGATGTGTATAGTGTTTGTTGTCTCTCAATTTGTAGTATAAAAGGGATGCATTGGTTTGTGAATTAGGCATATACAAAGAGAAAGAAAGATATATGCATTAAAAGTTTCTTTACAACTCTTGGTGGTTTATTGATATCTAAATTCTGTTAAGATTATAACACGTTATCAGCACGAGGAGCTCAATATCTCAACCAAATCAAGAATCACATTCACTCAAGGTATGAAATAAATTGAAAACAAAATATATGGTTAAAGACCATAATTAACAACTAAATGACTACATATTGGATACAAGGACTACTAACGTTTACTAAACTTTTATTTATATATACTAACATTTATTCTTATTCTTATTCTTATTACTAACATTTATGGAAGGCTAAGCCTCCTACTTATTTATGTTAACTAACATCTATTTATTGTTACTAACATTTACTTTCCGCAACTAACATTTATTTATATCTAACATTTATTTTCTGTTTACTAACATTTATTTACGCAATCTAACAATCTGACATTTATTTAATTTATGAATACTAACAATTATGATTATTGATTCTTTTACATATATTATATTTAATCCGTCATTAAACTTATTTATACACATCCTTTATGTCAATAACATTTTTCTTAAATTACATTTCTAATCATCATTTTTATATTAAAGAGACATTATCCTCCAAATCATTTTTATAAAATCCACAACGGATTTATAACCGTTGAACGGTTATATTTTCGACCGTTTAATGGTCGAATTTTTCTATAAATATCCGATACTAAACCTCATTATTTCACAAACCACATTCTCCTACCTTCCTTAAAAAAAATTTTTTTTTTACTTAGTTGAAGGCGGATGAAGATGCTAAGCCAATTTTTAATTTTTATCAGTGTATTGATTTTGGTACTCTTCTATTGTTTGTTCCAACTACCATGGGATGAGATGTATCCTTTTCTGATTATGTTTTCATTTATTCTCTCATTTTATTGTATTGCAGTTCTTATTGAAATAAATTAGTGTTGATTTTATGTTGTTTTAAAAATTCTTTTTAATAATCTCAATGGCAAATATTGAGAAGATACTATTTGCTGCATTAGACGTAAATGGCTGGGTAGACCCTCTTTAGGGATTGGAAAACTAATATTACGTAAAATTTCTTTATATCTCTGATTTTTTTTTTGAATCTTGATTTCAGAAAAATGAAATTCATCAGAGCACTCACTAAAGCACCTAGAGATACCGACAAAAGAATTGTCGATATAAAGAAACTCATAGAGAAATATAGCCTTAAAAGGGAAAAAATCTCTAAGAAGCTTATTGCATGTCCATGTGACAAAAGGCGAAAATTGCTCATGAAACAAATAATCGTATCCAGAAACATAGATTTTTGGACATCGATACATGAAACAAAATTGCTTAACAGAAAGCTAAGTTATGATACTATAGATTTAATCGCTATGTAAAATTTTCCAGTACCACGAATGTAAAGCTAGTTCTTCCGAGGATCCTGAAGATCCTTGTTTTAGATATGGAATGATTGGCCATTGGCCAAGAACTTGTCGCACATCGCCTCATTTCTCTAAGTTGTATCAGGATTCTCTTATAAAAATATCTGTTTTTCCAGATAGCGATGCTACACATACAAATTATAAAGCAAAGAAATATGTTGAGTTTTAACGATATGCCCCAAATTGGTATAAAACTCAAACTATGGTAATAGAGAATAAGGATTTTATGTGTATCATGAATGTAAAACATATACTTGAAAATCTACGAACATTTGGTTCTGTTTATATTATACATATATGAATATGATTGAATCACACATGGTAATCAAAAGGAAATATTATGATATTGGAACATTGAGTTTATGACATAACAGATTAGACCATCCAGGAACAACAATGATGCAAAATGATATTGAATGTACACATAAGGCATTCATCGAAGGACCAGAAGATTCCTCAAAAGGTAAAATGTTTCTATGTATATATCTTATTATTTTGAGAAAACTTTATGAAACATTTACCAACAAATCAAACTATACGTAGCCATAAACCATAAGTTCATGTACCATGATAACTTTATAGTTTAGCATGATCAGTTGAACCATCCCGGTTAAATACTAATAATAATTTATATGGGTAATCATTGAATAACCAGAAGATTATTTAAATGCTTGATACAATGATTTTACATGTTATTTTGCTCTCAATAAAATTATTAACCATAACTACAAATATGGTTTATATATATAGATATTAAAGGGAAAGAGAAAGAGAAAGAAGCAAATTTTACAGATCTCCCCGATGACCCATTCAGCCCCGTAAAATAATAATATAAACTCAATAATATGATAACATTAATAACCACAACATAGTATTAATAACCACAACACATAAAACAATAAAACTCACAAATGAAAATCATTTGTCAGTTTTAGATGGCTGACCCTTTTCAAAAACATCTCGAGAGGGAGCAGAATTAACTTCTGGTTGTTGGGACTCCACTGGCTCCTGAGGCTGTGGTGGTTGAGGAGGTTCCATTGGCACTGCATTCCTTTCTATCCAATAACGATATGGCGGCATACTTGGTGGAGGAGGGACCGCGAATCCCCAGCTATGAGTTACAGTCCTTATAAGAAAAGACTGCCATCGTATAAATCTATCAATATATAACATATGGGTATGAATATCGTCCAGATAGAACCCCAATCGATCATTACTTCTAACATAAGTGCGTTCCTGTCGTGGTACCATTATGAGTTCTCTAAGATCCGGCTGATCTAGTCGTCTTTTCTGCCTTCTTTCCTCTCGATTATTAAAAGACTCCATAGAAAGATTTAGGTCGAAATCTTCTCGACTTTGTTCTTGTTGTATTGGTTTCTTCCACGCCGAGCTTTCTTATATACTACTAGCTTGAATAAACTTAAGCGTATCTCGTACGCCAAATAGAATAAAAAGGTTCTAATATTCAGTTGTGATATTACCAATTCACATTAAGCCAACAAGTTATCATACTTTCTCCCCATACGAAATGATATTTGGTCAAGAATCAAATATATCACATCTATTTTTTATTAAATAGTAAATATTCTGAATTGCTCCACCAAACCGCATAAAGATGGGTACTCAAAAGAATGTTGGGAAATTATGTTGGGTATGAAATCCCCTTTATTATAAAATAAAATGAATCACTAACAGTTGATGTCATTACGACACATTGTGCTAGTTGCCATTTTAAAAGGGCAATACTTCCAACATCAGGGGGAGAGAATAAACAAATTTATAAGCTGTAATGAATTATCATATTGATCCTCGTAATGAAAGGTACTGGGATAATTCATTTACATAATTTTGGCAAATCCGTTGGGAGATACATTTACTGATTTAAAGAAAGTAACCAAGTCATATATTTTGGTTATTAATGCTTCAGTAAATATTGATATTTTCAGAAATGAAGATTATTGATTAATGAGCCTAAGACATGCCTGAAGCATGATAGGCAGTCGATTCCAAAGGTAAGTATTCTATAAAAAAAATAATAATAATAGACATGATGGTTCTAGAAGAACCTCAGGCGCCTGAATGAAAATAAGGAGATCTCAATAAAATTATATCATGTCTAAAAACTATATGGAATCGAAATAAAATCGACGTCGATGATATTTATCTATTAGCACTATATTTAAAAACGATGATTATGAATAATAGTCTGCAGACATGTTCTCTTAGTATTAAAGAAGACTACTAGATGTGTAGGATGTACGCATAAAGTTATGGATGAAAATTTCATAAAACTCCACATTTTCCAAATCTATACGTAAAGCAAATAGTATAGATGATTAGAGTGATTTGACCACACATATCAAACATACTATACTTGGTCTTCACTTGTAGTATAAATACAATATATTGATGTATCAATGATGGTGCGAATAATATGAAATTTTCTCTCTAAATTTACTACTTTTACACATATCATAAAGTAGTCTGTACACATAAAGTTGTACAAATATATGTCTAGAGATTAATTTAGTGCGTATATAATGCACACAAATATTTAAGGAAATATTCTCCTATGGTGGATACAGTTATAACAGATATATTAATCTATCAATAAAGATAGATTTGATATGCGTCTATTTTATTCTAAAAGTCCTACTTATACAGAGATTCCTTGAAAGATATAAAATTTTTGAAACATGTCTCGAGATTTATCCTATGAGCTCATAGTTACAATGCAATAAGCATGTATTATGATTACATTGCTAAAGGACAGAAGTATGCTACATAATTATACAATATGTCATGAATATAGTTATGGTCTATTTATAAGACTAACTTGACATATACAATTTTATGAAATCCTCGAAGGATTTATTTAAAAAATGCCAGAAGCATTAAAAGTAAAACCCAAAGAAATGTATTCAAAGATCTTTAGAAATAATCTACGTTGATGATCTAAACACAAGGAAATTGAAGAAGTAATTGTGTTTTCTAAAGAAAGAATTCGAAATAAAAGACCTTGGAAAACCAAATATTGTCTTGGTTTACAAATTGAACATATACATAATGGTATAATTGTGCATCAATCAAATTATACGGAGAATGTCTTAAAATGTTTCAATATTGACAAAGCGAATTCTTTAAGCACACCTATGGTGGTTAGATCGCTTAAACGTTGAATAAAATCCATATCATCCGTGTGAAGAAAATGAGGAATTGCTTGGTCCAGAAGTACCATATCTTAGTGCAATTGGAGCCCTAATGTATCTTACTAACTGTACAAGACCTGACATTTCTTTTGCAGTAAATTTGTTGGCTAGATTTAGTTCAGCCCCCACCAAACGACATTGGATGGGAATCAAACACATTTTACGATACCTTCGAGGAACTGTTGATTTGGGATTATTTTATTCAAACAATACAAAAGAAGGTTTGATTGGTTATGTAGATGCAGGTTATTTGTCTGATCCCCACAAAGCAAGATCTCAAACAGGATACGTATTTTTGAATGGAGGCACTGCAATATCTTGGCGTTCTCAGAAGCAAACACTTGTTACAACATCCTCAAATCATGCTGAAGTTATTGCACTACATGAAGCCAGTAGAGAGTGTGTATGGCTGAGATCAATGACACAACTCATCTTGTCTTCTTGTGGACTTGAGAAAGGCAAAAGTCCTACACTGATTTATGAAGACAATGCAGCTTGCGTGTCACAAATGAAAGAAGGGTATATCAAAAGTGACAGGACCAAACATATCCCTCCAAGATTTTTCTCCTATACGCAAGACCTTATAAAGGACAATGAAATTGAAATGAGATACGTTCAATCCAGCAATAACTCAGCTGATCTTTTCACGAAGGCTCTTCCCAAAGCGATTTTCAGAAAACACGTTCACAACATTGGAATGCGACATGTACAAAACATGTGATGACTTTCAGATGACAATATGAGGGGGAGTCAACCAACCGCTGTACTCTTTTTCCCTTGACTAAAGTTTTTTCCCACTGGGTTTTTCTTTAGCAAGGTTTTTAATGAGGCAGCATTTCGTGGTTGAACTCTTACTAAAATTATCAACCAAGGGGGAGTGTTATAAAAGGACAATAATGGATGTATAATTTTTGGTCTTTTATCAAAGTAAGAAGCAAAGCAAATAGTAGTTATGAAGTGATGTGTATAGTGTTTGTTGTCTCTCAATTTGTAGTATAAAAGGGATGCATTGGTTTGTGAATTAGGCATATACAAAGAGAAAGAAAGATATATGCATTAAAAGTTTCTTTACAACTCTTGGTGGTTTATTGATATCTAAATTCTGTTAAGATTATAACAATATATATATATATACATATATATATATATATATATATATATATATATATATATATATAGACACGCACACGTACACACGTATATATGAAAACTCAGGATTAAATTAGTATCACATCTTTTGTAGGGTACTTGAATTACTGTTTGTATAATTTGGTTTCTTAAGTTTTTATCAAGTACAATTAAAAACAATATGTGAATGAGCAAGATATCATATGAGTGTGTAATCCATTCACTTATTCAAAGATTTGTATGATTGTTTTTGCATATCTAATTCATATGTCAAAAGAAATCAATTTAAAAACATTATTTTAGTGTATCACAAAATGTAGAGATGCATAATGTTGGGCTCCTTACAGAATACGATAGTTTTGTTTCTATCATTACATCCTAGATGAACATTATGTACCAAGTCCAATTCTATCGTACTAGAAAACCCAGTTAGGCCCAATCCCTATAAATGTAATTTGTAAAATTATACCCATTTTTTGTACAAGTTAAAAAAGAATTCCCTCCTTTGCCAGTATACCATGTAACTTCAATTTGCACACTCATATTTAAATTTCATATAAAGGTAAAAAAAATTCCGAATATCCGATTTCGATCTGAAACTGGATTGGGCAAAACCGGATTTTTAACGGATCTGGTTTTTTGACCGGTTTTTATCTTTTTAACCTAACCGGACAAAATCCGATTTTTCAACTCTCGTATTCTTGAAAATTCGACTTTCGGGCTTTCATCATTTCTTTTTTCGTAGCTAGAATTCAAGATACTACCGGACAATCTTCCGTCGGGGGAAACCTCGAAGTCGTTATACTTAAGTAAGTCGTATTACCATTTGTAGAGATGATTCTAAAATGTGGCGTGTTGCGAGGGAAAAATTGATTTTGTGTTTTGAAGAACATAATTATTGTGTTTCGGTTAACTTGCGACGTTTAGAGGACCCCTCACAACACCGGAAATTCTTTTTTAGCCGTTACGACACATTTGATTGGAGTAAAATATGTGTTAAACTTATTTTGTAATTATATTATTTGTAGTTATCATTATAAAAAAAGATGGTGTATTTGGTATAAAAGTATAATGATAATGTATGATTATAAAAAAAGATAGTGTGTTAACCCAAAGTTAAGCCCTAATAAAAATGTATAATTAGAAAGAAAAACCCAACCCAATCTTAGCGATAAAAAATGTATAATTAGTAAGTCCATTAAAAAAAAGCAAGCCAAAAAATAAAATCTGAAAATTATTTTAAAAAATCGGTTTTTTTAAACCAGTTTTAGAAAAATCCGGTTTTAATTTTCCGAAACCGGTTTTTATAGGTTACACTTTTTTGGTTTGAAAACCGGTTGGATCCGATCCAGGTTTTAAAAAACCAACTTTTTTTTTTTCAGAAAAACCGAACCAGGTTAAAATTGATCCATATCCGATCCGAAATAAAACCGATCCTATCCGGGTTTTTTTTCTAGATGAACGTTATGTACTAAGTCCAAGTCTATCGTTCCAGAAAAGACCCAGTTAGGCCGGCCCAATCCCTAAAAATGTAATTTGTAGTTTTATAATCTTTTGTACAGGTTAATTTTTTTTCCCTCCTTTACCAGTTTACCATGTAACTTAACTTTGTACACTCATGATTAAATTTTGGGTAAATTACGATTTTCATCCATGTGGTTATACATAAATTATGGTTATCGTCCTTTTAATGATTAAATTACGATTACAGTACTTATAGTTGACAATTTATTATGCATTTGGTCCCTTTGTCCAATATTTTTTTCAAAATGACGATTTTGTCATTTTATTTTTATTTCAGTTTTGGTCCTTGATCAAATTATTTCTTTTATTTCATTTTATTAATAGATTTTTATTCTTTTACTATTTATTTAATATATTTTCTATTCTTTTATTATATTGTCTAGTTATTACTATTAAAATTCAATTAAAATATGTAACACCCTCCCCGAACACATAAATGTCACGTCAATACAATACACAGGTGGCAATAACGCAATCCTCTATTTAAACACATGTCATAGGATAACTCGAAATCACTGACAATTTAAACTTTCACATAATTGTCATTAACACATAATTCACTAGATTACAACATCCCCAAAAGATGCTAACACAGCCAACACTAACATAATCCCTAGCAAGGCAGATACACCGTCCTCGATCATCCGCAATTCCCTGTTCAGCAAACCCGGCTACCAATCTCTTTCCTGATACCCTGAACATGGTAGACTCGAATACGTAAGCTCGGAAGCTCGTGAGTACGCGAGGGTTAGACTCTGCATGATAACACATATAACATGCACAACACAGTAACATGTCAACACATAGGTGCAACTCGATGCACAACACAGAATATCTCAACATATATGTGCAACTCGATGCACAACACATATCTCTGCTCAATTATGCAACTCAATGCATAACACATATCTCTGCTCAAAAGGGGACCACGTTCCCCAGCTAACAGGCCGCACACAGCAGCGGTTAGCTACTCAATAGGCACAGGAGCGACCTGGCAATATCACTGCCGTATATATACAGCCTCATATCTCGTGACTGGTTAGGGACAGTCAGCCTGCGCGATCACATATCGCGGACACCTGCAACTCAAACACATATAACACGTATAGGGTGGAGAAACTCATACCTGCGCCAAATCTCTGCCTCATATACACATATCACATCACATAACTGACTCGTAAAAGACTACGCGCGATTTGTAAAAGAACTCGAATACTCACCGATACCCGAAAGCAATCGAAACCCGAACTCTATCGCTGCTCAGAATGCGGTCGGCTCGAACCTGTAATCAACACAGATCTCCACAGATCAATACAAACCCAACCGAACACAAATGAAACCCAAACACAATTATCACAACCACATATGACCCATGACACCACCCTGAGCAAGCAAACGACGCCCAAGAACCCCCACCAGCAGCCGCCGCATCGCGGCCGGGCTCCAGCCAACTCGGTCGCGCCAAGGCCATCGCGGCCGCGCTCTCGGTATAACAGCAGCAGTACCAGTCGACTTCCATGGCTGAACCAGGAGGTCTTTTTCCTCCAAAACCCGATTTTCAACCCAAGTATTCCACAAAATTCTCATACAAAACCCATGAGGCTTTCAGAAACTAATCCTCACATTTACACATACACATATACGAATTTTCATCAATTAAACTCACAAATCTTTACCTTGAACTCAAGAACACTAAAGGTGGTGAAGGAGATGACCAATTTTCAGCAATCAAGCTTTGATTCCTTGTTGTCCAGGAGATTCACATACACACACACCCACGTTTCTGATTTTGAAAGCAAAGGAAGGAAAAGGAAGGTACATGCTCAAGATTATCCATATAGATATATATACACTTTCTATAATTAGAAATCCCGAACCCGATATCACTTTTTCACAACTAATATCCACTTAACCCAATTAAATCCACGAACCCAAATATATAATTAATCCACTAATTTAATTACCCGGAGACACGTAACTCGCAACCCGACACGTATATATCCACTAATCGGGTTCTCATTGGACCCACGCAATAATAATATATTAATTATCCACTAAAATAAATCCACGCAATAATTCTAAAAACGGGATGTTACAAATCCTCCCCTCTTAAAAAGATTCCGTCCCCGGAATCTATCGCAAACTCATTCGCAATTATACATCTCTAAGTTAAATCCCCGAAAACGTTGACTCATAATCTCGATATAATTCTCAACAACTCTGTCAAATTCGCATTTGAATTCTGAATATTACAATCATCAATGATACATTTCTTCACCTTGACTCTCAAGCATGTTAATCCCATCGAATTTTTAACTCAGTTAGATAATCCACTAATAACTCAATTAAATCCTCTAAATCGCATACCTGTAACGATGTATCCTCTATTCATAAGGTCTTCTCATGGCGTCACCTCATAAGCCACTTGGTCCGCACATGATCTCAATCCATCAATCTTTGCTCTTTCTCATCACATATTCGCATAGCTCTGTACATATCATTCACTAACATAGCAGATCTTCAAATCCACTCACAGCAACACATAAAGACATCTCCATCGAATCACTAAACGCAAGCTCATAAACAAGGTTAAACTCATAAAGGGATTAAATCCAATCTCAATAGATTAATCCACTATCACAACAAAATTCTCAACTCTTTTCACCACAACAGACAAACACATCTCATAAAACGCAATATCATAGATATGGATAAATACTCACGCATGAATTTTAATCCATCATCGATATGATAATCCACTATCAGAAGGATCAATCCACTAGCACATCACAAACACATTCACAATGACTATTCACATAACTCGCATAACTCAACAGGATTAATTCACTCATCATAGCACAATTTTGAATTCAAAAGCTCAGATCACAATAAACCCGAATCTAACACATTGACTCCACATATACACCCCAAGCATAACGACCCCAATCAGTCCATACATACAATCCCGCCTCTTTGTCACTGAATCCCACAATCACAAACACATTCGCAATAAATATTTATATAAATTGATCCACTAATATGACACAATGCCCAACCCCAGAACTCTAATAACCCATCATATCACAGAATATCCCACTCTCACACACATACCCAGATATAACAATCCCATATAACTCATACACAACCCTTCCACATCTCTATCACTGAGCCACATAATCACAGACACGATGAAGCAGTCACACACAACAGAACACACACACTGATCACAGACACAGACCCATAACTCGCCTCACAACTGACACACGCTCAAAGCAAGCTCAGAAAGACGTACCCAAAACCATATCAGCATCATCTCGAGCTGCCTCTGCAGTCGCCTGAAATACCCGACTCCACGCCCTAGAATCATGACGACCGGATGTCGACGGCTCTGCTCTGGCCCCGCTAGAACTCGTACCCCGCACCGCTGATCTCAACTCTGGACAGTCTCGCACTCTATGTCCCGGCCTCCCACAACGAAAGCACAATGGCTCTGGAACAGTACACACGGCGGCAGCATGCCCACGCTGTCCGCATCGATAACACCTGAGCACACACGACCCACTATGACGACGGTGACATATCGGGCACTCCCGATCTCCTACCGAACTGTCTCCTCTATCGCCCCCATCTCGAGGCCTCTGCCCTACGCTGCTCTGACTCTGCTCTGTATATCTCGATCTCCGCCTTTGACTCTGACGAACTGATCTCTGGCTCCGCCCCGGTCCACTCGACCTCTGCTCCCTGTCTCTGTCTCTGTCTCTATCTTTGTCTCGTCTATCTCTCGAACTCTGACCCGAACGTTGCTCCCTGGAATCGTCTCTAGAATGCCTCCGATCTCTCGAGGTCCGCTCAGGAGTCCTTGCATGCCGATGCTGAAAAGATGGATCCTCGTTCTGCTTGGCTATCTCCCGCTCTCTGATGCGGGCCATCTCTAATGCTCTGGCGAAGGTAGGAGTCTCGTGCATCCCAACGAACTCTTTGATATATGCTCGCAATCCCTCAATGAACGCATCGATCTTTCGCTGTTCGGTGGCGATGTGGTGAGTCGCAAACTGGAAGTACTCATTGAACCGGTCCACGTACTGCTGCACCGTCATCTCGCCCTGCTGTAGGAGAAGGAATCGCCGCTCCATCTCTTGCTTCTCGTCTCTCGGGATGTACTGCAACTCGAACACAATTCTGAACTGATCCCACGTCATCGCAGATGCCGCAGAAGATGTCATCACTGACTCTATAGACTGCCACCACTGAGACGCCCCTCCCCTCAACAGATAGGTCGCATAACCGACCATATCTCTCGGCTCCACATGCGCAGCTCTGAAGGCTGCCTCTACTTCTCGCTCCCATGCCATAGCTACCCCTGGCTCACCCTCACCTCTGAACTTGGGTGGATCTCCCGTCATAAAATCCTTAAAGGACCCACCCCTCCGCGTAGAAGATGAAGCACCAATCTCTGACTCTTTCACTGTCGGCTGAACAGCCGGCCCCGGACCCGGACCCAAACTCTGACCCTGCTCACGCTGCTGTCTGTAAAACTCTGTCAAGACCTCAAACAGCTCTGATCTGCGGATATACTCGTCGCCCACTGGCTTACCCGTACCGGATCCCTTACCCTGATCTGCCATAATAATCTGCACAAACCGAAATAATTGAGAACCACAGATAAATCACCCAGCGTTATACACTAAGCTAGGTTAATTAAATCCTCTAGTATCTGACACCAGAATATTCCCCAAGGATCTGAACACGGTCTAAGCTCAAGCATCCACTGATACTCAATACTGAAACCACAAGCTCTGATACCATCAATGTAACACCCTCCCCGAACACATAAATGCCACGTCAATACAATACACAGGTGGCAATAACGCAATCCTCTATTTAAACACATGTCATAGGATAACTCGAAATCACTGACAATTTAAACTTTCACATAATTGTCATTAACACATAATTCACTAGATTACAACATCCCCAAAAGATGCTAACACAGCCAACACTAACATAATCCCTAGCAAGGCAGATACACCGTCCTCGATCATCCGCAATTCCCTGTTCAGCAAACCCGGCTACCAATCTCTTTCCTGATACCCTGAACATGGTAGACTCGAATACGTAAGCTCGGAAGCTCGTGAGTACGCGAGGGTTAGACTCTGCATGATAACACATATAACATGCACAACACAGTAACATGTCAACACATAGGTGCAACTCGATGCACAACACAGAATATCTCAACATATATGTGCAACTCGATGCACAACACATATCTCTGCTCAATTATGCAACTCAATGCATAACACATATCTCTGCTCAAAAGGGGACCACGTTCCCCAGCTAACAGGCCGCACACAGCAGCGGTTAGCTACTCAATAGGCACAGGAGCGACCTGGCAATATCACTGCCGTATATATACAGCCTCATATCTCGTGACTGGTTAGGGACAGTCAGCCTGCGCGATCACATATCGCGGACACCTGCAACTCAAACACATATAACACGTATAGGGTGGAGAAACTCATACCTGCGCCAAATCTCTGCCTCATATACACATATCACATCACATAACTGACTCGTAAAAGACTACGCGCGATTTGTAAAAGAACTCGAATACTCACCGATACCGGAAAGCAATCGAAACCCGAACTCTATCGCTGCTCAGAATGCGGTCGGCTCGAACCTGTAATCAACACAGATCTCCACAGATCAATACAAACCCAACCGAACACAAATGAAACCCAAACACAATTATCACAACCACATATGACCCATGACACCACCCTGAGCAAGCAAACGACGCCCAAGAACCCCCACCAGCAGCCGCCGCATCGCGGCCGGGCTCCAGCCAACTCGGTCGCGCCGCCATCGCGGTCGCGCCGAGGCCATCGCGGCCGCGCTCTCGGTATAACAGCAGCAGTACCAGTCGACTTCCATGGCTGAACCAGGAGGTCTTTTTCCTCCAAAACCCGATTTTCAACCCAAGTATTCCACAAAATTCTCATACAAAACCCATGAGGCTTTCAGAAACTAATCCTCACATTTACACATACACATATACGAATTTTCATCAATTAAACTCACAAATCTTTACCTTGAACTCAAGAACACTAAAGGTGGTGAAGGAGATGACCAATTTTCAGCAATCAAGCTTTGATTCCTTGCTGTCCAGGAGATTCACATACACACACACCCACGTTTCTGATTTTGAAAGCAAAGGAAGGAAAAGGAAGGTACATGCTCAAGATTATCCATATATATATATACACTTTCTATAATTAGAAATCCCGAACCCGATTAATCCGAACCCGATATCACTTTTTCACAACTAATATCCACTTAACCCAATTAAATCCACGAACCCAAATATATAATTAATCCACTAATTTAATTACCCGGAGACACGTAACTCGCAACCCGACACGTATATATCCACTAATCGGGTTCTCATTGGACCCACGCAATAATAATATATTAATTATCCACTAAAATAAATCCACGCAATAATTCTAAAAACGGGATGTTACAAAATAAAAGGTTATTCAATATGTTTTATTTATTTATTTATTTATTTGATATTATTACTATTAGTATTAATATTATTATTTTGTTATGATTTAAGTATTTACTTGACTAAGTAGTAATCAATGAAAATAACTTGTATATGACTTAATTTAATATGTTGTATTTTTGTTAATTATATAAATACCATTATTATCGTTCATACACATTGATTTTAGATATACGTTGAACTATTTATATATTTATTTTTCTAAATGCATATTACTTTTCATTTATAAAAATTGAAACTATTTATGCATTTAATTTATTTATCTATTCTCTTTATTATATGTTAATAATTTTTTATTCAAATTAATTTAATTATTTTGTTTTTATCTTAACCAAATATATAATTTAACGTGTTTTCTATTCTAATTTAGTTATACCATAAAGTTAATGGTCAGATAAACCTTATACATATAACTTCAGGAAACCCATAATTGTTGTAATTATAACTTAATGAAATATATAATTATTTCATAAAGTTAAAAAACTAAATTAATTTATACATATAAATATGTAAAGTTTACATATCTTGTTAATTTTAAACTATATTTTTTGTTTAACAAATAGTAAATATATTAAATAAATAGTAAAAAGTAAAAAAGCTATTAATAAATTAAATGAAAAGAAATAATTTGATCAATGACCAAAACTGAAATAATAATGAAAGGGCAAAATCGTCATTTTAAAAAAAATATTGGACAAAGGGACCAAATTCATTAAAAATTGCCAACTATAGGTACTGTAATCGTAATTTAATCATTAAAAGGACGATAACCATAATTTGTGTATAACCACATGGACGAAAATTGTAATTTACCCTTAAATTTCTTACATGTTTATTCACTTTTTAGCCACTTTATATACATTTTACCAAAATAGCCACTTTACGTTACCACATTTACGTGATAGCCACAATTTACGTGATTTGTACTTTTTTTCATTTTTAATGCATTACGTTACAAAAGGTATTTGGTCACGTAAATTGTTGTACTTTACGTGACCATTGTTGCTCCTTCCCCATGAATGTTTGGTGGGATGTCTTGTCACAATTTAAAAAATGGTCACGTAAAGTACAACAATTTACGTGACCAAACACCTTTTGTAACGTAATGCATTAAAAAAAATGAAAAAAAGTACAAATCACGTAAATTGTGGCTATCACGTAAATGTGGTCACGTAAAGTGTGGCTATTTTAGTAAAATGTATATAAAATGGCTAAAAAGTGAATAAATGTGTGAGATTTGGCTATTTTAGTAATTATCCCTTTGAATTAATATATTTATGATTTGGTTAATTGTATATATTTATTTAAAATTTGCATCTTAAAAGATTAAATCATATGTTTTAATAACGTAAAAATAAAATAGTCATCTCATATTCCTATAAAAACATTTAGATTAAAAAATATAATAAATTAAAGGCATTTTAGAAATGGAAAAAGATGGACCCGGTTTGTATGAAATCATGATGAATAACACATGCGGATTGATATATAAAAAAAGTTACCTGTAATTTGATAATTTGATCGAACAGGTTTTTGATGATGTAATCAAACAATGTGATACAAACGAAGAAGATGAAGAAGAAGAACGATAATGAGAGAGAATCACCAAATTCAGTTGATAGCCGTATAGTCAAATGTATTCGCATCAATTAAGGAACTATTGTTGATTTTGTAAAATAAGGATAATTAAAATAATTTGGTAAAGGTGCTAATACTTTAACTGCAGTTAACTTAATAAATAAATAAATAAATAGGATTATGCTAATTTGTCAAGTCATAATTTGTTCACAATGTTCACAACCTCTAACTTGTTCACAAAAGATCTTTAGTATATACATAGACAGCCAGATAGGAGATCTTTTGTGAACACTTTATTCGTTGCGAACATTGTGAACAACCATAAAATGCATTTGAATCTTATGAATATTGTTGCAGATACTACTGAATCATTCTATCAACCTATGAATCTTGTTGGATCCAATAAATTCTGTTGAAGTCTATGAATTTTTCAAATCTTATTAATATTGTTGAATCTTGTGAATTTTATTACAAACACTTGTTGATATATATGAATCTTATTACAAACATTGTTCTTATTAACATATGAATCTTATTAACATATGAATTTAGTTACAAACATTGTTCTTATTAACATATGAATCTTATTACAAACACTTGTTTGATATATATGAGTTCCTATACGAAACACAGCCAATAATACGACATAAACACACATGATACTATACTAGTACCGGCCAATTATAGATTAGTGGCTAAGTAATTTACAAGTCATACATAAAACATGATTTTGCACTAAACGTGCAAGTGTTAACTAGTCATGACTATTACATCATATCAACTTCAGTACAACAAATGTAACCCCAAACCCCATTCACTTTATTATAAGGGATAACTGCTTAAAATAGCAATCAACCAACAATAATTGTTTTATTACAACATTGAACTCAATTTTTTTCGTGAAATGACAACACACTACAAAGTCTTTCCTTAAATAAACATCAAACTCAACAGAATTGATCCAAAATAGCATACCTGATGATCGGACGCTGACTCTGCATCCACATAGACTGCCACGTCACATCAAATGATGACTAGATCTCCATCAAATAACAACGTACTTTAAAAGCAGTACTTCACATAATGTATTTTTTATTTTAAGATTAAATTTAATACATTAATAATAATAATAATAATAATAATAATAATAAATATTAAAACAAATTTAAACCTTGTGGAATATGGATCCTCTATCCATTCATTACCCGGTCAAAATACAATGCACAAGCAGCACAACATCTTCTTTGAACAACACCAACCACCTTCATCTCTCAGATTCTCTCTAACCCTCCCTCCCCCCTAACACAACCACCACCGCACCACCACATGCGTCACAAACCCACCGCCGTCTCTGCTCCTTTTTCATGCGTCGCAGACCCATCGCCACTACCACCGTCTCCATCGCCAACGCCATCACGTCGTCACTTCGATGTTATCGCCATCACCACCACTGTCATCTCTTCCTCCATTTTCCTCTCTGAACATTGCTTGTTAACTTTAGGGTTTTTATGGTGGATCTAGGTTTCTTCCAGATTTCCAGATCCTTAGGTTTCTTCCATCACCGCCACTAAACACCCCTTAGGTTTCTTCCAGATTTCCAGATCTTTGTTTTAGATCCAGGTTATATTTTTTATGGTGGATTTGAGCAGTAGATGATGGATCTGGGTGTTAATTGGTGGCTCTTGGCATGGATGGTGGGTGGTGGATATGGGTGAGGGTTGGGTGAGGCCGTGAGGGTGAGGATTCGTGCTTCTTGATGGTGGATGGTGGATCCAGGTGGTGGTTATGAAGAACATTCAAAGAACTCTCAAGAACATTCAATTAAATTAAGCTAAAAACATATTTATTTTTTCTCAATAATAATACATTATATTTAAAACAAAAATGACGTACATTGCTGTTATGACTATATTGCTGTTTTACAAAGACCCAGTCAGCATATGGTGCTGATGTGGCAGTCTACGTGGAACTTAACTCAGCGTCCAATCACCTCATGATGCTATTATGGATCAATTAATTTGAGTTGAATGTTTATTTAAGAAAAAAGTTGGTAGTAAAATGTCATTTTAGAAAAAAAATTGAGTTCATTGCTTTAATAAAGTATTTGTTGTTTGTTGGTTGCTATTTTAAGCAGTTAACCCTTATTATAAAAATGAACTTTACCAGTAACTTCAAATTTAAATGATTTATGGTCTCCCTTCAATCTAACTCTATCATTTCCTTTGGCTGAAATATCGTAAACAACTAAAGTATAAGAGGTGCTGAGTGAGTAGATATATTATACATTCTAAATATGTTTCACACCATGCTTATTATCTTTCAAGAAAATTTATAGTCATGAAAAGTTGAGTTCTTTTTCAATTTTTTTTAAGTCCAAATATTTGGTCATGAAATTGCTACAAATAAAATCATATCATTTACTCACACGTAAATGTAAGGGTATACGGAGTACTCACCCCGCGGTAAAGCGGGGCTGCCACCCCGGCGGCTACACCGCCCCCACCTTGCGGCCCCGCGCTTTTCCGATCCCGCCCGGCCTCCCTTCCCCGCTCCACCCCGCTTCTCCTTCTTCTTCCCCCTACTTTTCCTTTTTTTTTGGTAGAACTTCTATTCTACTTTTAATTTTGTATGTGTGTGTCTATATATATATATAAAATTTTACTTTTATAATTTTATTTTTTGTTTCTTACTATAGTTTCATAAATGTTTGTATTTTTTTATTTTAGTTTCGTAATTGTTGTTTCGTTCGTACAGTTTCATATTTTACTTTCGTAATTAGGAAACACACAATAACCTTTAATCAGATCTCGTGAAACATATTGCACTTGCCCAAATACCAAATTTAGACGGCTAGTTTGTATTTTTTTTAATGTTCATTCGTAATTTTAATTTTAATTTATTGTTATGTATTTTTTTATTTTAATTGGGTAATTTTTAATGTTTAGTTTATGTAGTAGTGTTTAAATATTTATGAAATTAATTATTTTAATTCTAATAATTGTTTTGTTTGTTAAAATGAATTTATTTATAAAAAAATACATAAAAGATGGAAATGTATAGAAAGATGGGTATTTCCACCTTAGAAAGATGGAGAAAGGTGGGAAAAGGTGGAGAGAGGAAAGCTGATGTAGCGCTGACGTGTATAGAAAGATGGTTTTCGGAAAGAGGACCACTCCCTTCCCTAGTTTTACAGCAGTAATAGAGAGGAGTTTTAAGTTAGTAACTTTTAAAAAAGTCTTTTTTTAAAAATGATTTGTCAACATTTTTTAATCTATTTTAATAAATTTTGCCTACGGAAAAAAAACACGTAGATGTAATAGAGTAGAGTTTAGTAACTCTTAAAAAAGTTTTCTTTTAAATGGTTTGCCAACATTTTCTAATCTATTTTTCTTTAATTGTGTAAATATTTAATAGATGAAATAAATAATTACAACAAAAATAATAAATAATAATTTAATTCTTACTGCATCTAGCAAATTAAATTAGATGGTTGGCTGTATGCATTGATTGCATTTGAATTCATCTTTAAGTGACTTTTGGCTCCTTTTACTTATTGTATTTTTAGCTGAGCTTATTTATTTTTTTATTCATATGGCTAATTAAAAAGAAAATAAAATAGAAATTAATCTTTTGTAAGATATAGCTCAAATATTAATCCATAACTTGTTATGTATCACAAAATTTATTTATTATTTATTTTATTTTGTGGAGTATTTCAGGCCAGACAGTCATTTATGGGCTTTTAAATCTGTAACTTGTAAACTCGGCCCATTATTTAAAATTCAACAATCATGTGGAGTGTCTATACTTTATTAGACTACGATATAGAGCAAGTAATAGCTTTTCAATAAAAGAACTTTTATGAAAAAAAAAATAAATAAATTTACAAGTTCAAAGGTACACAAACAGAAGATAATCACATAAATTACTCATGTTTAAGAAAATTAAACTTTTAATATTATATATTCGTTATTCCAAAAGATCAAGAAATTACACATTTAATTATCTCGTGTTCAAAAGCACAATCTTATATATGTTGAAAACCGTTATTTCATGTATTCCCGACGCTTGAACTTTTCCCTTAACTTTATGTTTGCTTTATTCACACTTGATTTCGAAAATCGGATAAAAAGTTGAAAAAGAGGAAGGTGAAATGGGGTGAAGCAAGGAGTTATGTATCATGTTTTTTTTTTTTGAACGACAAACTATCCTACTCCTACTCCTAAACTACTCCTTTACCACAAGACTTACTTTCACCACCTAAATATCAGCTTGCTTCCGACGGGAGTCGAACCCGTGACCTCTCACTTATCTTCATCCTCTTACCGTCAGGCCAAAGGCCCTTTGTTCAGTTACATATCATGTGATTTGGGTTGAAATAAATATATATTAATAAAAGTAAAAATATTTGGAGTAAAGTGTGTGAGTTTAAAAGGAAAGGGAAGGCTAACTTAACGTTGCAAAAGGAGATTTATAGCGACCAAGCTTTTATTAGGCACGTGCACCATGTTATAAATGTTGCACTAACCCAAGCAAAGCAACACCCACATAAATTTAACCATTTTATGACGTGACCCTTACGCCACTACTACCACCATTAAAACTCTCATTGAAACTTACAATTAATTAATTTTACCAAAACCTTACAAATTAATTCTTCTAAAACGATTTTATTTATATATAACAAATATTATGATTTACTAATATATTGATTCATTATTTATAAATCCAAAACTAATGAATTAATGTAAAAAGTAGTAAACTCTTGATTCATTTTATTCAAAGTTTATGATTCATTATTTCTCCATTCAAAATATTGATATGGACCAACATTTGCACACTATAACTCTTTCACATGATTCCAATTTTAACTTGTGATCCTGGTGATAGACCTAGGTTTTAAGGAGACTAGTTTCATAATTTTTTGTTGCGTTCGTGGCTTGAAAATTCAAATGATTAAATTAGTCGGTTAAACTGAAAAGAAAAAAAAAAGGTGAACTAGCTTGTTCTGGCTAGATCTCCATTCAAAATTTTGATCTGGACCGAGTTTTGCATACCCATAACTCTTTCACATGAATCCATTTTTAACCCATGATCCCGGTGACGTACCTAGGTTTTAAGGGGACCGTTTGCATAATTTTTCATTGCGTTCGCGGTTTGAGATTCAAATAATTAAATTAGTCAGACAGAGACCAACAAATGAGCATATTCAATTCAAAATTCCTAGGATACCAAATAAACTGAAAGACGATGAATAAATTACAATTAAACTGAAAGATGATGAATAAAATACAATTAATTTAGAAATGCAAGGTAAATAGTTAACTCTTATGGCTCTTCTTTATGATTTTTCATCTTTTGGCAATCGTTGCTACACTTTTCCAGTAACTTCTTTTTGAAGATTTATTCATTAATAGATATTATAAAACCCATAATTAACTATTAATCAAATATAATTAATAAATTTAACTATTCACATTACTTTCAAAGTATAAAAGTTCACATTAGAAAATTTTAACATTCCACCTTTTTTTTAAAGTTTAACATTCCACATTACAATCGTAATTTATACTTATAATAATTTACGACTTATAGACACGTAAATTTAGGGATTTAAGACAAAAGTATAAACACAATTCATAGACTTGGGAATTTAAGTTTTATTTGGGTTTGGATTTAGTTTATTAGTTTTGTAAGCCTTAGTTGGCGGGCCAAATTGTTATCTGGATTCATTATTTGTTGGACCGAGTCTAAATAGTTACTTGGATTATTTTATTATTTAATACTTATTAAGGTATTATATTTTAAATTTATTTGTTTAATTCAAGATTGTAAAATTGTTTAATTAACCCGCAAATTCAATTTTATTTTCTAAATTTAAATAGTATAAGTTGCACACTCAAGAATTCACCAGTTGTACAAATAGAATTTACGCTACGAAACATGTCATTGGCGTGTGTCCCATGGGTCCGACCCAGCTTGATCGAACCCGATAAATACATACATAATGGCACTTTTACGAAAAGGCAAAAGCCATAATCTCAGCTCAAAAGAGATGAATGAAATAATGACAGGGATGCAATACAACTCGACAGACACATAGAATCCAAGTTTAAACGTGCATAACAACATCAAGAGGGAAGCACATTCATCTCAACTGCTCTCTCTCTCTCTCTCTCTCTAGGTATATTTTTCTTGGACAGCTGTCTAAATAATAATAATAATAATAATAAAGTAAATAATAAAATAAAATAAAATAAAAAATGGCTGAAAAAGAATAAAAAAAATAAACACATTTCACCCCTTTCCTAACGTGGTCATCCCATGTGACCCTCCTACACGATACCCGCGCCACCTCCCAACTTATAAGTTATAAATAATAAACCCCTCCACCTCTTTCCCTCATCATCACTCATCTCCTCTCTTTCTTCAATTTCTCCGCTCCGCTCCGCTGCTACTATGTCTGTGCCGGCGACCACCGTCGTACCACCGTTGACTGATGAACTGGACATCGTTATTCCTACCATCAGGAACCTTGATTTCCTGGAGCAGTGGAGATCTTTCTTCCAGCCTTACCATCTCATCATCGTTCAAGATGGAGATCCCACCAAAACCATCAGGGTACCTGATGGTTTCGATTACGAGCTCTACAACCGCAACGACATCAATCGGATCCTAGGCCCCAAATCCAGTTGCATTTCCTTCAAGGATTCCGCTTGTCGCTGCTTTGGCTTCCTCGTCTCCAAGAAGAAGTATATCTTTACCATTGACGACGACTGCTTCGTAAGTTTTGTTTTTCATGCTTCAATTCTTACTTAACCCACTTACTGAGTTGAGTCAGTTCTCTCCGTTTTGTTTTTCAATCCCTTCGACTCTTTTTTGGCTTTAGGAATAATGAATTGATTCTATCTATCTAGTATTACTATACCTACCTTCCCACTCCAGTCCTTTATGCTATACTGTCTATCCTTAAGAATGACACGTGTTCCAACTTCATAACAAAAAAAAAAAAAAAAAAAAAAAAAAAAAAAAAGTCTCGGATGGCTTTTGGTAGATCTATATGAATGTTTCCGAGGAAGGACCATGTTTGTAGGTGGCAAATTCAACAGTGTGAAAAATCGTTAATTTCAGATAAGCTTACAAGTCTTGATCCATCACTTACAAGTCAATGAATCACACATTGTATAAGATTTAGATATTTTAGCTCTGGAAATAGAAAATACCAATGCTTGTGGGGACCAAAATATGTTTTCAACAATAAAGAACCCAAAAATCAAATAAATTATATAAAATTCAGAGAAAAACTAATAACTGAATTTAAATAAAAAAAATTACTAATGAACGAATGTATTGAAATGAAGGTTGCCAAGGACCCATCTGGACAGGAGATCAATGCATTGGCTCAGCATATTCATAACCTGCTAACACCAGCAACACCCTTCTTTTTCAACACACTATATGACCCATACAGGGAAGGTGCGGATTTCGTTAGGGGTTACCCATTCAGCTTAAGGGAAGGTGTCACCACTGCCATCTCCCATGGCCTCTGGCTCAACATCCCCGACTACGATGCCCCTACTCAGCTTGTCAAGCCCCTCGAGCGTAACTCCAGGTCTGCTTAATATCTTCCATTGTTAGCCGCCTTTCATCGCCACCGCCCTAATGCTTCATCGTTGATGGTTGTTGCAGGTATGTGGATGCTGTTTTGACCATCCCTAAAGGAACTCTGTTCCCTATGTGTGGAATGAACCTTGGGTTCCACAGGGAACTGATCGGACCTGCCATGTACTTTGGTCTCATGGGCGACGGCCAGCCCATCGGCCGATACGACGATATGTGGGCTGGTTGGTGTGCTAAGGTTTGTTGTCTTATCTGTTCTGATGTGTGCAGACAAGTCAAACTTTGTTTTAGATTTGTGTGGTTATCTTTATCTTTGTATTGAGTGAAGCATGGTGAATATTGTAGGTGATATGTGACCATTTGGGACTAGGGGTTAAAACAGGGCTACCTTACATTTGGCATAGCAAAGCTAGCAACCCTTTTGTTAACTTGAAGAAAGAGTACAAGGGTATCTACTGGCAAGAAGAGATCATCCCCTTTTTCCAATCTGTGGTTCTACCTAAAGAATGCACAACCCCACAGAAATGCTACATTGAGCTCTCGAAGCTTGTAAAAGAGAAGCTCGGACCAGTTGATCCTTACTTCGAGAAGCTTGGGGATGCTATGGTTACATGGATTGATGCTTGGAATGAGCTCAATCCATCGACCAACGGAACCGATGTGACTCCAACTAAGAAAACTGAAGCTGCACCTAAAAAGAAGTAAACTTATGCTAGATAGTTGTGTTATTGACTCACAGTTTTACCTGCCTTATAATTCGTTATATTTGGTTGCTATAATTTGATCCAATTTTTAGTGTTTATTATCGTTGGAATAAGTTTCTTTTTAAACTGTTTGCTCGGTGGCATTTATTTATCTATTGAGGATATTAACTAGTTCTAACTTATTTTTTTTTTACTTTGTAATTTCCTTATAGTTTGTTGCTATAAATTGATGTTCTTCTAGTACGATAATGACTACAATTATCAAGAATTATAAGAACATACAGAGTTTTTACCTACTAAATTAAGGAAAACTATCAAGAGCATGGCCCATGATAACATAATTAACGATATTTGAAATTGGTATTCGTCAAGCGATGGCACCAGGAAAAGAACAGACAAATGGTACCTCCAAAAAGTATCTATAAGTTCACGTTACAATCAGCTAGTTTCTAAGGTTATAACCTGACCTGGGTTAGCCCCAAACTTTAAGAAGTTGAGATGTCCTCTATGACACCTTTCCCATCCACTGCATCAAAGAAGAAGAAATTCTTTAGGGGGTCACCTTTGCCTGATATCGCTTTAATTACTTCCTGTGAATTCAAATTAAAATGGAGGCAGAGTGAGTACGATTGACTATGGTCCAACAAGAAGACCAAGAAAACTCAGAAACTATATCAAATAAGTTTACCTGGCCGAGGATTCCTCCAAGTACTGCAGAGACAGGAGGGAATTCTTTTGACGACGCAACCAATCTCTCTAGAAGGGCGTCTGGAATCTGTGATTCATTAAGCGACTGCAATACCATTGCAATATAGCATTTATAAGAATAGCCAGCTTAATTTATTTGGTTTATTAACAAATATATAATCGGAATTCGAAATAGCATACATGTGCCTGGCAAAGCTCATTTCTCAGCTTCAAGACACTCGGCAGGTCTTCAATTGAAGTCTCTCCGGGTTTGCGCCTTTCTACCTCTTCAAACCTTTCTACCACTGAAAAAGTAATATTGAACAGAATCAGGTAGCCCTCAAAGTTATGACAATTAAAGCAAAAGAAAATATGATTATGCAGTATAACCTTTTGGCAGGTATTACACATACATAACAATTAAAAGGATTAAAGCAAAAGAATGAACAGCTTAGTAGCTTACAGTACCTCTCATAGCAAAGTAAAGCTTTGATACTCGCTTAGGAAGAGACCTCCATGGTATTGCAATTGCTTCCTGCAAAATAAAATTATCAAATACCGACTTTATTTATCTTCTATGTACTTGGTCACACGCATACAATTATCATGAAACCGAATATTCAAGAAGAAAGTGAAATTAATATATTTTCAGAAAATGGACAAATCACAGTACTCAGGTGCCAAATGCTTCTGACCGTAAGCAGATTAGACAGATGTAACCATTTAAGTATGAGAAACACATGTACAGAAAATAGAACAGCTTGCCTGGTTTAAAAACTGATATGAAAGAGAAGGTGACTGTCTATCTACGAGTGCCTACTAGGTACTCAAGGATACCATATTCATACGACATTACGACCAAACAATATTTGGCTTAATTGGTTCACTATTTCTTTCTGGTTTTTTGGATTGTTGACCACTCCCAAATCTTGTTTACCTAATATATGTGACATGCAAGAAGTTGAAAAAAAAAAAAAAAGGATTTCATAACAAAACCATGTTCCGAGTCATATTTGATCAAGAAATACCTCAAATGATGGATACTGCAATTGACATTCAATCGTCTCATCAACCTTTTTCTGCAGAGGATGAGTGAAAAACATTAAACATATAAGAGCTTTCCATTATGAGGGTAACTTATTTTGATTACCGTATTCTTTTGTAACTGAAAGACATCTTTCATCTAGAATTTTTGGATAGAAGTTAATGACAATTTATCAGATTAGCATCTAGAGCGGTAAAAAAATGGCATATTAAAATGTAGACACAGCAAAGGAGCTAGTCCACGAACTAATTCACTATAATACCAGTACTGGTCACACAGATAGCCAGTAAGTCAGCCACAAGAAAAAAAAGTTACAAATTGTAGGAGTAATTTATGATCTTCACAAAAAACATGAAGCTTTCCAGGAGAAGTCAAGGAAATCAGCTTTAACTTCTAAATCATAAAAACTGTTTATCAAAAACGTTTGGCCATTACTTAGCAGTGATATAGACATTCATATCCAAGAGAAATAGTGATGTAAAGAAGATTCATGTCCAGTAAAAAAGCTCCAACAGCCAAAGCATTCTAGTATGGTTTCATGAGTTTCACAAAGGGGAAAGTCACTATGTCCTAAATCTCATTACCCATTTAAGTAAAAAAATAATAAAGAGGATGTTGTGTTTGAAGAAAACTTTAAGTGCTGCTCAGCAATAAAGAATCATTCAAAAGAGGGAGGACAATGAATACACTACATGATGCAATAAACACTGAATGGACTCGTAATTACTTCCAACCATTTCAAACAGGAGAAAATTCCAGTGCGATAAATAGACCAAAAATCCAGAGAGTAAATAGCACTCCAAACCGGTGTGGCAGTGTATACCTTGCAATACAGAGGACACTTGGTTGATAGAAAACTCAGGTGTTTTATTTTCAACCTAGTGCTCACTAGAGTAGTTATTTTGCATCATATCCAAATCTTTGTTGGTTGTTTAGAAATGAAGTGTCATATAAAATGATTTAAAAAGCTAGTCACCCAATATTTATAGATGCTCCAGTATAACCAATAAGCATTAACTTCAACAATTTTAATCTACACCATGGTACTGAAACTGGTACTGTGTCATTTCCTCATTCTAGTGACCGCTAATTTCTATTCGACATCTAAGATCCCACTTCTAAATTTAATAGGTCACACAAAACCACATTTGTATTCGTTGACAATAATTGCACCAGTAACAGCAAGAATACTAATGCTAGTAAGAAAAAATATGCATATGAAGACAATGCATAAAGAACTCAAGTCTGTGTGTTCAAAGTCCACCATATAAATATGTTGAGGCCTGAACGTGTGGATCGTGTGGTCAATATGGTTGCTGACAATAGTCTCTACATCATGAAGAGAAAAAGAAAACCAAGATTACCACCTTGGCGTATGAATACTTCTGCAAATCAACAAATATTTCACCACAAGAGTCCCTACAATCCACAGAGTAAAATGCAACTCGCTTTGACACCTTGCGACATTTCTCATTCACTGATTTCTGCAGCATGAGGGAAGAAGAAAGAAATTAGTTCCTACGGATATAGTGTGTATCCCCAATAAAGTGTTCCAATTGATCCAATAAAATATCGTTGCAATTTTCTGGTAACATGCGTTAGCTTATATGAAAAAGGATTTACTTTGGCTGCCAGTGAGCAACAACTGATAACCACGATATCAAACTTTTCAAAAAAATCTACACCAAAGCTTGATATATCACCTGTGGAACAATCAATAATGAGGTCTTATCAGATTTCAGAACCATACTGAAATATAAACTGCTCACTTCATGTATAATAGCGATAAAAGGCTCCGAGTTGATATAAATCATGCAAGTGGCATGCACTCTTGAGGACTTGAGGTATACCTTTTTCTACAGAAACATGAACCATAGGATTAAAATCCTTCAAAGAATCACAGCAAAGCTCTGCAAGCGAACCTCCACCACCCATGTTTTCGTCAAAAGGGATCAAAAAGTTAGCAGCTAGGGATTCAGCTGTGACTGGGTTATCATCATTCAAGGTCAGACTTCCAACCCCTGCCAGAACAATATTCTTGCAGAACTGCATCCATAAACCCACACCAATTCAAAATCTTAAATTTAATAACCCCAAAATATGATGAAGTCATCACTTGGTTCAATTTCACACGTCTAGAAGTAGTTAATGTCATGTATAATCAAACATGCACTAGAAATTGAGTGTATAAGACAAATCACCAATGGAAGCAAAGTATTCTTCCTGTAGTATGATTAAAGTGCATTTGCATATCCTCTTAAAATTTCTCCTAATGGACATCATCAAATGAGTATATGATGATGACTTCAGTCATGCATATAAAAAGTTGCAGGTGTTCGTTCGAAGAATTTCTAGGAGAATTATACAGACAGTCTCATTCACAAGTAAAACATGATTTGTCCTTTAACCATTGGAATGGCAAGCTATATTCCCTTGAACTAGATTTAACAGGCATGGGTATAATCAGCCGTCTAAGCCTCTAAGGTCCAACAAGCTACTATTACGACCCGTTTGGTTTGTAGGATTTCATTGGATTTGTTTCATGGGATTTTGTGGATTAGAGGTTTAAAATATTTAAGCATCGGAAGAATTTTCAAATCCCTTGTTGGCTTGTTCCTACCTCTGGAAAGATTCAAAATCCTATAAACCAATGATCTCATGGGATCACACCAAATTCCTTGAAATCCAGCAAACCAAACCATACCTTAGACTTCAAATAATCAAATTGCATATAGATTCTTTAAAAAAAAGAAAAAAAAAAAAAAAGAGTTCCCAGCAAATACTACAAACGGAAAAATGAAATTGTGTTAACGAATACAAAATTCCATTCATCCCGCTTTTGAAAAGTAATCAGCTCATTTTGGAAAGTCAAAGTCCCAAAATACTTATCAAGAAAATGCTTTCACAAGAACAAGTCAACTCGTACCATACATACAAGAGTATAAGAAGTAATTGGACGAATACGAACCTCAACGGCGGTGCCTTTGAGTCCACTGACAAATACGTGAGATTTGCTGAGCCTAAAACGAAGCAACAAATTGCAATTCAAAAGTGTTAATGTAAATTAGTTGAGTTGTCAATGAAGGGAGAATAGCAATAGCTAAGTGAGTACCTTCTTTGGGCATCAACGCCCCAAACCCTAATTTGCCGATCATACAAAGCCGTTTCCTGCTCAGTCAACTCCTCCCCGTTCATTTCCAAATTCAACCAAACAACTGCAAATTTAAGAGTGAGAAAAAGGTAATATTACGAAGCTTGAAGTAAAGCTAGGAAGGTTCGAGCTTGGTTTCAGGTATCTATGGCGAAAATTTGACTCTAAAGTCTAAACTCGGAAAACCGAAGAATTTCAAATCTTGGAGCTTTTTGGAACTTCTATTCGGAATGCTCATAAAGCCCAGTAAACATAGAGGCCCAGCTTACTTTTAGCTCTGGTGAAATATTTTTGTTTATAATAATAATAAACATTTTTATATTTCATGTATCATCTTTACGTTTTACTAAAAAAATAATAATAATAATAAAGACACTTATTTCAAATAAAATAGATTATAAATACAATTATTATTTTAAAATTAACAAGAATATTTATAAATAATAACTTTATTCATCATTTCGAACTATCTAATAATAGGGGTGGACAATATTTGGTCCAACACCAAGAAAACCGAAAACCAAAGTAAACCGAATCCGATTGAAACCAAACCGAATTTAAAATTTAGTTTTTGGTTTGGTTTCAGACCAACCCGATTATAATACTCGGTTTTTAGATTGGTTTATGTCTAGTCGATAACAAACCAAACCAAACCGAATTACCGAATATATATAGGGGTGGGTTCAATGGAGAACCTCGATGCATCGAAGAACCTTGGAGAATCACAATGCACCGCTAGAAAATCGTAATGCATCATGTAAAAATCGATGCATCACGCGAGAATTTGATGCATCACGGGGAAATAATGATGCATCACGGGGGGATTGTGATGCATTTGTGGTGGTGCATGGAGGTTCTTCGATGCATGAAGGTTTTCCATTGAACCCACCTCTCTCTCTCTCTCTCTCTCTCTCTCTCTCTCTCTCTCTCTCTCTCTCTCTCTCTATATATATATATATATATATATATATATATATATATATATATAATTGAAATGGTGCGTGAAGCCGTGAAGTCATGAATGATCGTTAGGAGCAAATGATTGAAGAAGAAATAATATGAACCTTGAATGTTAGGTTGTTTGGAAACATGATATTTTTGTGTTAATGTCTTTTGACGTAAAACATTTTATATATGTTAACTTTATATTTTGGGATTTTATTTGGCAATTAAAGATGCTTGAAAGTTTTGTTGTTTGAATATTTGGTTTATGTAGCTTTGAAATTGGTTTGGTTTGGTTTTTGGTTTGAGACAAAAAAAAAAATTTTCAAACCGAGAAAACCAACGAACTCATAAACCAAACCGTTGATCACCCCTATCTAATAATGTCACTTGTTATCATCAATATATTACAACACCATGTCTAATTTGCCTCCAAATTCATTTGTAAAATGCATATTAACAGATTCAAAATACAACTAATCATGAAAGAGTGTTTAGTTACCGAAATTTTTTCATCTCAGTTTTCAAAAATTTTGAAAACTTATCACTTTACAACAATTTCATAAATTTTCTTTTCACTTTTTAAAATATTATTTTTAATATTCTCCCTCTTACTTTTTTATTACCTATCATATATTTTTTCATAATACTCTATTTCTCTTTCTCTCTTATCTTTCGATCACCTATCCTATTTTTTTTATTTTATAATCACCTATCTTATTTTTTTTAATTAAAACTTTATTATCTAAACAAGTTTTCACTTTTCGTAGATACCCTTGTTTTTTTTTCTTCTGAAAACAATAACTTGAAAACTAAAAATGTAAGTAACTAGTTTTCGTTAACTAAACGCAATCTTAAATTTTCCATTAAATATCATAAAGTTAATGAATATAAAAACAATAATATTGCTTTCAAATTTATAATTCTATATTTTAATTATTATTATTGCTATTATTATTATTATTATTATTATTATTATTATTATTATTATTATATATGTGAATATGTATATTTTGTGTGTGAGAACACACACACACACACACACACACACATATATATATATATATATATATATATATATATATATATATATATATATATATATATATATATATATATTTGAACATCGTTTATAATTAAGCACCGGTTAACACGAATCAAGATAAGGCTTTATACATATAATTTTTTATATATACAAGCTTTGAACAAATAAATATAAGTTTTCTCATTGCATTCATAGGCTTTAATAATACACAAGATTCATTACATTTTCATGTTTTTATATATACAAGTTTCATTAGGTTTGTTGAATTCATAAGCGTTAATATATACAAGAACATTAGATTGATCACACTGAAACTATGTAAATAAGTAATCTGTAACATGCAAATGTTTTTATTGATGCTAATTTGTTAAACTTTTATTAGTGCTAACGGTGCTTGTTATTAAATGGTGGTTAAACGATATAATGATAAATACATTATTGTTCAAATATTTAAAAAAAATATTAATATTTATATATTTTAATTTTAAGTTTAAAAAAATCGTCATCCTAGCAGCGTCCCATCTCCATCGTACAACCCAATGTCATTGTTATTTATTACCTCTCCTTTTACAAATTAATGTAACCCTATTTTTCCATATCTTGTACCTTTTTTGCTTTCATCTTCCATCGCCATTGCCATGTTTTAAGCTTTCTTTATTTCCTTCCAATGGTTTCCTCATTATTTTCTATTAGCTGGTTTTTTTTTTTTTTTTAACCGAAGTATTTCAAGTGGGTTGTTCTTTTATGCTTTTAATTAGTTTCATATTTAAAACGGTTTGCTAGGTTTTTAAAGAGAATTAGTTGGCTACAGAGATAGATCATCAATCATAAGAATTGAAGCAGAAGGTACAATGGTAAAGAACACCAGCATATTCATTCAACACATTATATTTTTGTTAAACAAAACATTTTTAAATGTTGACTGATTCAGATCTTGCCTTTGAATAAGTGAGTGGATCCGTTCAGTAGCCTCAATAATAAATAAAATGTTTTTGTTATTGTTTATAAATTATATAAAATTGTTATTTATCATAATAAACTATATAAAAACTGTTTTATGTATTCATAAATTTATTAAATTATATAAGAAACAATAAACACACATTTATATAAAAGACATTAAATCTTTGTAAAGTAAAAAAGTAATTATAAACATATTTCATAAAATTTTTTATTAGAAAATATTTTATATGATTATCAGTCGTATTTGTATGTTTATTAGTTTGTATTGTAAATTAAGTGTTAGTATAATTCTTATCCTATTTGTATTTATTTATATATCTATATTTTCCTAATTTATTTATTTATTCAGATATATTAAAATAATGTCATACAATACAAAAAATATTAAATGTTTGAAACTAAAAAGTTAATACGTTTTATATATTATAATAAAATATATAAATATTATATAATATGTAAACTAAAATCTCAATTTATATCAATTAAAATAAAACTTTTAATGAATCATAAAACGGTAGCTATTAATTATATCTATTATAAAGTTATAAAAATAAAATTATGACAAGTAATAATATTACTTATATAAATCATATTTTTATGTTTTACTTTATATCAAGTTTAAGTAAACAATGTTTATTGAATTATATATCAACGGAACACATGAGTCAATATACTATAGTTCAGTTACTAAATGTAAAGAATAACTTTTTATATATTTATAGTTGATAGCCACATTATTTATTTATTGTGTGTGTGACTCTGTGTGTGTGTCTACATATTATATATATATATATATATATATATATATATATATATATATACATAGGGTTGGGATCATTGCAGAACTTTAATTTAGTGCAGAACCATAGAACCAATCTAAACCATTAGATTATAATATAACACTAGGGATAATATGGTAATTATACAATTAACATTTTACCAAAGTGATCATCATTACTCTTATTTTCTGTATAAAAATTCAATTTCGACGAGGGGTAGGCTAGAAGAAATTTCGACGAGGAATAAAATTGAATTCCTAAAGTAGGGTAATATTATATGTTTCTGGTGTTTGCAAGTTGCATGTATAATCACTTTAGTTTTTAATTCTAATATTTTTCTTATTGAAATTCATATTGTATTTTGAGCCTGATTAAATCTAAATATGTAAATACTCATATACATCATAATATTACAATATATATTAATTCTTATATAGAAAATAAGATCATAATTTTTTGCAATATAATTAGAAGTCATCTAGAAGTGGAGGAATAAAATTCAATTTCGACGTTAAATATACGATATCAAAGTGTTCATTCGACATCGAATGGTCGTATGGGTAAAAAAAATTTACGAAAAATAAACACGTAAATTTTTTTTTCAAAAAAATATATTCATGACCGTTCTCGTTAAATCCACCAACTTTGACTACTAATTTTGACTATTATTTATCTCTGTTAATAATGAACGTATATGCAGTGTTGCATCGACGTTAAATATACGGTATCAAAGTGTTCATTCGATATCGAATGATCTCATGATCTCACCATGATATATTGCATCGTGGTCTGGGTAAAAATTTTTTTACGAAAAATAAAAAAATATATATCATAACCGTTCTCGTTAAATCCACCAACTTTGACTACTAATTGTGACTATTATTTTGGCTCTGTTAGTAATGAACGTATATGCAATGTTGCATTGACGTTAAATATACGATATCAAAGTGTTCATTCGATATCGAATGATCTCATGATCTCACCATGATATATTGCATCGTGGTCTGGGTAAAATTTTTTTTACGAAAAATAAAAAATATATATCATAATCGTTCTCGTTAAATCCACCAACTTTGACTACTAATTGTGACTATTATTTTAGCTCTGTTAATAATGAGCGTATATGCAGTGTTGCATTGACGTTAAATATACGATATCAAAGTGTTCATTCGATATCGAATGATCTCATTATCTCACCATGATATATTGCATCGTGGTCTGGGTAATTTTTTTTTACGAAAAATAAACACGTGAAATTTTTTCGAAAAAAATATATCATGACCGGTCTCGTTTTAAAGAGTATAAAATTTTCGTTTTTATGGTATAATTTTTTTGATTTAAAAATTAATAATATTAATGTTATTTTAATTTAAAGAAAAAGGATATTTATTTTGCTAATGTCAATCTTTTTGCTATTTCCAATCTTTTCCTTTTTTACCCCTCCAAGAATTAAAATATCACTATTACCAATCTTTTTTTTCACTAATTCCAAACTTAACTCTTTTAATCAAGACCATTAGATTATTCTAATCTATGGACGATATTGGTTCTACAGTTCTACACTAAATTTAGGTTCTGCAATGATCCCATCTATATACATATATATATATATATATATATATATATATATATATATATATATATATATATATATATATATATATATATATATATATATATATATATATATATATATATATATATATATAGATTTGGGTTCAAATGAGTACCAATAGTTTTGCGGAGTACCGGAGGTACCTCGCTTAAAATTATTTTTTTTGAAATTTTTTTTCATAATCATGTTTAAATTAATAATATAAGACTACTTGCAAAAAATCACACATAAACACACACTATAACTATGTGAAACGTGCAAGTTCACATGAACTGCACTGTTGTGAACGTATGTTCACAGCTAAGCATGTTCACATGAATTTTCCACGTTCACATGATTTTTAAGAGGCTACGAAGTGTGAATGTGTGTATTTCTTTTACAAATATGCTTATATTATTTGTATCTAAATGAATATGAAAAAATTTTTTAAAAAAAAACTTTTTTTCGGAGCATGTTCACATCTTAAACCCGTGTGTTCACAGGTACTCACGGTACTCTGCATTTTTTAGGTACTCACACGAACCATATTCTATATATATATATATATATATATATATATATATATATATATATATATATATATATATATATATTCAGATTCAAATAAGTACCTCTCGAAATCAAGTGCACCCGAAGGTACCGACCTTAAAAAACTTTTTTAAATTTTTTTTTCACATAATAATGTTTAATTTAATGTAATACGCATGATATATGAATTTCACATAGATTCACACTTTCTGTGTCCTTAAAAATTATGTGAATGATCAATGCATATTTATGTGAATGGTCATCCATGTGAATGGTCATTTCACATTATGTGAATGGTGTGAATGACCATTCACATGATCTTTTTTTACCATTCACAAGATTATGATGTTACTCCTTTTGGAAAAAAAGTCTTATAATGTTGTGTTATACATGTTTATTGACAAAAAATATGTGTGAATGATCATTCACATTAGGGTACGCTCGGTACGCTGGAATCTCATAGGTACGCTGATGAACCTGATTCTACACACACACACACATATATATATATATATATATATATATACATATATATATATATATATATATATATATATATATATATGTAGGATATGATTCACGGTAGAACTACATCTATCAGTAGAATCGGTAAAATCAAGTCTAAAATTATTTTTTTAAACTTTTAGTCATACATTTGTTTAAACTAATATTAAAAATCTATATTTGAAAATTTACATAGTTTTGAGCTGTGAATGTACGTTAAAACATATATTTACATCAAACACCGTTCATTCATATTCACAATACATCCGTATATCACATGTCATTTTAGAGTAGGGATGACAAAAGAAACCGAAACCGATGGGAAAAACCGAAAAACCGATTAAAATGGGAGCGGGTTTTCTCCGAACCCGATTATTTTAAACGGGGATGAGATTTATGACCCGTCCCGATAACCCGATTAAATATCCGTTTAGTTTTTACATAATAATAAGTATTTTGTTTATATTTTAGATTATATATGTATCTTATTCTTATATATATGTCATATAATAATAAGTATTTTATTTATTTGTACACATATGTATAATTGTTAGTCAAATCTATAATTGTTTTGTTTATGACTTTATTCATTTTTTGTACATGTTTATGGTTTGAATCACTAAATTTTACTCGTTTAGGTTTAACAATGATCTCGAAATAAAATTTCACCGTTTAATTAAACGTTTATTATAAATTGGTTCCCCGAGTCCTTGCGGTTTTCGCAGCCTACCTGATGGGGATCCCCGTTAAAGCCCGTGGTTATTTTAAGCGGGGACGGGATGACCAATCATTACCCCGAACCCACCCGTTGACATCCTTATTTTAGAGACTTTACAAAACTCAAAACCATGTAAATTTTTTATATAATCTAGAGTAAATTACATAAATGGTCCCTGTGGTTTTTCCAAAATTACGAAGACGGTCCCTTAACTTTCAAAATTGCATAAACGGTCCCTCAAAACACTGTTTGCTTGCAAAAATGGTCCCTCATCCGTTAGTCATCCGTTAATATTTTTATAATGGCAATTTTGCCCTTTCAGTTATGGTCCCTCAACTAATTAATTACTATCAGTTTTTGTCCTTCTAACCAATTTTTATTTTTGGATTTTAATTTAAGTAGTTATTTTAATAAAGTATGATTTAGTTAACTAATATAAATTTATAAATACAAAAAAATGTAATTTAATTATTATTTGTATATTTATTAAAATTTTGCTTTATGTTTTCCTAGTATACATATTCATATTTTAATATTAACATTATTTGTTCTTTTACGAAATTAATGTATTTAATTTGCTTTAAGAAAACTAAAATTTGTTATTAATTTTACTTTTTTGTTACAAAATTTTATCATACCTTATTACTTATTTATTAACTAATTAAAATCACGAGTCATTTGAATTAATATATAAGAACAATATACACATTACAAGTACAAAATATGTATCAAATTGATAAAATATGCTTTCATTTTATAACAATATAATAGAGTATTAATTTTCAACTCCTAAACATGATATCCTTACAAACTTTCTTATTACATATATATATATATATATATATATATATATATATATATATATATATATATATATATATATATATATATATATATATATATATATATATATATATATATCCTCCTAACCTTTAAATCTTACATATATATCTAAATGACTATTTTAAATTTAATTACATCATTTAAAAAATATTAAATATAATTTTTTAATTAATTTATTATTGAATTAAGTTAGAAAACAATATTTCTTTATTTTTTTAATTTATTTTTGTTGGAATTTAAGATGGTAGTTTAGGTATTCAAAAAAAAATTTAAAAGTTAAAATAAATTTAAAATGGTCATTTGGATATATATGTGAGATTTAAAGATTTAGAAGGATATATATGTAATAAGAAATTTTGCAAGAATATATGCGTAATATTAAAAGTTTACAAAGATAGATATGAAATTCTCTCATTCTTCTATGTCAAAAAATATGTCCACATAAGTATCATAACTGGTTGATATCGATTTTTAGGTAACCCAACTACTTAATTGAAACAATTTTAAAAGTTTGACTACTACATGTGCACAAAAGAAAAGTACACAACATAAATGTGTACAAACTTAAAAGTACATATCTATTTGGTGTCATTTTTCTTGGAAAAACCGTCCATGTAAGCATGGTGACCGGTTGGGGTGCCGGTTTCCATTTAGTAACACAACACTACCTAATTGTAAATTTATTGATAAGTTTGAGTTACACAATGTGACAAAAAAAGCTACATAATAAATTGAGTACAACTCAAAGATACACAAACTATTGACGTCATTTTTCCTAATAGTTATCATATTATATTAATGTATAAATAAATAAGTAAAGTATAAGAAAATTTTATAACCAAAACAAAAAAAATCAAAATTAATAACAAATTTTAGTTTTCTTAAAAGCAATTAAATACATTAATTTCGTAAAAGAACAAATAATGTTAATATTAAAATATGAATATATATACTAGGAACACATAAAGCAAAAAATTTAATAAATATACAAATAATAATTAAATTACATTTTTTGTATTTATAAATTTATATTAGTTAATTAAATCATACTTTATTAAAATAACTACTTAAATTAAAATCCAAAAATAAAAATTGGTTAGAAGGACCAAAACTGAAAGTAATTAATTAGTTGAGGGACCATAATTGAAAGGGCAAAATTGTCATTTTGAAAATACTAACGGATGACTAACAGATGAGGGACTATTTTTGCAAGCAAACAGTGTTTTGAGGGACCGTTTATGCAATTTTGAAAGTTGAGGGACCGATTTCGTAATTTTGGGTAAACCACAGGGACCATTTATGTAATTTACTCTATAATCTATAATATTTTTCTAAACATGAAAATGAAAAAAAAAAAAAAAGAAAGAAAGAAATTTTTTGTAGTTTGATTCTACCGATAAATAATGGTTCTACAAGACATTTAAATGTTTTTTTTAAATTATACATAAAGATAAAGATTATAGTTTCAAGAGATGTATAGTTATCATTTATCAATTGATTAATTACCTACTAAAGTTATATGTTGTACAAGAGTTATTTTATTGATTATGTAAATCTAATCTAGTATACAACTATACATATGTATGTACAAGTCGGCTAGCTGGCTAGTTAAAGTTTAGGCTGTTTACCAAATTATAAACGTATACGTGGCATAACCCCCTTTCTTTGACCAACTTAATCTTCGAGAGCTTCCTTAATTGGTGCCATCAAAACCTACATACAATGGAAGCCTAGCATCCAACTAATTTGTGGTGTGAATCGGATGTTGGTAGGTTGTGTTGGGTAGAAAGAATTAAAGTGAAAAGAAATACGGACAAGTGAAATGTTTTTTTAGATCATGAAATTTGAAAATACGATAACCATATGGTTGTTGCAATTCTCTTTTCTCAATTTTAACTTACATTTAATTCTTCAACATTGCTAAAGAAATGAAAGAATTAAACTTTAACCTATACAATAATACAACTTGAGAATTCATAGAAAAGTTATATATACATACAATTCAAGTCTTTTAACTAATAATTTGTCCTAATTTCTATTCTATTCAATTTTCTCTACCAAACACAACCTTAGTAATTAGTAAAACTGACACAAAGAGGAGCCGAGATTGATACTAGATTCTGCATTTTTGAACCACGAAACACTAGGTTTCCATTTCGGTTGTAAGTGTAACCAACCTGCTATTAAAGATATTGCAAAATTTAAGAACAAGAGGAGTCTACCATCTGATAGTAGATTGTCGAATTGTTGGGCCGCTCAGATCCATTTGTATCTCCATCAGTTGGAAAAGCTTCTAATATTTCTCGACAAGTAATTGAATTGAGTGATCTTCCATGGGACCCTTCCAAGAGAAAAAATATTTCAGAATACCATCCTAATAAAAAAGATGAAATTAGATGAAAGTATTTGAAGAGGATCATGTCAACCATGCGGTCATAAGTTTTCACAAAGAACAGTTAGTGGTAATTCAAGGCCTTTTCGTCCTTAATGGTTTAATCAATATGCTAATTGACTAGAGTTTAGTGTTAAAATGGATAAATCATATTGTTTTGTTTGTTATTTATTTAGAGACAAAGGTGGAATTGGGAATGAGAATACTAAAGATGCACTTGTGGGAGAAAGTTTTAATAGTTGAAATAAAACGGAAAGATTTGTTCTTCACGTAGGTGATGTCAGTAGTTTCCACAATAGAGCACATAAACAATGTGAAGATTTGCTGAAACAAAACCAATCCATTCATGTTGCTTTTCACAAGCAAAGTGGAATGCAAAAGAATGAATATAGAATTTGATTAACTGTTTCAATTAGCGTTGTTACATTTTTGTTGAGAGGCACTTTATCATTTCGTGGCCATGATGAGTCGGATAATGCTATTTATAGAGGACATTTTTTGGAAGTATTAAAACGATATGGAGAAAACAAAGAAGATATTGGTAATGTTATATCACGAAATGCGAGTTAATAATCAAATGGTGGCTAGCTCCAAGTATCCAAAAAGATATTAGTCATTGTTTTGCTCAGAACGTAGTAAAGCAAATTTAAATTGAAGTCGATGATAGTGTGTTTGCTTTACTAGTTGATGAGTCTAGTGACATATCTAAGAATAGGCAAATGGTTGTGGTGTTGTAAGATTTATTTTATTGTGATTAAGTTGATGAGTTAATTATGTAATAGATAGAAAGTCTTTTCTATTTTATTGTATTTATTTCAAAATATGTAATGAGTTTATTATAAAATTACCTCATAGTTGAGATTTGTTTTTAAACCTTTTCCTAGGGTTTTAGAAGGATACAGTTACATATTTGTGTCTCTGAGATAGACTGTGTTCTTGGCATTCTTCTTTGCGTCGTGTTCATCAGTTCCTATTGTTCATTAACTGAAGGTAAACTCCTTTGGTTTATGATCAATTGATTATTCTTGAATAATAATAGTCTGATTTCTTTACTTATTTGTCAACTAATTTCATTCCTAAATAGTAATAGTGTGGATCCGACTGTATGTCTTAGCTTGTAGTCTAAGTTTCTGGTTTGTACGAAATTCGGATAGATCATTGATCAGACATTTTACGTCTGAATTTTTGGTTCGACTTTCATGTAATCTAAGCTAGATCCGAAATTCATATCCTTACCATGTCCGACCTTTACAGTAGTACTTGCACAGACTTGGCATTTTTCTACATAAATCGATTTAAACTATAATAATGCATACAACATATAAACATTTGATAATTCATGTATAACTTATATGTAACATCAATATTATATTTCCAAGTACTAATTGGGTCACTTAAGCCCAATTAGTATATGAATATGCATACACACACACATATAAATAGAATCGGGTTCAAAAAAATAACTTTCGAAATTAAGTGCACCCGAAGCAACCTTAATAAAAATTTTAATTTATTTTTCATAATCATGTTTAAATTAACGTTATATACATGATATATAAATTTCACATACATTCACACTTTCTGTATCCTTAAAAATTATGTCAATGTTAATGCACATTTATGTGAATGATTCACACCATTCACATCATCTTTTTTACCATTCACAAGATTTATAATGTTGCTCATTTTGATAAAAAGTCTTATAACGTTGTTTTATACATGTTTTTGCAAAAAATATATATATGTGAATGATCATTCATAACAAAGTACACTGTAATCTCATGGATACGCTGATTAACTTTATTCTCTCTCTCTCTCTCTGACACACACACACAGGCACACACACACACACACACTCTCTCTCTCTGTCTGTGTGTGTGTGTGTGTGTGTGTGTGTATGTATGTATTAAATAGATGATGTATCTGATAATTAAAAAAACAAAATTTTAAGTTCATATAAATAATATTATTTATAAAAGAAACTAATGAAATATTTAAAAAATGTTGTTAATAATTTCAAAATGAAAATGTTGTTGTAGTATGATGGTTAGAAATCTTTATTATATAGGTATGTATGAGACGACTAGTTGTAGCGATGAAATAAAACTTTTGAGAGTAACTGTAGAGTTTTAAAAGTGTTGGAGCTTTATTTGTTTATAAATGTGTTTGGTAAAAATTGTTATAGCTATCGTTTTAGTATTAAATGACATAAAAGACATTGATATTAATTAAAAGTTATAGTTTATAATTATTTGGAGGGTAAACATGTAATATTTTTAAACATTTAAGCCCGTTTTAAAAGCTATTTCAAGTAGCTTATCGTGAAATAGCGTTTGATAACTTTCAAATTTAAATCAAAAGTTTCAGTTTCTATCAATCAAACGAAACTTTTAAACTTGAGTTTCTAAAAATCAAAAGATGAAGCTCCTAAAAGCTCCTTATAAATTGCACCCTACGACCATATATAGACATAGGTTTGAACTCTAGTAGTCATAATTTTTAAATTAATATTGTAAGTACTTATAAATTTATTTGTAGATGAGTAACTTTATTCATTCATATTGTCAACTAATATTGGCGGTCATAATTTCTTGTAAGAAAACAAACAATATGTAAAACATCCCTAATTTCAATTCATATAGAACAAAATCTAAATATTTAAACAATTAATTCTAATAATACCATAAAAAGTTTAAAGGAAATAAAAAAATATAATTGTAATTCATATATATTTAGAAGACTAGAAAACTATTAGTTTATGATGAATAATATTACTATTACTTTTATTTTTTTAAAAGTTAATATTTTTATGTTTTAATTAAACGTATTTTTATATTTTTATACAAACAATTATATATTAAAATTATTTGTATAATGTAAGGATAGATATACTAGTTGTGTATCAAAAAGGTGTACTGATTGTGATGACTAGATTATAACTTGATCTAAAGGCAAAGATTAGCCCATCAATGTATATTTCCTCTCTTTCATCGGTAATATATGTTGTATTATTAGACTACAACAAAAATGATCTTTACCGAGGGATATTTCCCTCAGTGATCCCCCAGAATAGCTATTTTCCGACGGATTTCCGAGACATTTGGTCTGTAGGAATAATCTGGTCGGTAATTGCCTTTTCCAAGGGAATTTCTGACGGCAGTAATTACCGAGAGATTTACCAACGGCTTTTTTACTGAGGGATTGGCGAGGGACAAACTACTGAGGGATTAGCGAGGGACAAGCTACCGAGGGATTTAATACTAAGGGATTACCGAGGAAACTATTACTAGAGATTAGCGAGGGATATTTACGGAGGGAATAATGAGGGTAATTTACCGAGGGATTACTGAGAGATTAAATTACTGAGGGATTTACGAGAAAATATTTACCAATACATTACCGAGAGATACTATTACTCAGGGATTACCGATAGATAATTTACCGAGGGATTACTGACGGCCAAATTGCCGAGGGATTACCGACAAAAGTAATACCCCTCGCTAATCCCGAGAATATACGATAGAAATTTATTCGTCAGTATTCCCTCGGGAAACTTAGAAACTGATTTCCATCAAATAATTCTCGGTAATCCCTCTGGAATTTCTGAGGGATATTTGCCATCGGAAAATTCGTCGGTAAAAGTCATTTTCCTAGTAGTGTTAGGCAGTGTTTGTTACGTCATAACGGGAGGTGGAATGCAATGAATCATTACGACGGAATGCAAAAAATTGTTTGTTTACCCTGTGGTAATGAAATGAATCATTACGTAAGGAATGTGATTCCTTCACCTCTCTTGATTTTCTATCCTTGAGGGTGGGATGCTCTTTTTTTTTCATCCCCTCAAAGAATTGAATGAAACTTTAATAATTTTAACGATTTTTTAATTCAATTTCATTCCATTCATTTTAATATTCCTACCTACCAAACAACGTATGATAATAACTAATTCCATTTCAATAATATAAACAAACATGACACGAAACCGTAATAATTCATTCCATTTTATATTTCATTTCATTCATTTACCAGTACATTACATCTAACCAAACGGTCCCTTAGGTTTTAGTTTTTTTTTTTTTTTTGAAACATAGACTAACGAGTAATAGTATACATGCATATATAATTCATATTTCTAAGTCATTCGTTTGATTTATTCATCACAATCATCAATTTAAGACTTCGTTTGTTTTGATATTTTTAGATCTTAATTTGTTTTAAATCTTAAATTTCAGATCTTAAGTGATTTAAAATTGTTAAATACATTTTAGACTTATGTTGATTTTAAATCTTTAAGTAATTCTATATTGTTTGTTACATTTAAGATTGAAGATCTTAAAACATTTTATTTTAGGTCTGAAATTCAAAAGGTAAACTTCCATCTAAAATATGAAATTAATGGCTAAAATTTTTTCTTTCTAAATAAATCAATATTTTTTAATTAAAATTTTAAATTCAGTTTTATTAATTAAAATATATAATTTAATTAGTTAAAAAGTTATTCTAATTTACTTACTTAAAAATAGTTATTTAATTTAATTAAATAAATAATCACTTTATTAATTAAATATTTAATACATTAGTTATATAAATTAACTAAATATAATATATAATTAGTTTAAAACTTACAATTTAATTAATAGTCTTAAAATTTCAAAATTCGAACTTTAATCCCACATCTTGAATTTTATATGTTATTTCAAATTTCAAATTTTATGGCCACATCAAATGTTTTAAACGTGATTTCAAACATTTAACATTTTAAAAAAACATATAATACCTAACTGTATTTAATCATCTATTTGTTTTAGACACGTACATCAAACCAATTTGCTTCAATGATAAGTTTTAACGACTCAATGTTGGTTTAATAAGGTTTGTAAAAGAATATATATATATATATATATATATATATATATATATATATATATATAGTCAGGTTCAATTGAGAACTTTTATGCATCTTGGTACCTAAGTACCATCTTATAGCCGTTGGATCAAGTCGATCTCGTGATACATCATATATACCTGATGCATCTCGTGATGCAACATAGTATATGTATCTAATGAATGATAGTTTAGGAAAAAAAATATATAGTTTAATTAATTTTAATTTTATATTAATTGAATATTGCATCAAATATTTGAATAATAAATGTTAAATAAATTTAATTACTACACTTCCAAAATTAAGAAAAATAATACAAATTCAAATTAAATGAACAAAGATTTAGATGCATCGTTGTCGTTCATCATTCGTGTTCATCATCTTCATTAATTATCTTCGTACATCAACTTCATATTCAAAAAACTTAATCTAACGTGTTGCAACAACATGTTTATCCAAAAACTTTAATCTAACATGATGCAACAACATACAAAAAACTTAAACTAACGTGTTGCTATGCATCATCATTGTTTATCGTTCATCATTCATCGTTCATCATCTATGTATCGTCATTGTTCATCATCCATCTATGCATTATCATTGTTCATCATTGTGCACCCTCGGTAGATTATCCGCTGCACAAAAGTTTCTCGATGTTCTCGTTGCATAAAAGTTATCAATTGAACCCCCCCCTCTCTCTCTCTCTCTCTCTCTCTCTCTCTCTATATATATATATATATATATATATATATTTGTTTTAATAACTGATCAATTAAGTTAAATTTTATGCACTCGAGTCAATCAAATCATGCTATCTTTTATCATCTCTACGTACGTGATACTACGTAATACATGCATGATGCATGCATGCACAATCTTGAAGATTAATTCAGCTTTATTTTCATTGAAGGCTAGAAAATCAACCTAAAAAGCTACTTCGATTCGTTGGTAATATATATATAGTACTTAGGTTTATAGTTTATAGGACATATATGGTTTTAATATTCTGACTAATTAATGAGTATACATATTAATTCATATTAATTCCTAAGTCGTTCGTTACTTGAAAATGAAAATTAATGGATCATATTCTTTCTTTCTAGTCATGTATATATGTTCTCGATCATTTGATATATTTATCATTATCATATGTTTAAGTATTATGTGTATATATATATATATATATATATATATATATATATATATATATATATATATTTAATCATTTGTTAATTCCGATCTTCAGACACATCATTAATTAATTAATTTGCTACAACGATCGATCGATATGAGTAACGTAACTAATGTTGGTTTAATATATAAGGTTTGTAACAGAATATATGTTGTTAATTATAAGGTTTATAGTTCAATTCTATGTAGTGATCGAATTGAAGTCAATCAAATCATGCTATCGATCTTCATCTCTACGTATACGTAATACATGCATATATATGATGCATGCACAATCTATAGCTTCAAGATTAATTAAATTTTATTTTCTTTTGTTTCTTCTAAAATTGAAGGCTAGAAAACCTAAAAAGCTACACAAGCTTAAGAAAACGACTATCCTAGATCACCTGGTTGGCTAGTTCAATTCTATATCATGTAATCGTACTCACTATTTTTCTTTCTTTTTGTTGATTTCTTCTAATTAGTTCGTTTAATACTGCATATAGATCGATATTGTAATTGTGTATGTTTTTGATAATAAACTTTTGACAACTTTTAAAAACTTTCACCTTAATTATTATGTTTTTTAGAACCTAAAATTCAAAAGTACGTAGTACTGTAAACGAGTTGAGTCATGCTCGAGCTCGACTTGATTTGTTGGCTCGATAGCTCGACGAGCTGTTAAAATGTAGGCTCGAGCTCGGTTTGATAAGTACTCGAATTAGGCTCGAAAAGCTCGAATTCTATAAATAATCTTTGGGTTTGTTTTTTTGGTATATAGCTCGAGATCGAACTCCATAACATCTCAGTTCGATACTTGAAAATCTTGAATTGTTTAAAAAAAGCTCGACTCGATAATCATATTACTTGATAAGCTTGACATAATATATACATATATAGAATGCTCGACAATTAAAGCTCGATAAAAATTCGAGTCGAGTAATTTAAAGCTCGAGCTCGGCTTGTTAATTTTTTCGAGCTCGAGTTTTGGGCTCGGTCTCGAGATCGAGCTTGATGAAAGCTCGGCTCGTTCAAGCCGAGTTTGAGCTGCTCGATATTCAACTTGTTTGCAGCCTTACTCAAAAGCATGTTTAATTAGATGAATGAGTTAGAGAATTTGATTCGAAAATAAAAATTCTTTGGTTAAAAGACATTTTCTCAAAAAAAAATTTGAACAACAGAAGGAAACTAGCCAAAGCTTCGGCAATGCCATTACTTCGGACTAGAAACCAACAAAAATTTTATTAATAGATAAAACTAGCAAGATGCTAGACGGAGTTACAAAACATGATTTAAAAAAGAGAAGAGGGACTTGAACACTATAACGACCAATTTAGTGACTTAAAATCCCCTCTGTATTTTATTCATGTGAACAAGTTAGCTTGAATATCATCCTTGATCAAAGAAGCCGAGACTCTTAAATTTTGAAACACCACATTATTTCTAGCAATCCAAATGAACCATAGAAGTCCCCCAATAACTGTCTCAAATAATTTTTTTCTTGACTTCGATTTTCCTCCTTCCAAAACCATGCCGACAATTTAAATTAATGAAATATGTTCATTGCATTCAACCTCAATCCATTCCAATAAACACTTCCATAAGTTCTTACTCATCGAACAACCATAGAAAAGATGATCCACCGATTCTTCTTCTGAATTACAAAATGAACATAATTCCGAAGGAACATTTATTCCCCTTTCAACTAAATTCTTTCGGGTAGGAAGTCTCCTTTGAGCAAGTTTCCAAATGAAACAATTGATTTTAGGTGGTAGCCAATTATTCCAGAACCAATAAGAAACTTAGCTTCACCTGAGATGCTATCAATAAGATTTCTAAGCGATTTTACCGAGTATGTACAATGTATTATCACAAGCCCACTTCTAGCCGTCTTGTCCATCACTTAGTACTACTGAACTTAGAAAACTTTATAATTTAGCAATTTTAGAACTCAAACTTTCAGAAATCACGTCACTTGACCATGCCCAATTCATACTAACAGAATTGGTATAATTAGGGGATGACAATCTCAAATTCACAGGGCACTCCTTGTATGTCTCTAACTCATATAAATCAGGAAACAAACAGTTAAGGGGAGTATTCCCAATCCAATTATCAGACCAAAACTTTATAGAACTTCCGTCCCTAACAACTCGACAAAATAATTCATCAAGATTTAAGTTTAAGGATAAAAGAGATGAACATGCCTTGTAAATGTTTAGCCATACACCAGCCTTCCTTGGATTTGCAATTCTCCGAACATTTGGACCATCAATCTTGTGAATGGATTTAATAACTCGAGACCACGGTGCCGATTCTTCGACCTTAAAACGCCACCACCATTTAACTACAAGAGCCAAGTTTGTAGCCTTAAATGATCCAATTCCTAAACCGCCAATCTTTTTCGGAGCCACCATTTTGTTCCAATTCACCCAACAGACTTTCAATTTTCCTGTAGACGACGATCCCCAAATGACCTTTATCAACGCTTTCAATGGAATCAATAACTGATTGGGGAGCTTTAAAAGGAGACATGAAATTCAAAGGAAGACTACCAAGAACTGATTTGCATAATGTCACCCTCCCACCAAAAGATATGTTCTTGGCTTTCCATGCAGATAACTTTGCTTTAATTTTATCCCCCACAACCTTCCAATTTTTTGTAAGGTTCATATTTGCACCGATGGGTAGGCCCAGATATGTGAAAGGAAAATTAGCGACATCACATGTAATATAAGAAGCAAAATCATAGACCTCCGAATCACTAACGCCAATACCAAACAGCTTGCTTTTATAGTAATTTACTTTAAGCCCCGAAACTAAATGGAAGCAATTAAGTATTCTTTTTAGATTTTGAACATTCGAGAGATCCCACTTGCCAATGAATAGAGCATCGTCTGCATACGTCAGATGAGTTTGAACTTTTGAACATTCAAGTATTTTCAAAGTGAGTTTGAACTTTTAGATAAACAAAATTATTTTTTACCATCCCAATAATTATAAGTTGTAATTTTAGGGTTTATTATGAAAAAAACCAACATGTTTTCACGTTTTTTGCGTTTCCGTCCCTCCATGTTATTTTTTTCCATAAAAAAACTCAAGTTACTCTTTTCTTATTGGTTTAGTGAAATTTTGGACATTAGACCCCGGTTATAATTTGTGAACCGGGTTTTAAAAACTTGAAAAACCGGGTTCTAAAGTCCAAATTTCACTAAACCAATAAAAAAAGAATAACTTGAGGTTTTTTATGGAAAAAAATTACATGGAGGGACAAAAACGTAATAAACGTGAAAACATGTTGGTTTTTTCATAATAAACCCTAATTTTTAATTAATACTAATGTCATTTTATGTTAATTCTAGAAGTTATATATAACTACACTATTTTTATCAAACATATTTAAAAACTAAAAGTTACGATTCTTTTAAGGGAAAATGACATCAAATAGCTCCGAACTTTTGACTTTGTACACATTTATGTAGTGAACTTTTTTTTGTGCACATTTGGTAGTCAAAGTTCAAAATTGTTCCAATTTGGTAGTTGGTGTACCTTTTAACCGGTTGCTTCCGGTTTCGATGCCTACGTGGACAATTTTTTAATGACGTGGCTACCCGTTTTTGTATTATACCCGGTTTTTCTACGTGTCAACCCGTTTTTTAAACTCACCTGGGTTTATAACCGGTTTTTTTTTTTAAAAACGACGTTATAAACCCGGGTGATTTTTTAATTTCATACGACGTTATAAACCCGGGTGATTTGAAAAAACGGGTTGTCACGTAGATAAAACCGGGTATAATATAAAAAAAGGTATCGACGTCATCAAAAAATTATCCATGTAGGCATCGAAACCGGAAGCAACCGGTTAAAAGGTACACCAACTACCAAATTGAAACAATTTTGAAACTTTGACTACCAAATGTGCACAAAAAAGAGTTCACTACATAAATGTGTACAAAGTCAAAAAGTTCAGAGTTATTTGATGTCAATTTCCATTCTTTTAAAAAATTATTGTTCTCAAAAACCTTTATAAATACCAATTGATGAGAAAATCGGGACGTTCGTGCCATTGATGAGAAAATCTGGAGGTTCGTGCCATATATTGATGAGAGGAGTTGGGAGATCGAGTGGATTCGACCATTAAGAGCAAACTATTCAAGTTTATTACTATTATTATTTTCAAAATCAAACTTAAAAAAAATTTGAGATCATCATTGTGTAGAAAACCAAGCCTTCATTCATCGGAGGTTTATCGGATATTCACAACTCCGGTCATGAAAATTAATTCCTCCTCCGACCATCCTCAGGCCATCGATTCAACCGAACAACATTCACAAACTTAGACACCAAAATGAAACATTCAAGCAATCAATTTCAAAAGAGAAGGATGAGAAACATACGGATCTTGAATTTCAAACCAAACATAGATACATTTCCAGATCTATGTATACTTAATCGATTTCAAAAGAGAAGGATGAGAAACTCAAATCTTGATTTCTAATAGAACATGATCTGTAAATATAAATGATTTCAAACTAGATCTACCCACATACAATGTTGCATAATTTTAAATTCTCAACAAATGTTTGACAAAACTAGTTGTAATAACAGGTGGCGTTTGGATTGCATGAATTTAAAATGATGGATTTTAAAATGATGGGATTTTGAAATCTTTAAGGGGATGGATGCATTATGAAATGTGGAGGGGTGGAGAATATAAAATCCTAAAGTATTTGTAAATCCAAATCCTAAATGAGTTGATTAAATCCTTCAAACCAAACGGCACCTTAACCTAAAGATTTTAGAAATACTTTTGAGTTAATTGCATTGATGGTCCTTTAACTATCCCCAAATTGCAGTTATCGTCCTTTTTTCAAAAACGTTGCAAATTGGGTAGTTTATGTACCGAAAAGTTGTAATTATGGTCCTTTCTAACGATTTCCGTTAAATGTCTCTGTTAGGTCAAGGGCATTTTCGTCTTTTTATAGATAAATGACCTTTTTTGTAATTTTTTCTTATTTTTTGCTTTATTACTCTTAATCAGGTACTGCATCTGCCGAAGCTCGTCGAAACTGTAAAATTCGCCGTTGCTTTCCGGAGCTAAGCCGGATTGTTTTCAATTCATCGAGTATTTTCTGCGCTTTACTTCTGAATGCCAAGATAATATCCAGAAAACCCATACAAGAGCAGAGGATGTCGTATCACGACCTGCTAGTATGACACTAGTGACGATATCCCGTAGAAGCTCCGGCGAATATTTCGATTTGCCCATGAAACGGGATAATAAATCTTCCTCGATTTCTTCAGCCATTCTCGACCTGATGATATCATCGACGAACTTATGAACAGCAGCAATCGATATTTTCAGCTTTGATTTTGAACCAAAATTCAGCAATTTATTGATTTTGTAAAGGCATGGAACGGCATACATAAATCTCCCAGAACAAAGCGTCGTTGCATCATCAAAAGCTTTCATGAATTCACTACCGGAAGTACCGTCACCGGCGAGGCAACCGGGGTCGACGTTGAATGCCAGCTTACATATATTATCAGATGAGTACCTCTCTAAGAGATCTTGAAGATCGATAACCCTTTTCAATTCTGTAGCCGTTTCAAGAACAGGTATGAATCTGGTATGTAGCCGCTTCAAGAACAGGTATAATAATAATAATAATAATAATAATAATAATAATAATAATAATAATAATAATAATAATAATAATAATAATAATAATAAGAGTAATAAAGCAAAAAATAAGAAAAAAATTGCAAAAAAGGTCCTTTATCTATAAAAAGACGAAAATGCCCTTGACCTAACAGAGACATTTAACGGAAATCGTTAGAAATGACCATAATTGCAACTTTTCGGTACATAAACTACCCAATTTGCAACGTTTTTGAAAAAAGGACGATAACTGCAATTTGGGGATAGTTAAAGGACCATCTATGCAATTAACTCAATACTTTTTTAAAAAGATTTAAAATTTTAGTTTTATAAGCATGTTTGGTAAACATTATTAATACCATATATATCAATCTTAAACATTATTAATATCATACATACCCATGTTTAATATTTAATTATTTTTAAAACTAATAATTAATATTACTTAATAATTAATAACCGTTTCTATCCATATCTATTCAGCTTACAACTAAACTTCAAAATATCATATTTTCCCAACTTAAATTAATTCTTAATACCATAACCCTTTTAATAATTCTAAATAATTTATTTTCTAAACTTTTACTATATAATTTTTTCATAGTAAAACAAAACATTAACAATATAATTATTGAAAACTTTGGTTTGTTGCACACTAAACCTACAATAACTTACAATACATTAGGTTTTGTGATGAAAAGAAAAAAATATATTCCATCTCAATTCAATGGCAAAATAAAAAAGTTGTATAATGTTTTTATTCTACTGATTTCAAATCTTATTATTTTTTTCATGCATATTTTGATATATTATTAATTGATTACATATTATGTTCTTTATTTTCTTTTTTTTTTAGATTTAATTAATTGTATTGCATTTCCTTCTTTTAATTTAGGATACATTTTTTGTTTTTTTAATATATTACTTTCTATTTTTTGTTTCTTTTAAGTTTGCTTTTTTATCATAATTATCACTAGATTATATACTCATGTACTAAAGTGAAGGGTAAATGTTTATATAAACACATGAAATAATTATAAAAAATTGAGTTGATTAGATTTGAGGTTTGTTATATATTAGATAAGTTAGATTAGATTATAATGAATTAAATTGGATTTGATTTTAATTAAAATTTAGTTTTAGTAATTACATGTGACAGATTGAAGTTTTGACACGTGGTGATTTAAATGAAGGGTCGATACGTGACGAATTAGTTACTCATTTAATAGTATTTATGGATTTTTTAGTTTAGTTTTTTATTGTTTTATGTAATCTAGTATTTGCTTTATTACATGTTATTCGTTGTTATTAGTTGTGTATATTTCATGTTATCGATAAAATTATATGTATTTTATCCTATATATTTGAAGTCTGGATTTTATAATAATTATGTGATAATTATTAACGAGCAAACATATTAATCTCAAATAACCAGATGAAATTTACATATGATTAGTAAATATATTTTATAAATATGAGGCTATTTTCGTTAGTAAAGAATAATTTTTTAGACAAATCATAATTTCTCAATAATTATATTTTTAATGTAAAATTGTTTTACGAGAAAGAATTTATTTAGTAAAAGTTAAAAAAAATAAATATTAAGAATTAATTTAAGTTTGAGTAAATATGATATTATGAAGTAGAGTTAAATAAAGAAAAATAAATAAATGTATAATGATCATTAATTAATAGGAAATATTAATTATGAGTTTTAAAAATAATCAATTCAATAATTTGGGTATAAACAATATTAATAATGTTTAAGAGAAATATATATGATATGAATAACCTAAGTTTGGTATATACGATATTATGAAGTTTAGGAATGATACATATTAAATTAAAATTTTAAATCGGGTATATATAATATTATAAAGTTATTATATAACAACTTAGTTTTTTCTTTAACTAAAAGCTTAAAATGTTATCGTTGAAATAAAGTTTTTCCTTAAACAACTTATATGATTTAATTTTGGTATTTATATATGGGTTAATGTTGAAAAAACTCTATTAACTTTCATGTATTTATCGATTAAGTCACTAGAATTTTTTCTCAATTGTTTAAATCCCTAAACAATTTTTGTTTTATTCAAAACTATATAAATGACTGGTTTAGGAGGTTATTTTCCGGTAAGTTGTCCAGTTAGGCACCCTAATTATTATGTGGCTTTATGTTACGTATATTTGCTCAGGTGTCATGTACATAAGGCTTTATATTCTTCTTATTATTGTCATTACTATCAAAAATCTGAAACCTTTCCTTGTTGACTATTGTCGCCTTCTTCGGTTTGCCGTTCCAACTCCGGCCACAAATCATAATAACACATTCAAATACCAGATGAAGAAATTATACAGGAAACAAAAGAATTTATCCAGGATACAAAATCAATAATCGATTCCAGAAAAGATGAATATGAAGAAGGTGAAACCCAACTCTGAAACAAAAAACATAAACACTCTCATAAAAAATGCAACCCAAATCAAATATTGTCAAATGAAACCCTAAACACGCAATAGATTTTGATCAAATGACATACTAGGGGAAATCCACGACGGACACACACATAATCGAATTTAGAGAAGAAATTAAAGTAGAGAAGAGTTAGAAACCTTGAACCACAAACACACATAGAAAATCGATATAATAATCATAGAGTCAAAACACATACAAGAATCACGGGGTCAAATTTAACAATTGAACAAGATTGATTTCTACTATTGAAAACCATTAACCTATTACATACACATAGCCAAAACATGGCATCGATGCTGGTGCGGATGCGATGATGTCATGAAGGTTGTTGAGGTGTGGAGGTGGGGAAGACGACTTGATCGCACGAAGGCGGTGGGAAGCTTTGTGAATCATCGATGAGATTCAAAAGACAGACGAAAGGACAACCCTAAAACACACGTCCAACATTTGGGTTATTCACCGAAAGAGAAGTCGGAAGAGGAAAAGGAGAAGCTCTCATCGGAGAAGATGGAGCTGCAAAGTTTTCGTTGGATTGTGTGAGAGCTTTGAGGGATATCAAACAAAAGTGTCAAACTCACTTTTTTAACCGGATAAATCGGTATTGGGTTAAAAATATATACTTTTGAATAAGACAAAAATTGTTTAGGGATTTAAACAATCAGAAAAAAAGCCCAGTGACTTAATTGATAAATCCATGAAAGTTCATAGGGTTTATTCAATATTAACCCTTTATATATTTCATTTAATGTCCAAAAATTTATGAAAAATATCGTAAGTCTGGTTTGGTAGGTTGGCAGGAAATATTAATGTCATTAAAGAAATTTTTAGATAATATCATATAAATTTAATGTTGTTCAATAATATTATTATTACCCAAAAAAAAAGTGAAAAACTACGGGTTTGTTTAGTTAACGAAAACTAGTCATTTTTCAATTTCAGTTTTCAAGTTATAGTTTTTAGAAAAAAAACAAGGGATTCTATGAAAAGTGAAAACTTGTTTAGACGATGGAGTTTTAGTTTTAAGAAAAATAAGATGAGTGATTATAAAATAAAAAAAATATGATAGATGATGGAAAAGTAAGAGAGAGAAAGAGAGTATTATAAAGAAATAGGGTAGGTAGTTGAAAAGTAAGAGAGAGAATATGAAAAATGGTATTTTAAAAAGTGAAATGAAAATTTATGAAATTGTTGTTAAGTAAACAAGTTTTCATTTTTGTTGAAAAGTAAGATGGAAATTTTGAAAATTTTCAGGAACTAAACGCATCCTACATTTTTGGAAATTTCAAATCCCTTTTGTCCTTATCATCATCTTTTCCATCAAACACTTCTTTCCATAAATCAGGCAGGAATCAACCTCTATTAAAAAAACTCCATTATTACCATAAATAGGAACTTCCCCAGTTCCCCACCACCATTGATTTCCACACTGTTCCTCTCTCTCTCTAAACCCCCCTTCCCCTTTTGGAATTCTTGCATAATTTCCGACAAATATATCTAATTTCGGTGCATTATTCTTGATTTATTTTCTTATGCTGCATAATCAAAGATAAACCCATGAGGTGTTCGACGAAATGTCCCAGAAAAGGAGGCATTGGCACCAACTTCAACTTCCTGATTATTTAATCTTCTTTTGACCTTAATTAACGTACTACTCTCTTAATTTGCCCATTAAGGAGTCCATTGGCAGGTTGTAAACGTCAAAACTAAGCAGTTTTCGATCATCTCTATGTAAGTCCTTCACACAAACAATTCTTCATTAATTCTCTCAAGTTTTATCTGTAAATTTCAATGCATGCTTGCTTGTAATTAGTCTACCACCTGTGATCTCAGCTGTTCTTTAAAAGATCGCAGTTAATTGCATCTGTTTTATTATCTTGAAGATTATGTATGTTTCTTGTGATGGGGTGTTGTGTTTTAAATAAGATTATTTAAAAACAAGTGATTGAAAATTAAAGAATTAATAGGCTTGAATATAAATTAAGATCTTATAAAATTAATCTTGGGCTAGCTTTTACAGATTCAGTGAGTGATAGTAATGGATACAGGCAACGAAAATTTCATCGAATTAGAAGGTAGTTTGATGGATGCAATAAGCCAGTCGAAAATGACATTTTCGTCTTCCGAATCATCAAAAAGGGCATGTGTCAGTACCAATGCAATTCACATAGTCACCTGCCTTGTGGATGGGTGCACAGTGGATCTTAGTAACTGCAGAAAGTATCACCAGCGCCATAAGGTTTGCGAGGTTCATTCCAAGAGCCCCGAGGTTTCCATCAACGGTCAAAAGCTACGGTTCTGCCAACAATGTAGCCGGTAACGCTTGTACTAATAGCCAACGAATTTGTATCCCGCTAGCTAGCTAGTTGAGAGGTTTAAAAAGTCGATAACTTTGTCAACATTGTTATAGGTTTCATTCACTAGAGGAATTCGACAAGGGAAAAAGAAGTTGTAGAAAGCGTCTAGATGGGCATAACCGGAGGAGAAGAAAGCCTCGACCATATCTTTTCTCCACGTCCACGCCCCATGGTCTGGTTTTACGTATTCGTTAATTACGCTTAATCATCTGAAAACATTCTACTACCATTCCGTTATTAACACAACTTACTATATACTTTACAGGTACTAATAATATGTTGCAGTACTCATGTAGTCCACTGGTCCAACCAACCATGGGTTTCGCGAACCCTCTTTCGAGCAGCATGGTCGAGGCTCGAAGCATGAATGACAAGGTGTTCTGTAACGATTATCAGCATCCGGGTTGGGTGCACAACTCGGACCATGCTTACTCTCTTCTGTCATTTTCAACGTCACCATCACAGGCATCTTGTACAACCCTGGGCCAAGTGACTGATCACCAGCTGCCGACTGATTATGATTCGTTCTCTATAACCACAAGTCCATTAGATCCGAGACAAAATATGAGTTGTTTGGAGAATGACGTTGACGTTGATGCGGGTTGGAGTGGAATGATCGACATGGGACCTGGTCGTGACCATGAAGATCCTCAAACACTTCCCTATTATTGGCAGGGTTCGTGATTGCAGGTTCTTGATTAATTATGTCATCATTGTATCTGGAATTGGAATAAAACTTGATTTGGTAATGGTGGTTGGCCAACTAATGGATGGTGAACGTAATCCTTTTCCAAAAACAACAATTGCACCCTAGCCCATCCGTAGCTAGGGGTGTAAGTAAGCCGAGCACTCGTAAGTTACTCGAGCTCAATTCGTTAAAAGCTCGAGTTAAACGAGCCTGAGCTTCAAATATCGAGCTCGCGAGCCTAAACGAGTTTAAACGAACCTATATTTTTAAATAATAAATATATAATATGTAAATTAAATGACTATTAATTTATAAGAATTGAAAAACATACATACATATATAAAAAATAAAATCTGGTTTAATAACGTACCATGAAGATTCCAGCATATTCCAATGTGACTATATCTTTGTACATGCATATTTTTTTTTTAAATAGACATGTATGACCAGTGCAACTCATATAAGCATACACTCCACACCCTTTCTAGCAAAAACAGACAAAAAAAAGGTCAAGGAGAACCACTAGCTGCAAAGACTCATAACTTCATGGCAAAAATATATTTAAATTGAATAACCTTGAAACATAGATTGATTGATAAAGTTAAATTACAGCAACCTAAGCATTGGTGGCTATGTTCTTTAAATTCCAGACAACTGGCTTTGTGATTCTAACCCGATACATCAAGACCGCAATGCAACGGTCGTCATAAATGAGTCATAAACCAGTTCCCTCGCTGGCTTTTGAAATCGACATATTAAAAACAAGCAAACTCAAGAAGCCTCCTTTTAAAGGGGTCTCCTTAATAGACTTTCTTATTTCAAGGAAACGCTTATACAAAAACATATTACTGAAAAAGCTCTTTAGATTGAAACTCCGTAAGACTTCATCATCTTCTCCACTTCCAAATATACCGTTGAATAAGGCAAGTACTCATTGAAATATTCTTTGCTCAAGTCATTAATGGCAACAGCAAGTTTTGGGATCTCTAGGGTTTCTTCATGAGTCAGTTTCCTCACAAACCTTGCTGGATTACCGGCCCATAATTCCCCAGTAGGAATCCGCCTTCCTGGAGGGACCACAGATCCAGCTTCGACTATCGAGTGTGTCTCAACCAAGGACCCTTCCATCAGTATTGAATGCTGCCCAATTATGCACTCTGGCTCGATGGTGCAAGATCTCAACAAGCAGTAGGCACCAACCGTCACAAACCTTTCAATCATGGTCTCTGCTGGTAAACCTGTAAACCAAATCACAAACTAAGTTAAACGGCATGTGAAGAATCATGTGTCGGTGGTTTCTAAAGCATCAGAAAAACCTACAAAAATCATGAAACCAGCAAACTGGGTAACTGTTGTTGGTATTCCAAAAAACAAATATGGAAACATAGGGTGCTACCAAAGCTACAGGCCATCTAAAACATGCATCCCAACTTACCCACTGTCAATCTCACCATGCTACGTCATAATAAGCATATAAAATAATAATAAAGCTTACCATGTCCACAAGAACATGAAAAATAATGGTGCTATATTGCAAATGTTGCTAAAATAAATAATTGGAGCCTTGAGATTTGGTGAAAAATGTCATACTAGAACATGGAAAGCTAGAACAAACCAGGAAGGATGAGAGCTAATCAGTGTAATCTGCATGTGGATTTCATTGCAAGTGCAACATAATAACACAAGTCTTTCCACCCAAAGTAATTGTGATCACTGAAATCTGGGGCTTTAACAAATGTATACATGTTATAAGTATAAAAAGAACACAAAAATAAAAGCTGATCTACATATACACAAGCTACTATAGCACCATTAGTAGCATATGGCATGCAAATTTTGTGATAAATAATCATCATAGTGCTTTAAGTACTATGCTCAAAGCCACATAAAAATGGAACAAAAATATCAAAGCACTGATTTAAGAATTCATTCTAGATATAGTCCAATATACCATTAAAAAAAAAAAAATAACCAAGTATAGAAGCAAAAAAGTACAATACCAGGGAACACCAAGTAATCAAAAGATGATACGAGCAACAATAAAGAACCCATATATGAAAAAGACAACTTATAGATGAAAGAAATGGAAGGAAATAAGCATGTTCTCTAAACATTTTTTATAAGAGAAATGGAAGGAAGGAAAAGGATGGAAATGTGACCTATATCCTTTCCTCCCAAATGTGGGAAGAATATGATGGAAATGAGTAAAAGGGGGCTAATTGTGTTCTCCTACTCCATATTTTCTCCCCTTTCTTTCCTTTCCCCTCCCTTTCTGTTCACTACGTTTCTTTTTCTTTACTTGAGATCTCAATGGACATGTACATGGATAACACACCAATCAAAATAATTAATTGATTATAAGAAAAGATTGGTTGGGTAAGTTAAAAACAGTATATCTGACTGCAGCCTGCAGGGGTGGCTCTAACTTGGCATTAATGTTTGGTTCAGTCCCATCCATCAACATGATCGCATCAATAATAAGCATAACTTATGACATGCATGTCATTCATGAGCTCAAACATATTTAAATCAGCAAAGAAAGAACTCAATATCTCACCTTCACTGCATTTCAGTTCATCACCGTGCCATCATACATATCTAAGAGACTTAAATCACGTTCATGTTCGCAACACACCAGACCCATCACCCTCTCCTTTTTAGATCCCTTGTATCTCTCCATGAATATACTCACAAAGAATATTGTGTGTTGTACATCAATCTTGGAAACCAAATACATTTTTGGCACAACTTGGTCTACCCATAACCTATGTTCAACAATTGATGCTAACGATATCATGCTATGAGTCATAAAAATGTTCCCTGGTTACTTAGTACAGTTTTAATATATAATTCGTTGAAGTAGATCTATACCCAGTAACCCAGATGGTGGCTTGGCTTAAAGAGCGTGCCTGAAAGGCACAGGGCCCTTCAAGAAGCAAGGCAGTGACATGAGGGGGTGTGAGGTGGTCGCCTCTTTGTGGCTTCAGCGTGAGGCACGACCAGTCGCTTTTCACGCATCTTTTTATGTGGGCTGTAAACCCGTGGACTGTAACTTTTTAGGGTTGGTATGGACCCGTAAAGTGTCCTGTCCTAAATAAAATAGCAGACGCATATCCCCTGATAATCGATTCTCTCTTTTTCTTTGATTTTTTTTACCCTGTGCGATATGCTACGAATTGTGAACTCAATTAAGAAGAAACTATAGATTGATGAAGATGAATTATAGAAATCAATTACCAAAACAGAAAGTAGATCACAATTAGATGATTGTCCAGGGGAATCCCCTCTCTCACAACCGAAAGGTTGGAGCGTCTCTCAAAGCTAATGCTAAGAGCCTAACAAATCTAAACAATATTTTTCACACCCAACTCAAGATAATACTTTTTCTCTGTGTCAGGTTCTCTTCTTCAATTAAGGTTCTATGTAGGCGTCTTCTTTAGTTTGTGTTCTGTTCTATAAGCATCTTCTGTTCTGTTCTCTATTTACACTAAGATGACTAAGGGGGCGTTTGGTTTGTTGAAGGGTTTAGAAATGGGTATGTATATGGGTATGGGTTTGAAAGAAATAAAAGAAAGAATAAGATAAATGAGAAAACCCATGAGTGTGGATGGGTTTGAGTTTTTAGTAATCATTTCTAAATATTTGGTAATCATTTATTAAACAAACAATATCAATGAAACTCAAACCCATACCTTATGTTAAAAACCCATCAAACAAACACAACCTAAGTTTTCGTTCTCTAAGGACTAAGTGCTCTGCAGGTTTTGTCGTCTATTCTTCTTCAATTAAGTTTTTGTTTCTATGATTCTCTACTCTGTAGGTGCTATACATATATACATACATATTGAATTATTTTTGTTTATATAGTGTTTAAGTTGTTAAATGCAGTATTAATGTGCTTTTATCAATGCTATATGATATCAAAATAATTTAGAAATATTTTGGTTATGATGTGTGCCTCGCTTTGCGCTTCGTTCCTCAGGCCTTAGGACCTTTTTCGCATCAATGTGCCTCGCACCTTTTTAACCAAGGATGATGCCAATCATTTAATCAGGAATCCATTTTGTCTTAAGGAAATAAAATTTAAATAAACTAGTTACCCATACACTGCTACCTCCTCAAGAGCATTAGATCTGGAACATTACCCAATGTAACTTATTTACTGTTTCCTTTACATCCAACACTCTGGCTGTAAGTATAAACATTCTCTTAGTAACATCAAACATTCCATCAAATTGCCAACTCACTAACTACTACCATTAAACAGCTTATTAAAACATGTCATTCATTGTTCTTTTAACCTCAATTCTTTGACTATCACCTTTTTGAGAAATAGAATATATTAAGAGGTCTTATGAGTTTGACATGTTATTAGCCACATTAAGCACCCTCAACCAACAATATCTTTAGCTCATGTACGTAGGAATTATAGCAGAAAAATGAATAACCTTGTCTACACAAGACTTCTATAAGTTACATTTGATCATATATCTGGGAAGTCTACAAATCTGCAGTGTTAATTAATGCTTAGTACTACTTTTTCAATACACAATCCTCCAACTTATTTCTAAGACTATCCAGCCTCATTGTTTCAAGTGCATAGAATAAAAAACATAGAGCAATAAGAACCAGGTCTGCTATGATTTAGAGTGAAGGCAAAAGGGAGGAAATATTGACCCCATGATCTCCTAGGCATTACTACCTCAAGGATGGGCATAAATGCCACCATTCTTAAGCAATTAATTATTAAGCTTCACAGATCCATAGTCTTTTCTGACACCATAGAAAACCGAACATAAAAAGTCATTTGAGAGAACTCGATAGGAAACAAGGCTAGAAATTGAAGTCTATGTTCACTTAAAGACACTTTTGAGTTCTTTTCCTTGAAACATTTCAGAATGATAGATGGCATTGTGCAAAGTGATAGCAGCAAACAAGATATCAACAAAACATCTGAAAGGTATATCTCTAAACCCATCACAGATTCTAAAAAATCACTCTACTAAACAATAAAGAGATCCATGTTCCTCCAGTGTGAAAAAATAGTAGACACATGCCTAATGCCTTCATTAAGTCAATTAAACATTCAATTATCCAAGAAGCTAAATCTGTGCATCTCCAAAATGATAAATATTTCATAACAGCGTAAATCACTAAAATGAATTGGTTCCTGGTCAGTACGCTTCTCAGTTATTAATTCAACAGACCCATGGAAAGTCTTACTGATATAACATGTGTTCATAAAGCATTTATATACAGATTATTCTAAACTCACTAGAGAGTTCATTAAACCCTAAAATTAGATCAATAAAAACTCAGGTTATGAAAGAAACCTGTAGGAGAAGACCAAGCGGCATGAACAACGCACTTTTCCTGCACATTGGAACAGAATCCAACCGTGATCTTATTAAGGTCTCCCCGGAGAACAGCACCGTTCCATACCGACGATCCGTCGAGAACGTTGACCTGGCCGGCCAACACAACATTGGGGGCAACATAAGCGTCGACAGCGATCTTCGGGAGCCACTGACCCAAAGGAATGATCTTCCTCTGCCCTCTATAGTCCCACTTCACTCGATCCGGACATTCGGTTATGTTCTGTACCGGCGGCGGCGATGATTCGGTTACCTTCACTGCCGCTTCGGTGGCGAGAGAACGGGTGAGAAGATGGCGGTGGGAACTGAGTGAGGAAGTTAGAGCTTTTCTCGATAACCGTGCTAGTGACGCCATTTCACGATCTTCGTTTAACAAACACGACGAGAAATGTCAAGAGTGGCGGTCCTATGTGACTGAGGAAGTTAACGGCGAAACCCTTCGTCTGATATCCGATGCTTCTCCCTCTCTGTCGTTTGGATTTTTCAGTTTTGGACCTTGGTGTTTCTAAGAATTTCAAATAGATCCCTTGGAAGTTGGAAGTTTGTTTGCCTTAAAATTTCATTCATTTTTCAAACAGATCCCTGATAAATTTTTTTGATCGTTCGGAACTCGGAAGTGTGTTGCCATATTTTCTTGGGTTATTATCGAAAAATCATCCGAATTTTTATGATTTTTTTTGTTTAACCACTCAATATTTTTTCCAATCGATCAAAACACTAAGGGTGTGTTTGATTCGTTAAGAGATTATTGTCTTATTGCTTATTACCACTTCTTATTGACAAGAGACGTCTCAATAATTGATAAGAGGTTGCAATAAGATTGTTTGATTTTTAAATTTATAAATGTCTAATCATTTATGTTTTCTTGACTTTATTTATGAAATTAATTAAAATTTTATGATTTATAAATATATGTGATTTTTCTATTTTATTAACCAAAATTTCAACTAGCACACATGTTTGGAAGCAAACAAATAATTCATAACAATCCATTAACAATTATAACTATCGAATATGCAGTAATTCTTCAAACAAAAGAAAACCAACAATCAATTGATAATATCAACTAAATAATAAGAATGCAACCCATTTCAATTTTAAAACCCAAATTAGTTTCTAAATTAATGTGGCTAAAAAATATCTAGCCCAAAATCAGTTATCAATTTGTGAAAGCCCAAAAAAAAAATTAAATACCCAAAAGCAATATTTAAACCTTATTCAATTTATTAGCCTAAAATAATAATAATAATAATAATAATAATAATAATAATAATAATAATAATAAAACAAGGAATCTGCTCAATTTATTAGCCTAAAGTCCATACCCAACCACTTTACACCTAACCCACAATCTTCTTGGATTGATTCCTCTCGGTGAAGACGACCAGAAAATGAAAGGAGAAGGCCAGTCGCCGGCCAAGGAGTTCCGGCGCCGATCTCTTCTCCACACTACACCCACAAAACATTGCTCTCTCTCTCTCTCAATGGAACCCAGAAACAGAAAGGGAGAAGGCAGACAGCGCCGCAAGGAAAAACAGCGGCGGTCGGCCACCGGCGCCGGTCACCTTCGGCCGAAACTCTCACCACTCACACACATTCTATGGAAGTCGGAGGCCATTCACTTGCAGACTAGAACAGAGAAGGAGCAGTTCGGTGTTGTCTAGGTTTGGGGAGGGGGATGGTCGTCGATGAAGCCGGAGGAGGAATCTGCTCTCTGCGATGGTAAGAGGGGATCAGTGACATTTTCTTCTCAGATTGAATAAGAGAGGATGAGAGTTTTTTTTGTCATTTACTATTATTGATATCAAACACTCTGATCCTTAATTCTCTTACCGAATGAGAGGATTGAGCCCATTCAGAGCCTATTGAGAGCTATCAAACAGGGCCTAACCTTTTCATTTTTTTGGTTTGACCACTTTACCTGTTATCGCAGGTGATTTGGTCAGGTGGCAATTACGTGACGTTTTAAATTTTTGAAAAAACCACTTGAACTTTCAAGATTTTTTTGGTTTGACCACCATTTTCTTAAACTAAAATTTAAAACTCCGAGGATCGAGAATTCAATGAAATCAAACATATCTTTTCATATTTTTATCGATAACAGTAATATATCAAATTAAAATCAATTCATTTTTATTTTTAAGTTTTTCCAAGATTTTATAAACACCAAATATAAACCCAATTTAAGTTTCAAAATTGCTTATGAAATTTTATAATAAAATTTTAGTTTTTAATTTTCTATTAGTATTTATTTTTTAAAAATTTATTTAATTATATTAGTACTATAATTAGTGATTACTATTTAATTTATAAAATTTATTTATTTACGATCCTTTAGAACATTCAAACTCTGACGAAAAACAAGAAAAATAAACCAAAATCAAATCAAATAGATTTCAACGGGTGAAAACTGAATAAACAAATATCGATTTAAACTTTACTTGATAGGTTTCTTATTTGAAACTATAATCAGTTAACATAATTGTCAACAAACTTGATGAACACTACAAAACCTTAGATAATCAAATTGATTAGAATATGTTTGGATTAACACAGTGATAATGAAAAACTGATGAAGTAGAATAGGATGATGATGAAGAAGTAGAAGAGATCAATAAAAGCATCGTAGATTCATTGGTAATAAAAGCAATATGATGATGAAAAAAGAGAGAAACAGTTTTCTTAAAATTAATGGTTAATTTAGTCAATTGATGTTATGAGCAATATAATAATAGAAATTACAAAAATCTGAATATCAACTTAAATTAGAGATTAGATCACGAAAAACTATTAGAGTGGTTAAGGAAAAAATTATGAAAGTTCGAATGGTTTTTTTTTGTAATAATTCTAATTCATTTATATACATAAACAATAATTGATCGGCCAAACAGGTTACCGGTCAAAAAATGAATGGCTAAACCAATAAATTTGAAAGTATATTAATTATAAAAACTAGTAGAAAATTAAAAGTGTAGTCTTTTGATCGGTTGAAAAAAAAAATTGAATGGTTAAACCGAAAAAATTATAATAGTTTGGGTGACTTTTTCAATAATAACTCTGTTTACTTTATAGAAGTTTAAAGTTAATTTGGTTTTATAGTTCATAGTAACCATTAGTTTATATTTGTAATTATGATTAAGATATATACAACTCTATTAGCTTCATTTATGTAGTTCAGGGACATTTAACTATATGTTAAATACTCACACATTTATATAAAGTTTTGCTTTAATTATATATTGTATTTTAGGTTTACATAGCAAAATAAGTAATGTAATTTACTTTCATATTTGTTCTGCTCGAGTCTTTGATATCTTGTTTATACCATATATGTTGCTATATTTCGTAATTTGTTTTGCTTAGATTAATAATTGATTTCACTTGGTAAAATATGGTGTATGTTTGGCATAACTAGTTGTAGTTTTGTGTTTTTAAAAGAGGTGGAGTTTTTAGTAGCTGAAACTTTTGAGAGCTGGAGTTTTTTAAAAAATTTGGAGTTTTTAGTTTTATAATTGTGTTTGGTAAAAGTAGTTGTAGCTGTAGTTTTTAGTATTAAATCACGTAAAGTGACACTAATATTAATTAAAGGTGGTAGTTTATGATAAATAGGAGGGTTCTATTAGCTTTGTATAAAAGAGGTTTTTTTAGAAAATGAAAGCTTTATGTTTTCTTTTCAAATAAAACTTTTAGTTTTTAGTAGAGTTTTTAAAAACAAAAAAAGTCATTTAAAAATTAATGCAAAACACATCATCATTTTAAAATACATGTTTGCTAATTTAGGGAGTAATGGTAGAACTCTATGTCCCTATGGATCTTTGATGACGAATATCAAAATAACAAAAGGATATTATTTCAATCAAACAAGCTTTTAGCATGGAGTATCTTTAAAAATTATCATATTTCATCCTAAAACAATTAATTTTTCATATGATGTAAGAAAGATTGCTATTTTGATTATAATAAACTAATAATTCAATTGATTAATTTAATTCACAATTACATGATTATTCAATAGATACATTCAGCAGTTTTACGTTCTTAAAATTTTTGTGAATGGTCATATATATTAATATGAATGGTCATCCAAGTGAACGATTATTCACATGTTTTTTTCCAACCAATTACAAGATTTATTTTTCGGATCTTAATGTATAAATGTATGATTCTTTTGATAAAAAGTCTTATAATCTGGGTTTATATATGTTTAGGTAAAAAAATCTATGAATGATCATTCAAATGAGATGATTCAGACATTCAGTACTCTCGATTATTTAGGGTACTCTCTTGAACTTGATTATATGTATGTGCACATACATATATACACAAATACACGCTAACGTTTATAAAGTGAAATTACAATTTCTGAATAATGGTGATTTTATGACATCTCAAAGCTTTGATTATCTATTTGTTTTATATGACTTGTGCTCATCAAATTGTATCACTTCTTGCATGTTTTGATTTATATAATTTAATAATTTACAAAATATTAATTCTTAAAACACACACATTACACATATATGGTCGTATTACACTTATAATCACACTAGGAATAAAAGGTGCATATATAGGAATTGTTGGCATGATTTCTAGTTGCCTATTTACACTAACTTAGGAATTATAACTTTAAATAAGCTTTTTACACACACATATATAATTAAAGATATATAACCAAAAATCTATATATAGTGCTCAATTCCCGGGAAATCCAAGTTCGTTTCTGTTGAGAGGTGAATGAGGCTGTCCATCTGGAATAAATCTGCAAATTTATATTTATATATATTATTTCTAAATATCTATAAAATATATATTTTCCTAATACAATTTATGTTTCAAAATATATATCATCATCAAATATATATCATGCATATATATAGACCGCTTTTAATTAGCTTTAATCGTGCCAATATATATGTGCAACAAGATCAACAGTATATTGTTGCTTTGTTAATCAAAAACTAATATATGTATTCTAACAATTAAAGAAAAAAAGAAAAAAAATTATTATTGCCGAGCAACAAAGAACAGGATAATAAAGTATTACCAGCAAATTATACAACGTTAATTGCAGAATTATCATATGTTACTCAGTTATTTATTACCGTCAATTTTACATAATTGTTAAATTTATTATTAATTAGCTCTTTTTATGATGAGAATTAAACTATAATTGTATTAATGTATATTTTTTGAACAACTAATACTGAATTAATTTACCTTTGGATAGGGTGGTCAGATGAATCCAATCCTGAGTTTTCATCGGCCTCATTCAGTAGCTCATGTAGCTTCATCTCATATAATATAACAAATAAAATTAATTAGATTTTTCAATAAGTATATCCAAACAAATTAATTAATATATATGGCTAATATCCATAATTAATTTTAACTAAAAATATCTCGTAGAATTAGTGCTCACTTTCTTTTGAAGAACACTATTTTCTTCTTGCAACGTTTTATGCTGCACATACAATAATTAGACGCAAAAATTAAGTTAATAATTTTACCTTTTAAATTCAATGGAAATTCCAACAAATTCATCCAAAATTCAAAAACACGTGTAATATAGATTTTTATACACTTGTGATAATTTTGAGTGTGTGTGTGACTGTGTGTACGTATGGAAACTCAAGACTCACATTTCTCTTCAATAAACCTATGTGCTCCGACAAAAGGCGCCACTGTCCAGATTCATTTTATTATAAACTTTTATTAGTATACAATTTATATATTACAAGAACACAAATTAAACCTACCTATTATATTGATATATAAATAATAATACATTGATCATGATATATCGTTTGTGTCCAATTAATAAATTGAACATACCTTTTTAGATCGTACACGATCAACTCCGATCCTCAGTTGGCGTTCGAGCTGTTTCAATTCTTTCATCCCTAACGTGGAAAGATCTTCTCCAGCCAAATGCCTTGATCAAACCAGATCGAAAACAAATCCCAAATATATTAATTAATTTTCCAAAAGTAATTTATTAATAGCTAATAGTTTATATATATATATATATATATATATATATATATATATATATATATATATATATATATATATATATATAGTACTTGTGTTTTGTTTCGAGTGTGTCGATTGTTTTCTTCATCTCATCCATTTCATTCTTCCACACCTGTACGTACCGAATCAAACTTTCTTTAAGTTAACATTTCATAATTTTGGTTAGGGAAGATCATCTGTTTGAAGGATTTATATAAAATTCGCCACATATCTCGAGACAGAGATAAATATAAAATCATAAATTGAAAAAATTTCGGCTCGATGCCTCCAAAGAATTATTATGACATGCACCTCAATGGTTCTAACTCCATGGGTATCCATTTGGTGCAGACCCTTTTCGTTCCGGTACCTCCTGATGGTCCTATCCATGCTGCAACATATATTTATATATACCATCAATTAATCATCGATCAATCGTGCACACACACACACACATATATATATATGTGTATATATATATATATATATATATAGAGAGAGAGAGAGAGAGAGAGAGAGAGAAAAGAAGAAATAATAGTTACTCTGCATGGCTAGAGAAGTGATAAGGTTTGCCAGAAGAAGAAGGAGAGAAGAGAAGAAGAGCAACCTCAGCATCACAAAGAATGGAGAGTTCAATGGCTTTCTTAAGCAAACCATCTCTTCTTTTAGAGAAGGTGACTTGCCTGTTTGTTGGGTTTTCTATTCTCTTTAGCTCTACTTTCCCCCTTCCCATTCTTTACTATATCAATATCCCCCTACTGCTCACTGCTCAGCTCGATCTATCAATTTAATTTGTCTTAACCAGATCGATTCTTTTATATATGTATATATATATATATATATATATATATATATATATATATATATATATATATATATATATATATATATATATAGAGAGAGAGAGAGAGAGAGAGAGAGAGAGATTTAAAATAATTAATCCTTTAATTAATTAATCACCAACTTGACTTGATGATGTACTTAATATATATATGTAAAATAATTACTTAGATATCAAATTAAAGTATTCTTTTCTTCTTTTTTGATATTGATCGAATATAGATGGACATGACATCAGTGTCTCTCTATTGTTACTAGCAGCTAGTGTGAAAATATATATAATGCTATTGTGACATGCATGATGTTGGCGTTCGAGTGGTTCATTTTATTATATACTTTTTATCATTATTAATTATATATATATATATATATATAGAAGGGGTTCAGTAGAGAACCTCCATGCATCGAAGAATCTCCATGAACCACCACAAATGCATCACAATTCCCGCGTGATGCATTACGATTTTCTAGCGATGCATTATGGTTTTCCAAGATTCTTTTATATATATATATATATATATATATATATATATATATATATATATATATATATATATATATATATATATATATATATATATATATATATATATGTATGTATGTATGTATGTATGTATGTATGTATGTATGTATGTATGTATGTATGTATGTATGTATGTATGTATGTATGTATGTATGTATGTATGTATGTATGTATGTATGTATGTATGTATGTAATGTGTGAGATGCAAAAAATATATTATTATAGGTAATACATATAGTTTCTAAACAAGATTAACTTGTGGCATTTGAATACGTCGAAAGACATCTCCGTTCAATACTTATTGTCTATTAAATTCTGATCTTTGGGGTAAATTCGATTGCTCAATTTTTTGTTTTATAGTTGATCGCTTGCTAGTTTTAATAAAATTTCTTTGTTGTTCACAAAAAAAAAAAAATCAGACCTTCTTCCGTTTTTTTTTCTTCATAGTAACACACACACATACACACACACAGTTGTACGGGTATATGATAAAATATAGTTCTCTTCACAATAAATCAAATATAAACAAGTATATATGATAAATGTATGTGTGCGAGAGAGATATCGATGTAGAAATACAACTAACAAAGTGTGAGGTATTTTACGGTTCATGCTAGTGAACGTTATGTTTAGAATCATTTGAAATTAAGTACAATTTGATTACCTTTAATTCTTAGCAAGTCATACAAATGGTTCTTAACTAGTGTTTTATAGTATTAATGACAGTAATTATTTTGTAAAATAATGATTTAAAGTTATCAATCTAGTATAAACTAGCTTGTGATGTCTCGATCTATATATGTAGCTAAATAACTCAATACATAGATGGTTGTTTTTAGTTTTTACCGTAATATTGTATATATATAGAATCAACATATTCATTATCATATATTTAAGAAAATTATCAAACAACCCATACAAAATGTTTAATTAATTGTGTTTTTGTATATAACCAAAGGCGAAAATGTTCGTATTTTTATATACAATCTAAGACGATATACATATCTTGACGTTCTTTTCGTCGCTGGTTCTCTATCTTTTCTTCTTAATCCTACCTGGCTTTAATTTCATGATCACATCTACATATTTCTTGGTGTCAAATAACATAAAATGATAAACCAAAACTAAGTGGATGTTGTTTTTGTAATGGTATAAATTAAGGCCGTACATCATTAAGATGCCCATGTGGGCCATAAGTGAATAGAAACTTGACAAGTGTCTTCCATAAGCCAATACAAAAAAACCTCGGAATATCCGAAGGCCTATGATGATGGAGGAGAGTAACTTCACAATTACAAGTCCTGCTACGTGGGAACACCTCAGCTCCTCAGTCGTCCCATGATCAAGAAAGAGTCAAGAGCAGGGTCGTTCTTATCGTTTTTGAGGCCCGGGTCAAAATTTTAAAAAAGGTCCTTCTAAACATGTATGTATATATAACATTTAAAGATTAAAAGAAACAAACGTATAAATATGTATGTAAAATTGTAAATATCACAATCAAACAAGTAGTCAAATAATTAAACTACTAGTATTAGTTTAGCCATTTAGGTATTAGAGTTAAAAAAAAAAAGACTAAATTACATAAATGGTCCCTGTGGTTTATATGAAATTACGGTTTTAGTCCCTGAAAGAATTTTATTACACCAGCAGTCCCTAAAATCGAAAAATTGTAACATTTTTGTCCCTGAAACTAACGGCCGTTAACTTGAGTCGTTAGTTTCAGGGGCATTTTTGTCTTCTTGACTTTCAAGGACCATTTATGTAATTTTTAAACTTTCAGGGACCATTTATGAAATTTTCATAATTTTCACATATATTTATCATTTCTTTCTTTTTTATAATTTAATTTTCCAAATATAACATTTTAATTTTTATTGCTTTTGTTTTAATCATTGATTTTTATTTGTATGTTTATCGTTAATATTAATGTTATTTTTTTATATATTACTATAATTATTTATTTAAGATTATTATATGATATACCTGGATCATTTTTTTCATTTAATAAAATTAAAAACAAAAACTAGTTGTAGTATTTTTCGTTCGGAAAATCTAAAATCGAAATGATTTATTTCTTTTCTCCATTCAAAAAAATTTCAAAATAACAAAACGTGTTGATGTTTTTTTCGTTTAGAAAAAGAATATAATCAAAATACTTCGTAGTTTCTTCATTGCAAATACTTAATAAAAATTTTAAATTCTAAATGGTTTGAAAAAAGCAAGAATTGGAATGGTTCGTCGATTTTAGTCAAATAAATTAAATTCCAAATGGTTTGTTGTTTTTATTGAAAAATTTAAAATTGTATGGATTTTTTATCTACGTTTAATTAAAAATCAGAATGGTTCTTTTGTTTGAAAAAAAATCAAAAATCATAATGGTTTACCGTTTATTGATAAAAAAATCAAAATCAAAATGGTTCGTCATTTTTTTTAATAAAAAAAATTTAATACAAGATGATTATCGTTGTTTAAAAGATCAAAAATTATAATGGTTCATCATTTTTTGATCAAAAAAATTATCGAAATGTTTATCGTTTAAAAAATGATGAACCATTATGATTTTTGCTTTTTTTGATTAAAAAACGATGAACCATTATAATTTTTGATTTCTTTAACAACGATAATCATCTTGATTTTAATGACGAACCATTTTGATTTTAATATTTTTGATCAAAATATGGTAAACCGTTATGATTTTTGATTTTTTCAAACAAAAGAATAAAACTGATTTTTAATCAAACGTAGATAAAAAAATCAATACATTTTCAATTTTTTCAATAAAAACAACAAACTATTTGGAATATAATCTATTTGACTAAAAAGCGATGAACCATTCCAATTTTTGATATTTTCAAACCATTTAGAATTAAAAATTTTATTAAGTATATGCAATAAAGAAACTACGAAGCATTTTGATTATATTCTTTTTCCAAACGAAAAAAGCTTCAACGCGTTGTTATTTTGAAATTTTTTGGATGGAGAAAAAAAATAAATCATTTCGATTTTAGATTTTCCGAACGAAAAAACTACAACTAAATTTTTATTTTTATTTTTCTTAAATGAAAAAACAATAGAGAAATATTTGGATTTTCAATAAATAATTGAAAAAAAAAATGAATCAGGTATATCATATAATAATTTTAAATAAATAATTATTGTAATGTATAAAACTAAAATAACATTAATAATAACAATAAATATACAAATGAAAATTAATGATTATAACAAAATGAATAAAAAATAATATGTTATATTGGATAATTAAATTATAAAAAAGAAAGAAATAATATATATATATATATATATATATATATATATATATATATATATATATATATATATATATATATATATATATATATATATATATAGGGTTAGGTTCTATGGGGCACCTGTGTGCATCCTGCAACTTAGGAACCTATATACACCGTTAGATCTAGAAAATGAATGGCTAAGATTACAATGGCAAAAGGGTAATAAAGATGAAATTTGTGAACGCATTATGATGCACGATTTACATATTAGATGTGCATAAGGGTATTTTCGGAAAAAATATACATCAAGTCAACTCAAAATTAAATTTATATTGATTGAATATTTAATTCAATAATCAAGTATTAAATGCTAATAAATTTATAAAATGCACTTCTAAAATTAAAAAATTCCAATTGAACAAAAATCCAACATGATGCTTCATCATCTTCATTGACTGTGCATCTTCGTATTTATCTTTCCCGGGTTATGCATCATCGTGTTCATATAGAGCACCAGGTTATGCATCATCGTGTTCATACTATGCATCTTCGTATTCGTCTTCTTCACATCGTATACGTTCATAGGTTCATGAGTTCAACGTGATGCATCATTTTCATCTTCATCTCATCATCGTCTTCTCAAACTCGTCGGTCGATTGTATGTGAGAGAGAGAGAGAGAGAGAGAGAGAGAGAGAGAGAATAATATATGGAGAATGGTTAATGAGATTGATTTAGTTTCCTATTTTAATCCTAATCTATTAATTGAAGAATAATTAATTTTTTCAAATAAAGTATTCCAATATTACCCTTATTGCATCATTTGAAAACAAGCAATGCATTTTTGGTTCCCATTTGGTTCCCGATGCATATGGTGCCCCATAGAACCTCAATCTATATATATATATATATATATATATATATATATATATGAAAAGTATGAAAATTTCATAAATGGTCCCTGAAAGTTTGACAATTACATAAGTGGTCCTTGAAAGTTAAAAAGACAAAAATGCCCCTGAAACTAACGGCTCAAGTTAATGGCCGTTAGTTTCAGGGACCAAAATGTTACAAATTTTCGATTTTAGGGACTGCTGGTGTAATAAAATTTTTTCAGGGACTAAAACCGTAATTTCATATAAACCACAGGGACCATTTATGTAATTTAGTCAAAAAAAAATTTTGGGCTCCATTGGCTGTTGGCCCTGGGCAATAGCTCATGTTGCACACCCCAATGGGCCAACCTTTGTCAAGAGTATATCGAGTACTAGGTTAAATTCAACCCCTTAAAATATACAAACAAACCGGATCCGATTCGATTTTTGTTGGGTGGGTCCCATATGTTTCCCACGTATCAGCCTTCACTTTGATGCTCCTTTTTTTACCTGGCTTAGTAAACCCCCCCCCCCCCCCCCCCCCCCCAACCAGTTTTGGCTCTTTCCCTATCAAAATATCAATGGAGGGAACATAATATCATTATCTTCAAAATGTTTGTCAAAAACAAGTTTGAAACTATCCCTTTCTTTTTTCTACATTTATCATACATATATATGAGTTTTTCTAGAGTTTTTAAAGCTAGTCAAAAAGACAATATATTTTGACTTAATTACATATATTGATTCATTGGATCTTATATACTAAAGTCATATAGATGTATCTATTTTGATAAGTTTAATATCTTCTTTAACTCGGTCTATATAAAGCTTAACAAATTAGACTTATGTTAGTTTCCTTTCATTATGCAGGACCCGGCCTTCAAATTTATCATATGGTTTTGATTCGGTTGATTACATCGTTAATTTTATGTCACGTGTAACGCTAATTAGCATATCGACGTTGTTGGTTTAATAACATTGAAGAACGAAAATTCAAAAACTGTTAAAACATGTTGGTTTTTTTCATAATAAACTCATACAATAACATGTGTATTTCTACACTAAAATCTACATTTTTTTACATTTGAGTTTAATTATAACTATTAGGAATAATAATTATAGATATTTATTTTAAGTAAACATTTATTAAAAATATGTTGTCTTACCTAGTTAATTAATAATTCATTAATGAAAAATATTTAATGCCAAATTCAATGAAATATTTAATGTGAAAAATTAAGAGAAAGTGACGAAAACAAATAATCATGTTGCATTGTATAAGTGACATATGACACTAATTGTTTAGTTTTATTATAGTAGATTTTACACATATTTTAAAGTGTCCGCTTTATGAATTTTTGTAGTTTACTTTCATTCGAGCGCTCTGTTCCAACTGCAGGGAGTATTAGATAGAACCGAATAGTATTAGATGGAACTAGACCTGACAATATGGGACACGACACGACAGACACGACACGTATACGACACGAAATTTTCGTGTACAGGTTTGGTAAATTCGTGTTTCGTGTCAAAACAGGTTGACCTGTTTTTGAAATTCGTGTTTCGTGTCTTATACGTGTCAAACACGAATTTACCTGTATAAACACGTATAAGACACGTGTAAAATACGTGTGACACGGATGACACGTCTAAGACACGGAATTCAAATAAAATTAGGGTTTTAAAACATTTTGACCAAGTCCTTTCATATTCAAAATAACATATAGGCTAAAACCTCGGCTTCGGTTACGAACCTTGATTAGTTTTAAATACTTTTGAAGTGTTGTTTGATACTTGGATTTATATGTTTTGGGATTTGGAATTATATATTTTGTGAGAACTTGGATTTATATGTTTTGGATGTTGGAAATCTGGAATTAGATGTTTTGGAAGATGGAATTTTGGATTTATAAGTTCATTTTTTTGTTAAAAATTCATGTCTAATTCGTTTGCAGGTTGTGTATTCGTGTTTTCGTGTGACACAGCTAAATTGTGTGTCGTGTCACAGGTAACACGAATTTTTTCCGTGTTGTGTACATGTTTCATAACCAGACACGTTTTTTATTTCGTGTCGTGTACACGTTTGTCAAATTCGTGTCGTGTAAAATTCGTGTCTGACCTGTTACACGACACGAATGCACGAATTGTCAGGTCTAGATGGAACCAAATTGAATAAATGAGTTTAGTTCCATTAGAAAATTAGGATCTTAGGGTTACTCTATACATATTTATTGTGAGCGACGAAGCCGATTTCCCGAACCCGACCCGGTACCCACCGATACCGAATTAATATATTCGGTCCGGTACTCGGGTTTTGAATTACTTAAAAATCGATTTTCGGTACCCACAGTTTCGGTACCATATTTATTCCGAATATTTTATTTCGGTTTCGATATCATATTTATACCGAACCGGTACCATATAAAATTATTTGGTTCGATATTCAGTTCTTCCATATCTCTTATTTTGGTTTCAGTACCGGTCCTAATACCGAGCTCACCCCCGATGTTTCTATATATGGCTTTGATTAGGGGTGTTCAAAACCGGATATCCGGATTTCAGATATCCGAATTTTCGGAAGTTTGCTATCCGAATCCGAAATTCGGATATCGGATTATCCGAATATCCGAAAATTCATATTTTTTAATTTTTTAAAAATTTAAATCAAATATTTAAATATCTAAAATACAAATTCATATATTCAAATAGATATTAAAAATAAATATATCACAAACTAAATGTATCCGGAATTATTTTACTCAAAACGACTAAAAAAATAAAAAAAAACTAAACTTTATAAAAATATTAGTTAATAAATCTATAATACTAAGATAAAACTCAAAAATATACATTAGAATAATAACAAACACTCAATATTATGTAAATAATCAATACTAAAGATATAAAAAAATGTTAAAAATTTGTTTTTTTTTTGGATTTTCGGATATCGGATTATCCGAATATCCGAAAATCTGGAATTTTACTATCCGAATCCGGATATCCGAAATTTCGAATAATTTCGGATCGGATTTCAGATTTTTATTTCGAATGCTGGCTTTGATCTCAATCTCTTTTGAATGTAAACGGGCCTTACCAAACAAGACAGCAACACGTCAATGTTAACTTTTTTGAAAATATAAATAAAGAGATGGGAAAAGTGGGCCACGTATGTTACGATAGATTACATTAACATTAATTAGCATTAGCATGAAAAGGAGGCAAGACTTGATAACATCTCCATTAACAAATTCTTTTTACATGCTTTCTCATTTTTAATAAATAATCAACATCATATCAGTAAAATTATATCATATTTTTAAATAATTTGATTTAAAATATAATTAATTAATTTCTTTTTTTTTAATTTTCTTTAAATAATTGATATACATGTTTTTTTCATAGACTTTTCTGAACAAAAACATGTCTTTATTAATGATAATATCCATTTAGTAAAAAGTATTTTGTTAAAGGATAACAATTTATATGTTGAATATTTAATAATTTAGATGAATTTGTTAAATTTGTGATAAGAAAATGAAACAAATCTTTCCATTTTACTTTGCAAAAAAAAGAAAAATGAAAACTTGTATACTTAACAATAATTTTATAAATTTTCATTTCACTTTTTAAAATATCATTTTTCATATCATCTCTCTTATTTTTTTGTTACCTACCATATATTTTTTATAATATTCTATTTCTCTCTTACTATCAAATATTATATTTATCTTATTTTATAATGGGTTTATTATGAAAAAACTAACATGTTTTCATGTTTTTTGCGCTTTCGTCACTCCATGTTATTTTTTTTCATAAAAGTCCTCAAGTTATATTTTTCATTTTGGTTTAGTGAAATTTGGACATTAGAATCCGGTTTTTCAGCTTTTTTAAACCCGGTTCACAAATTATAACTGGGGTCTAATGTTCAAATTTCACTAAACAAAAAATAAAAGAATAACTTGAGGTTTTTTATGGAAAAAAATAACATGGAGGGATGAAAACGCAAAAAACATGAAAACATATTGGTTTTTTTACATAATAAACCCTTTTATAATCACTCGTCTTTTTTTTTTTTGTAAAAACTAAAACTTAATCATCTAAACAAGTTTTCACTTTTCTTCTGAAAACTTCATGTTGAAAAATAACTAGTTTTTGTTAACTAAACGTCAGTCGTCAATCACTTTTCTTTTTGTTAATCCATGAACGGGTTTGTCTCTTGTCTTGTCCCCACAAACCATTTTATCTAATAAAAAAGTTCTAAGATTTTTTTTAATAATATACTTATATTATAACCTTAATTTTATCTAAGGGTGAGATAAAAAATCAATTAAGATAACTTACTTTTGTTAATCCACAACCGACTTGTCGCTTGTCATGTCACCATAAGCCATTTTCTCTCATATAATCTATTAGTTCAATGACTTTTTGAATAGTATATCTTTAATTTAAAAAAAAAAAAGAAGCAGTTTATGTGTTTGATTCTTATATTAAAAAATCCCATAAAAATATTAATTACGACACATAAAAAACGAGCGAAAAAGATAGGAAGAAGGAAAAAAACAACAAATGTTCCAGATTAATGTTACATCTTAAATCTATAAATACTATTAAAAAAGTAATTAAATTACCATTTGTCATCTTCTCATTATACCAAGTGGCATCTTCTATTATGACAAGTGTTAATTATTATTTCAAGATTAAATTAAAATATAAAAAAATTACTTTTAAGATAATATTATGGTTAGATACTTAAATCCTACAAAATCTCAACAAACAATATTTATAAGATTTTTAATTAATAATTATAATAATATAAAAATTATAATAATAAACTTAAAAGTTATTAATGATTAGTTTTTTTTGTTTAAATGATTTATACATAAATTAACTATAATAAGATATATGGTTTATTATGAAAAAAACCAACATGTTTTCATGTTTTTTGCGTTTTCGTCCCTTCATGTTATTTTTTTCCGTAAAGTCCTCAAGTTATTATTTTCTTTTTGGTTTAGTGAAATTTGGACATTAGAACACGGTTTTTCAGTTTTTTAAAACCCGGTTCACAAATTATAATCGGGGTCTAATGTCCAAATTTCACTAAACCAAAAAGATAGCCCGGTTTTGATTGAATAGACTTTCCTGTGCTTATCTTGTATTGAGGTATACCGCGAAGATATGAGAACTAAGCAATAAGAACAGAATACCAAAGGCTTACTCCCATTTCTCTCTACTCTATCTATGAAGGCTATGAAGGAATTCGTTCATAGAATGCTTTTTGATTGCACAAATTGTTTTTTTGAAAACAACCGAAAGAATAACTTAAGGTTTTTTATGGAAAAAAATTACATGGAGGGACGAAAACGCAAAAACGTGAAAACATGTTGTTTTTTTCATAATAAACTCTAAGATATATTAAATATCATTAGTATTTAAAGTTTGAATATTAATCTTTACTTTTAAGTTTATATAGTTTTAAAAAATAAATTTATTAACTTTATCAATGTAATACACGGGTTAATAAACTAGTATTAAACACACACACAGAGAATACTACTTATTATGCAGCGCACCCGAAGTTAGGGGTGTTCAAAAATATCCGAATCCGAGCATCCGAAACAAAAATCCGAAAATCCGATCCGAAACAATCCGAAATTTCGGATATCCGGATTTTCGGATATCCGAAAATCGGGTATCCGAAATTTCGGATTCGGATAGTAAAATTCCAGATTTTCGGATATTCGGATAATCCGATATCCGAAGATCCAAAAAATATAATTTTTTTTTTAAAATTTTTTTTTTATATCTTTAGTATTGATTATTTACATAATATTGAGTGTTTATTATTATTCTAATGCATATTTTTGAGTTTTATCTTAGTATTATAGATTTATTAACTTATATTTTTATAAATTTTAGGTTTTTTTTATATTTTTTTAGTCGTTTTGAGTAAAATAATTCCGGATACATTTAGTTTTTGATATATTTATTTTTAATATCTATTTGGATATATGAATTTGTATTTTAGATATTTAAATATTTGATTTAATTTTTAAAAAAATTAAAAAAATGAATTTTCGGATATTTTTTCGGATATTCGGATAATCCGACATCCGAATCCGAAATTTCGGATATCCGAAATCGGATATCCAAAATTTCGGATTCGGATTCGGATAGCAAAATTCAATATCCGAAATTTTGAACACCCCTACCCGAAGTTACCACTTTTAAAAAAACATTTTCAAATTCTTTTTTCATAAACATGTTTTAATTAACATTATAACTATGATATGTAAATTTAACATCCATTTCCTTAAAAATGATGTGAATATACACTTACATAAATTTGCATGCATGTGAACGTATATTTGTGTGATGCATCATTTTATGCATTTAGAATGTGTGAATGTACGTGAAATTTATATATCATATTTATAATGTTAATTAAAACATGTTTATGACAATAAAAATTCAAATTTTTTTAAGAGTAGTATATTTAGGTGCGCTCTATGATAAGTGGTACCCAATTGAACCTAATTTATACCATAAAACAATAATTTATCATATTCAAAATGTGACCGATGATTTTATATTTTTTTAAATAAAATTAATATTCAACATTGAATATTTTACATTGAATCATTCGGATGCTATATATTCAACATCGAATAAATGTTATAAATTTGAATATTCAATATCTAATATATATGGTTTTATAGTTTTGCACAAAATTTAGATTCTGCAATAATCCTAACCTTATATGTATGTGTGTGCGCTTAGGTTATCGTAGAAAGCTATATATATATATATATATATATATATATATATATATATATATATATATATATATATATATATATATATATATATATATAGAAAAGTGAGAGAAATATTATGATTCATTACTTTTGTATATTGATTCATTAAACAGGCGGGGGCTCGACTCGCCTCGTTCACACCCCTGACCAATACTAAAAACTATATTTTATCATCACCATCAAACACACTAACAACTAAAATTAAATTCCAATTCTTTTGAATTTTATTCGTAAACCAACCGCCACCTAAGTAATTGTATTTTTTGTATCATTCCATTTCATTCCTTTTCTTATAAGAAAAAAATCACACAACCACTTTAGGGACGTCATCAAGCCGAGTTGAGTATCATCAAACTCGAGCTCGAAACTTGAGTCGAGCTCGATTGAGCATTATTATCAAACTTAAGCTCTACTCAATAAAATAGTCAATACTTTCGAGATCGGCTCGGCTTGATAATTTCTGGGAAAAAAAATAGAATATACATCAACGAGTTAATGAAACATCTGAAAATTTGATTTGCCTAACACGTTACATAACGGAAATTCATTCGTAACTCATAATTACCCTGACAATTTCATTATTCATATAGACTAAAAAAACATATAGACTATAAAGTGAATTATACTAGCAATAAAATTTTAATATGTAAAAGTTTAGTGGTAAAAATGCAAACTTATAAATTTAGACTTAATATTGCGAGCCCATTGATCCAGTTATTTTAATACTCTAACTTGGTTTAGTTCATACCTGAGAATAACTGCAAGTCGATTCCAAATTTTTTTTTGAATTGATTTCAAGTAGTTTACGAACTATTTCGTCTCATCTATATTTTTTTAATTACAAAACCTGACAAGTGACGAAGTATCCAACTAACGTTATTTCATTCATATATGATTTATCTAGTGTGTGGACTTTGACATTAATGGCGGGCCCAGTAGTTTAGAAAGGCCCAATAGATGCAGCGGAAAAACATCACTACCTAAAACATATTTTAGGATTTATTGTTTGAAGTAACTTTTGTTATCGCAACAATTAATTTTAAGATTTATTATAAAAAAAATAAATATGTTTTCATATTTTTTGTGTTTTTGTTCCTTCATGTTATTTTTTTCCATAAAAATTCTCAAGTTAATTTTTTCTTTTGGTTTAGTGAAATTTAGACATTAGAACCCAATTTTTCAGTTTTTAAAAACCCGGTTTACTAATATAACCGGTGTTCTAATGTTCAAATTTCACTAAACAAAAATATTAAATTAACATGAGGACTTTTATGAAAAATAATAACATGGAGGGACGAAAACGCAAAAAATATGAAAACATATTAACTTTTTCATAATAAACCCTTAATTTTATTTGTTACCATTTATCGTATCTTACTTTATTATTCTTTAAGACAATTTCATACCTGAAACATGTTAGCAGCTGATGTGGCATCGATTTCTCCTTCAAAATAGCCACCACATATGTCACATGTACAAATAATAATGACATGAATTTTTTTTTTTAAATTTTAATAGATACGTGTATTAATTAAGTTTATTGATATTTATCTTTCTAAATTCAAAATCAAAACAAACCCATCCACTTTCTTTTCGAGAGGCATGGTTTTGAAGCCACCACCAAACACCTCCAAAATAAAAATCAATTCAAAAGCATCAAGACATTGACTTTTTTAAGCTTTTGGCCCATGCCTTCGTTCTTCCTGCTCTTCATCTTTCTACAAATCTTCACGAATATTCATCTTCTACACATCTTTTATCTTCAAACTACAACTAGCCACCACCAACAACAACAACACTGCTCGACTCATCGCTACCTAACACACTAAGGTTGTGTTTGGTAGAGAGAATCGAGAGAAAGGAAATGAAGACAAATTATTAGTTAGGAGACTTGAATTATATATCAATTCTCTATGAAATTTCAAATTGCATCGATATATATCTTAAAATTCAATTATCTCATTTCTCTAGCAACGGGAGAGAATTAAGTGGAAGCTAAAATTAAGAAAAGTGAATTATAACAATTACAAGATTATTGTATTTTCAAGTTACATAGTCTAAAAACCTAATGCGTTCACTTGACGAAAATTTTTCATTTGTTTTCATTTTCGGTTTTCAAGAAAATGTTTTTAGATTTAACTTTTCAAAAAACAATTGAGAATTCTGAGAACGCGTTCATATAGTAATTCTAGTTTTCAGTTTTGGAATTAATGAAAATCAGAAAACATGTTCACCTGCTGGTGACGAGATTGATTATAAACACCCCTCACTTTTTTTCGTAATTACACACCCCTAGTTAATTAGCTTAATTACTTCTTAATGTTGTGAGACTCATCCAATTTATAAACAATACAATCCCATGTCAATTCTATATAATTATTTTTGTTTCTTAAGGTTGTATAATTAAAACACGAGGGTGTATGTTAATACTTAACCTTCAGAATACAAAAAGCAAAACCCCAAAGCAACCTATGTTTGACTGTTTATTAATGATTATATTTATTATTTGACTTTCTTGATTCGAAAAACGCATCATCTTTCAGTTTTTCACAATTCGAACAAAGATTCTGCAGTAAATAATTCGTGGATATCGAATCATAATCGCCCTTCCATAACCTGTTCTTTCATCCCCAAATTCAAAATCTTTTTGTTTACTAGGGTTCCTTTGTCTCCGGTGCCTTTTCCCGAACCTTCTGCTTTGTTTACCGCGGAAATCATCATCCTCTTCACGTGTGCACCTTGACAACATCAAAAGTACTTGATTCTTCCAATTTTTTTGGAATTTTATTAGTTCAATCTTGTGACATCATGTTTTGTATCCTCTGATTGCTTGATTGATATAGTTTCAGGTTAGGGCAAGCAGCGATAGATTTTCTGATCGATAGACGATAGTTGGTGACGATGACGACTAGTCAGGCAGGTTCTTCACGGAGAAGTATGGTTTTGACAGCTGCATCTAGGAAGAAAGCTTCCGAAAATGGAGCCACTGATGCTACCCGAAGATCTATTACTGCTTCTCGGCCTGTGTGCGTTTTTTAGACCCTTATACGATTCAGATACTTCATATTATTCAATGATTGGTTTGCTACATTGCGTGTTCTGTTTCAAGAGCATCATGATAATAAGCTTTGTTCAATGGAATCATATCCCCTATCTAATTGGCTAAACTTAGGGTTTAACTGTAATATGCAACAAACTTTTAACGGTAGAGATAAATGAAACCATTGCCCCATTTAGCAGAAGAATTACTTCCATGTAAAGTTCATCTTTCTAGGAAAAAAAAGGGTTGTCTTGTCTTGCACTGTATGCTTAAAAAATTGAATCTGCAAAGTTACATATGTTAAGATGGTCTCAAATTGACCTTGGGAATTATTAGAGTATGCAGGATGATAGAAATATAAAATCATTAAGATCTCATAAATAAATACTTCAATTTGATGTGTTTTAGATAATGGACTTAATCCATCAACATATATATGCATTTAAACAGGGCGCTAACAGGAGAACGCACCGTGAAGCGTTTGCGTCTCTCAAAAGCCTTGACAGTACCTGAAACAACAACTGTTAATGAAGCCTGTCGTCGAATGGCTGCTCGGAGAGTTGATGCTCTTTTGCTCACGGACTCAAATGCATTACTCTGTGGCATATTGACCGACAAGGTCCCTTTATTCTCACTTATTTGGCAGTTGGCACACAAAAAAGCAACTCGAATGAAATTTGTTATACTATGTTGATTGTTCATCCTGATTATGACTAATTTTCTGAAGGATATTGCAACAAGAGTTGTTGCTCGTGAGCTTGATCTTGAGACCACTCCTGTCTCAACGGTGATGACAAGGAACCCAGTTTTTGTAATCTCGGATACTCTTGCTGTGGAAGCATTGCAAAAAATGGTGCAAGGTCTGTATCAATCAGGAGAGCATGGTGGCATTTGCAAAGGTTTTTTTTGTTTCAAAATATTTGGAAAGTAAAAATTCTCTTGCAGGAAAATTCAGACACTTGCCCGTTGTAGAAAATGGAGAGGTCATTGCTATTCTTGACATAGCAAAATGTTTATATGATGCAATTGCACGTATGGAGAGAGCAGCAGAAAAGGGGAAAGCCATAGCAGCTGCTGTTGAAGGTGTTGAAAAGCATTGGGGGACATCTGTTTCTGGTTGGTTGACTTCTCCTTTTTCTTTTCTTTTTTTGTGCTTGCAGAATTACATTTATTATCTGATTTAAATGTGTAAATACAGGTTCAAACACATTCATTGAAACACTTCGAGAGCGACTGTTCAAGCCTTCTTTATCGACGATAATCTCAGAAAATTCAAAGTAGGTAATAGCTTTACTTTGATGATGTATTACACTTAATTATGTGATTTGTTTTCTTTTTTTCACCTTTCTTGATGTTGATGTCTTCCACAGAAAATTACAAGTTACTTATTCTTGAAAATGTCCAACTTCCAGGCTCGTGACTGTTTTACCATCTGACACAGTACTAACGGCAACAAAAAAGATGCTGGAGAGTCGTATTAGCTCTGCCATTGCAACAGTTGATAGCAAACCATGTGGGATTTTAACGTTAGTAACTCAGTTGTAAATTATCTTTGCATATAGAAAAGTCGTGTGATTTTTAGCTAATTAATTATTCAATGTGATTTCTACACGTACTAGTTCAAAAGATATTTTGATGCGAGTTATAGCACAGGGTCTTCCTCCAGAATCAACATTGGTGGAGAAGGTAAATCATGGTTTCCTTTTCTTTTCTTTTTTTGTTATCGTGATTTGTCACAAAGTAATCTGAGCATTTTATGGTGATGATGCTTCATTTACCGTGTAGGTGATGACTCCAAATCCAGAATGTGTTACCATTGATACACCTATTGTTGAGGCCTTGCATGCCATGCATCATGGAAAGTTTTTACATCTTCCTGTAGTTGATAGAGGTAAATCCGTAGATGTTAGATCATATTCAAGGTTTTTTCTCAATTGATTGTTAATATAGATCTGATTTTAGTACATCCAAATTAGTTTGGGAAAGAAAGCCTGTTGAATTTGTAGATTTTATATCTAAAAGTGGCAGATTTTTTATGCAGAAGGAATTGTCGTTGGTGTTGTTGATGTACTTCACATCAGTCATGCAGCTGTAGCTTCAGTAATTGAAAATTTCTCCTTCTCCATATCCTACATATGCTCATGGTTTTTTTAAGATTCTTAATCGTATTGATTACTGATTTTCTTGGATGAACTAGGTTGGAAGTACTGCAGGAATTGATAATGATGCTGCAAGTTCAATGATGCAGAAGTTTTGGGACTCTGCAATGGCAGCACCTCCTGCAGATGACGATAGTGAAACCAGGAGGTAATAAAAAAGCCAATGCTCTGATTATAACTTTTTGTTGGTCAGCTTAAAAATAACTGGTGATGTTGCAGTGAAAACTCTTTCAAATTGGCTTCCGAAGGGATGGACATCGGAAAAGTTCTTCCTTATCCTTCACCTACACTAATCAATACATTTGCTTTCAAGATCCAAGATAGAAAGGGTCGAATGCATAGGTTCATTTGTGGTATGCCACTTAGTCTGTTTCCAATACCATCCACATGATTATGATCCTGAACCATTGTATATCTTGCTTGAGGTCCGAAACTTACCATTATTATATTCTATGTTGTTGTTCTTGAAGAAACTCATAGTTTGACGGACCTTATTACTGCAATACTTCAAAGAGTAGGCGGTGAGATTGACCGCGACAATCTCCCACAAATTCTGGTATTTCTTGTAAACTCGTCTAAAAGTTGATGGTTATCGTCATTTTTACACTATGGTTGTTATGCTTACTGTTGCTTCTATCTTGTAGTACGAAGATGAAGACAAGGACTTGGTCATACTTGCAACTGATAGTGATCTTGTTGCAGCCGTGGAACATGCTAGATCGGCTGGTTGGAAGGTGCGTTCATTCGTGTCATCTGTTTTGTTTGTTTTTCAGGATCCTTGGCGTTTTAGAGTCTATCTTTGATGCACCTTCTTCCCCATCCCAATAGAAGCTCGACTTCAAAATTGATTTTTCATAAAAAAAAGTTATAAACAACTTACATGGTTCCATAATGATTGCAACATGCTTTTGACAAATTCTTAGATTAGAATTTCATACTTGTTTATAATATATTTCACATTTAGGTTCATTCTATTGGGAATTAGGAAAAAAATATCTGTTTAAGGTGATTGTGTATTAAAGTTTATGGGCATGCACGCAACGGGTCAAAGCTGGACAGGTTTGATACAAAAAAATTGGAACATACAATCAGACCAATCTATACTGGTTAGGTACTGGTCTGGTTCTTGTTTAAAACTGATTTGGTTTCAAACCTGACAGGGAACCAAAGACATAATTGAGATTATCTAAGATATTAATTAATATAGCATCATTTTGGCTCTGGACTGGCTTGGCATGAAGTGAAACTATTGGTTTTGTTTTGGTCTGGTTTTATGGTCCGGACTGATATTTTGTAAACCCCTAAATGGTATTTTAACAACTTGAGATGTAACGGTGAACATGAACAGGGACTAAAATTGCATCTAGATTACTCTGGGATGCCTAGAAATAGAAAAGGCTCATTGGCGTCAGGAGGTGGCGGCGGCGGCAGTTTGGAGCATGCTCATGCAGATGCATGGGCTTCTGCATACAGTTCTGTTGCGGCTGGAGCTGCATTAGTTGCTGGTTTGGGTGTATTAGCGTTTTTGAGAAGAGGCAACTGAGACTGGTTTTCATATATTTATCCCAGCAAAAAGCCTCTCAAGTTTCAAGGATTAGAATCTACAGAGTTGTCACTGGAACATTTGAGGTGGAGACTCCTAAGATTGATAATGTCGAAAATTTACATGGTTGACCTGGCATGGTGCCTGGTCGGTCTTCCGGATCTGAATTGTACCCTTGCCTACTTGAGGATTTGATATATTATACGTATGATGATTGCATCTCATTTCGATCTAGTTTCTTTTTACCAACACATGGACTATTAGTCGAAACTTATAAACGTTAGGTTGTGTGTATTTAAATGCGCCGGTCAGGTGACAAGGACACCTTATTTTCAATGTAAGAAGAAACAGCAGGACACATGCAAATACGATTTCTTGTGTATCCGTTTCTTTCTATATTCTATGCCCCTAAATTTTGAATAAAATTTGCTACAACCGTATCTCTAACATGAACACTTGGGGCGTGTTTGGTATAGTGAAATTACAACGATGAAAATGAGGAAAACAAATGGTCTGAAGTATTACATCATTCGCATAATTTAATGTTCGTTTTATTGATTCTAAAGAAGATTTAAACGAACATTACCGTTCTGTTCTCAAAAGTGATGATTTAAGGGAAGGAAGGTGAAGAAGAAAAATAGGAGGTAAGAAAATAAATCACATGTTCTCTAAAATGTTTGAGAAAATGGGAACGTTAATGCCGGTTTTTAGCAGCTTTTTGGCCAGCAAAAACCACAAAAATCAGAAAGAAATGTTCTTTCAATTGGCAAAATATGGCCATGCACACATTCAAGATCGATCGACTGGATTGAAAAACGAGTATCTAACACATGTTCTCATTACTTAAAAAAGCAAATATTTTTAAAGTTTATCATGACTATGAAACAAATACCAAGTATAAATTAACAAAATAAACCCCAATAATTATTAATAATTAATATAAGGGTTAATATTGAAAAAAACCCTATAAACTTTATCATTTTCATGATTAAGTCCTTAAACTTTTTTTTCGATTGTTTAAGTCCTTAAACTATTTTTGTATTATTCAAAAGTATATATTTTTGATCGGCTACCAGATAAGTAGGTAAAACAAAAGCAATAAAACAAAAAGTTTAGGGACTTAGTCGCTAAAACATGTAAAGAAAGTGAATTTTTTTAATAAGACAAAAATAGTTAAGGGACTTAAACAATCAGAAAATAAGTTTTGGGGCTTAAACACAAAACTAAGAAAAATTCTTGGGGACTTTTCAATGTTAACCTTTAATATAATACATAAATAATTATTAGCGAGGAGTGACCTACTAGGAAAGTGCCAGATAACACTATAATATATTACATATAATTTATACTTTAACTATATAACTAGTTTATAATCCACGTATTAGGTGGATATTTTTATATAAATGTATTTATATAAAATGTATATGAGTAAAAATAAAAACATACAAAAATAATAATTGTGTTTATTTTTTATTGTTTACAGATTAAAAAATAGAGTATATTTATCTTTTTTAAAAATATTAAATTGTATTTATCTTTTATTTTTTATAAGTTGTAATTATATTTTTGGTGAACATAGAGGTGACAGTGACATTTGATATTTTTCTTTATTATACATAATAATAATAATTTCCACAACTAATTCAAATTATTACATTTGGATCTAATTATGATTATTATGGATAATAATGATAGATATTTATTTTAGGTAAACATTAATTTTAAATGTTACAAAATCTAATTTATTACTAATTAATTAATGAAAAAAAATAAAGTCAAAATTTAATGCAATTAAGTTAAGGTGGTAAATTTGGAAAAACTGGTGGAAAAATAAAATTTTCTTGTATTGTAGAAGGGACATGTGACGTGAATTGTTTTGTTTTATTATAATATAAAGGTTAATCAACCCATGAATTACATGGGTTGATTTAGAAAATACATATTTTTTTATATTTAAATAAATTATTATAAAATTTATATATAATTAAAATAAAAAATTGAAAGCTAGTTAAATTAAAGATAAAAAATATTATTATATTGTATTATTAAAAACAGATAATATGTGTTTGCAAAAAATGTTTCTTTTAATTGTTATTAACTTCAAATATGAAATATCAATGTAAGAAACAAAAAACTTCAATTATGTGAATGTGTATATATTTTGAAAATGATAAAATATAAAAATGGAATATCTGAAAATCAACAATCAAAATTTATCATATTCACAATTGAAGTTTTATCTATTAACTTTTAAGAGGGTGTTTGGTTTTGCGTTATGAATCAAATTATCAGCTTATTACGTTACAATAACACAAATAATTAGTTTAAAGTGTTTGGATTGCATACATTAATAAATGATTATTTGCGTTTAGCGTTAATCTTACCACACTTTTTCATAAGTTAAAAATTGTAGCTTATTTGCTTCATAAGTGATTATTTGGTCATTTTACAAGTAAAAACGCAAATCCAAACACTTTAAAAACTGATTATTTGATAATTATGATAGCAAACAGCAGAAGCTAAACCAAACACTACATTTCCTGCAGCACTTTTTGTTACAGCTATTATCTGATTATTAGTTTCCAAAACGCTACAGCACTTTTTCAAACGCAAATCCAAACACCCTCTAAATCTTGTTAGCAAAATAATTAATAAAAATTTTTAACTTTATTTACTACACTTCTACGTTTAAATTCAAATTTCTACATTTGAATTTAACTATGATCATTAAGGATAATAATGACACATATTTATTTTAGGTAAATATTAATTCATTAATGAAAAAATTAAAATCAAAATTTAATGTAATTAAGGTAATGTAGTGAATTTGAAAAATAAATTAAAATAATGGCATATGTATAATTATTGATTTTAATTAAGGGTATAAGAGACAGTTCATAAATAATTATGAGTTGTCATTAATCTGGACCATTGATTTCTTTCATTCCAATGGTCCAGAAAGTCCAAGTGGTTTTCTTATTATATATAGTATAGATGTATTAATTCTTTTTTATTTAATAGGTTCTCAAAAACAACTAGTTTTAAAAATCAAAACTAAAATTTCGTCATCTAAAGTTTTTTTGGATGATGATTATTTTAGAAAACATAAAAGATGAAAGTTTAAAATTCATAAATGTCAAATGCATAAAACCAGATTTTTATTCCTGCTCCGAAGGGCTAAAAAGATCATATAATTATATAAAGAAATAAAAATTAAACAGTTCAATTCAAAATATAAAAAATATAACACAACATAAAAAGCTAATATTATTACAGTAAAGTTATAATAAGTCAAAATGATGAATAAAAATAAATTTATATTATTATTTAAAAAGAATCTTTTATCAGACAAAATATATTTCAATAAACAGAAGTAAAAACTAAAAAATTTACATTGTATCTAGCAATTTAATAATATAATATAATGTAATATGTAAAATGTGATCAAAGCTACAAAAAGTATAAATTATAAAAAAATAATAGTATAGGTATTTTAATAATAAAGCTAATGTAAAAAATAATAGTAAATGTATTATTATATAGATTCTTTTAACATTTAAAATTACTCTAACAAAACTTTAAATAAGAATTTTAAACACCTTTGATCCATTAATCAAACAGACCTTTACGTTTGCACACATATAAGATTCATCTATATATAATATATGCCAGTCCTACGTGTAATAAATGTAAAAAACCCATATTCAGATCTAATCAAACCAATTAAAAAAAATTCCTGAAGAAGATCTTCAAATATTATACATACAATATACACTATTAATATTAAAGGAAACCATTACAAGTATAATATATAATTATTATACATATAATATTTACCTATTATACACATATAATATATACCTATTTTACGTATAATAAACGTAATATATATCCATAAAACATACAATAAGCATACAAAAAAGATGAAAACGTTCAAATGTAGAAGATGAAACGTTAAAGTCCAAATAAAACCTAGATAAAAATTGAAAAACTCAGATCTTGAACCTTCGATAAAACTCATAACAAAGTTTGATAGATCTGGGAAAAAAAAAAAGAAGAAGATGAACCCTCAAAAACAAACATGGAGATGAAAAAAAAAATGAACCTTCATATTTTCGATTTCATATCTGCTTCATCTTCACCTTCACCTTCATGTTCATCAATGGTGAAGATGAAAAAAACCTAGAAACCCAAAAGAGGAGAAGATGAAGAAGACGATACTACATATATAATATATAATATTATACAGAGTGTGGTATGATGGAGAACCAAGTGTTTTTTCGAAGAATCTTGATGAACCACAATACATGTGATGCATAACCTCACGTGTGAATTTATTGAACCTATATAATCATTTGGGGGATTGTGCATCACATGAGAGGATCGTTTTATACAAAAATTCCTCGTATGATGCAACAACCCTCCGTTTGATACATAATCCACTCGTGTGATACACAATCCTTCTACTTGATGCATAATTTTCCGTCTAATGCAAAATTCTCTCGTGTGATGTACTATGTATTTTTCTTACGTTGCATTGTAGTTCTTCATGGTTATCATATGCATAGAGGTTCTCCATTGACCTCACCCTATATCATACATATAATAGAAACTGTTATACATATAATATCTATAAATACTAATAAATGAGTACATATACTCAATTCTCGTGAGCCCAACGAAGTTTTACGATCATCTTCTTTCTATTGTTTAATACCAAATTTAAAATTGTACAATGATCCAATGTCAATCTCTCTCTCTCTCTTTACATATCTCTATTTATCTATAATAATAAATAGTATTAAAAGAGTAACAAAATAGACATATATCATATTCTCTTTTTAATTTGTCACTTGTCATTTTTTATTTAATTTGTCAACTGTCATTTTTACAAATTATAATGTAATTTACTAGAATTACTAATAATATCACATTTAACTAAATCAAATCCAATTCAACCCAACATATTAAAATCTAATTTAACAATTAACTAACTAATTTTCATTAAACTAAAATTTTAAAATTATTTTTATATTATTTATAAATATCTTTTAGATCAATTCATGTATCAACCTATAGTATATATATATATATATATATATATATATATATATATATATATATATATATATATATATATATATATATATATATATATATATATATATATATATATATATATATATATATATATATATATATATAAATGAGTTTATGGTCAACTATCTTACTTTAACAAATTGTTTTTTTATTAGTTTATAATTCTAGGATATGTTTTTTATACGACAACCCAAATTATTGGCAACTCATAAACACGTTTGTTCATTGATAACTTTATTATATTAAAATTATGTTAAAACTTGACATTATTAATATAGCTTTAATTAAGAAATTATCAAACACTATTGACTTTTTCGATTGGATTTAGGTTTAAGTGAGTACCACCCATTATGCAACGCACCAGAAGGTACCACCCTTAAAAGTAATTTTTTGAAATTTTTTTCATGAACATGTTTTAATTAACATTCACAGATCATATGTAAATTTCACGCAAATCCGAACACTCTAAGTGCATGAAAACACGCATCACATAAATGTATGTTCACATACATTCAAAATTATGTAAGTGTGTGTTCACATAACTTTTTAGGAGCTAGGAGATGTGAATGCATGTGAAATTTACATACGATCTTCATAATGTTTATTAAATGTAACATCCCAATTTCGAGATAATTGCGTGTAATTATTTTAGTGGATATTTAAATAATTATTATCGTGTTGGGCCAATGAGATCCCGAGTAGTGGATTATACGTGTCGGGTTTATGAGTTATGTGTCTCCGGGTTATAATATTAGTGGATTAATTATATATTTGGGTTCGTGGAGTTAAATGGGTTAAAAGGATATTAATAGCGAAAATATGATATCGGTTTCGGGTTATTGGGTTCGGGACCGGTCGAGATAAAGACGTACATATATGTGCTTATCTTCTTTTCCCTTATCCATTCTTAAAACCTAAAGAGTGTGTATGTGTGTGAATTGTGTGAAGAGCTCCAGCAAGTGAAGCCTCAAATCCAACCTCTTGCTGAAATTGAAGCTGATTCATCATCCTCATCTCCTCTTTTGGGTTCTTGAGACTTCAAGGAGGTAAGCCACATCAATTGAGGTTTAAAATTGAGTTGTATGTTATGAAGATTGTGTAGATCAGTTTCTGAATTTGCAAGGGGTTATTATGTACTGATTTTGTGTGTATTGAGGTTTTAATTCGTGTATGAAAGGAGTTTGATACTCCTGGGCAGCCATGAAAATCGCAGGGCAGAGTTGGGGGTTTCGCTTCGTCGCGGCGCGACCTACAGAGGGTTAGCGGCGGGACTGGTAGCCTGCAGCGAAAATCCGAGTTGAGTCTCATTAGAGGGTTTTGGGTCGAATTGGTATTGTGTTGCTTCAGGACTATCGGGCCGAGTTTTGTAAATGTATTAAGGTTGAGTTTTGAGTCTCGTTGGGGTTGCTTTGAGTCGAATTTTGGGTCGGGTTTCGGGTATTGGTCGGGTTTCGGTTCCGTGGGGTTGTCGGGTTTGAATAGAGTTCGGGGTGTTGTGATTATGTGTTTGATGTCATTCGGGACTGTGTTTAATCAGTTGGGATCTGTGTAATTTCAGGGACGAGTCAGCGAGCCGAGCCGAGTCAGAGACTTCGGGATTAGTGAATTGGCCAGGTGAGTACCCGAGTCTTTTCCAAACGAGCGCTCCATTTTCTGAGATGTACCGTGTTATTTGTGTATATTGTGCTATACTGTGTACAAGACAGGGACGTGGACGTCAGGTATGATTCTGTTCTTACATATGTGATATATGTGCATGAAATGAGATCCAGTCCGGGGTCCGTGATGAGTTCCATACGGACGGTGATTCGCGATGTGTGATCGCACGGGTTGACTGTCCCTAACAGTCCTTGGAGCGTGTATACACGGCAGGGCCTGTAGCCGGTTCGCGCCCGTGCTACAGGGTTGTGGCTAACCACCGCGGCCGCGGTCGTTAGCTGGGGAAGGGTCCCCCTTCAGTGATTCTGTGTGCAGGGCTTGGGGATCTCATACTGTGTGCTCATACCTGTATAGTGATGTTGATTGCCAGGGACAGAGATAGAGTTTGTGCTGTGTGTATGTGCTATGTGTACGCATGTTATGTGTTTATTGTGCAGAGTCTAACCCTCGCGTACTCACGAGCTTCCGAGCTTACGTATTCGAGTCTACCATGTTCAGGGTATCAGAGAAGAGATTGGTAGCCGTGCTTGTTGATCTGGGACTGGGGAGTAGCTGGGAAGCCTTATGCTAGTGTTGTGTTATGATGTGATTAGTTGCTTATGTAATTTAGTGGATAATATGTGTTAATGTCATTATTGCGAAAGTTTAAATTATCAGTGATTTCAGTGTATTCTCCTGACTTATGTGTTATAGAGTTATTGCGTTATTGTCACCTGTGTATTGTATTGACGTGACATTTTCGGGATCGGGGAGGGTGTTACATCAAAACATGTTTATAAAAAAAATTTAAAAAAGTTTTTTAAAGGTGGTACCTTCTGGTGCGCTGCATATGGATGACACACTTTCGAACCATATTTGTCGATTGGATTTAGGTTCAAGTGAGTACCACACATTATGCAGCGCACCAGAAGGTACCACCATTAAAAGTAAGTTTTTTGAATTTTTTTTCATAAACATGTATTAATTAACATTACACAGATCATATGTAAATTTCACGCAAATCCGAACACTCTAAGTGCATGAAAAGACGCATCACATAAATGCATGTTCACATACATTGAAAATTATGTAAGTGTGTGTTCACATCACTTTTTAGGAGTTAGGAGACGTGAATGCATGTGAAATTTACATATGATCTTCATAATGTCTATTAAAACATGTTTATGAAAAAAAAAATTTAAATAAGTTTTTTTTAAAGTGGTACATTCTGATGCGCTGCATAATGGGTGATACTCTCTCGAAACATTTTTTTTTGTTGATTGATTATATACCTTAAAAAAACATATCGTGAATACATTATAAATGTGGTTTTTGTTTGTAATGTCTATTAATAAGATTTCTGATGTTACGACGGGATAACATTATAAACTAACTGAATACCCGTGCGTTGCTCGGGTGATGTGTGATGAAATTTGTATTTATTAAAATTTTTTGAACGACAAATTAACCTACTTTTATTCGTAAACTACTCTTTTGTCCCAAATGGGGACTTCAGAAGTTACTTCCACTGCCTAAATTCCAATTTGTCTCCGATAGGAGTCGAACCCGTGACCCAACAATTACACGTCACCTCTCGTACCAAATGGGCTAAACCCAATTGGTATTTATTATTAATTAATGACACAACAAAAATTTATTTTTTTAAGAAAATATACATTGTTTGCGAAGAAATGTTAATTATATTAATCATGAATATTAATTATTACACATAATTTTATTTGAAATCTATACATATATAGTTTAACACATGTGAGATGATCAAAAAACTGATTTTAGTTAAAAGAAATCGTGTATAAGTATGAAGTATATAGGGAAAAAATAATAATAATAATTTACAATAAAATGAAAACTCATCTTTTCCATCAACTAATATACAAACACGTATTTACAAAGTAATACTTACAATATCTCTAACATAATTTTATAGTAACAATATATATATATATATATATATATATATATATATATTGAAAATTTTCTTGCTCTTCTTGTTTCTGCTTGTTTTTTTAATTCGTAAGCGATATATATATTCCGAGTCTCATAGGTTACCTGATTAAATTAAGTGGTTGGTTGGTATTCTGCTCATAATGAACCTTGGCTGATTTGGTTGCATAAAAAAAATCTCCTTTCCATTTCATTAACTACCCTCATTCAAAAATCAAAATCTTTTGAATACTAGACTGCTTTGCTTTGCTTTGCTTTCATCATCAACTCAACTGCTTTTGCATCCTCCTCATGCGTCAATAACGTTGACAATATCAGGTCAGGGTACTAGCTTCATTGATTATCCCTCCATTTCTTCACAAGTATGGCATCTAGGAAGATAGCTTCCAGAAATGAATCTACCCGAAGATCTACGTACGTGCCTTTTCTTAAACCTCGATGTGATTTCATATTCTCCAATGCTTGATTTACATTATGTTAATGTATGTAGATTATGTACGTTTTCTCTTTTAAGACCATCGTGATGTATGGAAAAAGGGGTTCTTTTACACCCAAAAAAAAAAAAAAAAAAAAAAAATTTGAATCTGCAAAGTTTCAGATGTTAGATGGTCTCAGATTGATCTTGGGTGTGCTAGTGATCAACAAATTAGGATGATAGATCTCATAATACAATTGCATGCTTTTTTCGACATCTGTTAGATAATGTGTGGGCTTAATTTATCCATCAACATGCCCTTAAACAGGGAGCTAACAGCAGAACGCACTGTGAAGGGATTGCGTCTCTCAAAAGCCTTGATAGTACCTGAAAAAACAACTGTTTATGAAGCCTGTCGTCGAATGGCTGCTCGAAGAATTGATGTTCTTTTGCTCAGTGACTCATATGGATTACTCTGTGGCATATTCACCGCCAAGGTTCCTTGTTTGACGTATATACAAAAGCAGCTCAATGTGGAATTTGTTAGACAATGTTGACTGTTCTTACTAATTATGATTTATGACTAATTTTATGAAGGATATTTCCATAAGAGTTGTTGCTTGCGAGCTTGATCCTGAGAAAACTCCTGTCTCCAAGGTGATGACAAGGAACCCAGTTTTTGTACTCTCGGATACTCTTGCTGAGGAAGCTTTCCAAAAAATGGTGAAAGGTTTGTATGAATCAGGAGAAAATAGTGGCATCTGCAAAGTTTGGTAAAGTAAAGTTTATATTGCAGGAAAATTCAGACACTTGCCCGTTGTAGAGAATGGAGAGGTCATTGCTATTCTCGACTTTGCAAAATGTTTATATGACGCAATTGCCCGTTTGGAAAGAGCAGCAGAAAAGGGGAAAGCCATAGCAGCTGCTGTTGAAGGTATTGAAAAGCATTGGGGAACCTCTGTTTCTGGTGGGTTGACTGTTCTTATTATTCTTTTTATGCTTGCATGATTGATTACATTTGGTTATCCGATCTAATTGTGATAATACAGGTTCAAACACATTCATTGAAAAACTTCAAGAGCGACTGTTCAAGCCTTCTTTATCGACCATAATCTCAGAAAATTCAAAGTAGGTAATAGCTTTACTTTGGCAATGTATTACATTTAATTATGTGATTTAGTTTCTTTTTTCCACCTTCCTTGATGTTGATGTCTTCCACAGAATACTACAAGCTACTTATTCTTGAAATTGTTCAACTTCCAGGCTCGTGACTGTTTTGCCGTCGGACACAGTACTAATGGCTGCAAAAAAGATGCTGGAGAGTCGTATTATCTCTGCCATTGCAACAGTGGATAGCAAACTACGTGGGATTTTAACGTTAGCATCTCAGTTGTAAATTAATCTATGAATATAGAAAAAGTCATGTGAGTTTTAGCTAACTATATTATTCAATGCGATTTCTACACGTACTAGTTCAAAGGATATCTTGATGCGAGTTATAGCACAGGGTCTTCCTCCTGAATCAACCTTGGTCGAAAAGGTAAATTACGGTTTCCTTTTTTTTTTTCTTGTGATTGTGATTTGTCACAATATATTCTTAGCATGTTATGTTGACAATGCTTCATTACCATGTAGGTGATGACTGCAAATCCAGAATGTGTTACCAATGATACACCTATCGTTGAGGCCTTGCATACCATGCATGATAGAAAGTTTTTACATCTTCCTGTTGTTGATAGAGGTAAATCCGTAGATGCTATATCATATTGATTTCTTTTTTTCTCAATTGATTGTTTATACAGATCTGATTATAGCACATCCAAACTAGTTTGGGAAAGAAAGCTAGCTTGTTGAATCTGTACATTCCATATCTAAATTCTAAAAGTGGCAGATTTTTTATGCAGAAGGAATTGTCGTTGGTGTTGTTGATGTAATCCATATCAGTCACGCAGCTATGGCTTCGGTATTGAAATTTTCTCTTCTCCTTATCCTACATATATTGCTCATGGTTTTATAAGATTCTCAATTGTATTGATTATTGATATTCTGGGGTATTGTATAACTAGTAACGAAATACCTGGTTAGTAGATAATACATATTTGTGTCACAAGATTATATTTACTTGATATACCGTTGTTCTTCTTATACATGAACTAGGCCAGAGGTACTGCAGGAATTGATAAAGATGCTGCAAGTTCAATGATGCAGAAGTTTAGGGACTCTGCTTTGACAGCACATCCTGCAGATGACTATAGCAAAACCAGGAGGTAATAAAAAATCAAATCTTTGATTCTGACTTTTTGGTAGTCAACTTAAACGGAACTGGTGATATTGCAGTGAAAATTCTTTCAAATTGGCTTCCGAAGGGACGGACATCGGAAAAGTTCTTCCTTATCCTTCACCTACACTAACCAATACATTTGCTTTCAAGATCCAAGATAGAAAGGGCCGAATTTATAGATTTATTTGTGGTACACTATTTAGCCTGTTTCCTATACCATCCGCATATGATTATGATCCTGAACCATTGTATATATTGCTTGAGGTCAGAAACTTACCATTATTTTATTCTATGTTGTGGTTCTTGAAGAAACTCATAGTTTGAGAGACCTTATTACTGCAATACTTCAAAGAGTAGGTGGTGAGATTGACCGGAACAACCTCCCACAAATTGTGGTATTTTTTGTAAACTCGTCTTAAAGTTGATAGTTATCTTCATTTTTACACTATGGTTATTATGGTTACTGTTGCTTCTATCTTTTAGTACGAAGATGAAGACAAGGATATGGTCATACTTGCAACTGATAGTGATCTTGTTGCAGCCATGAAACATGCTAGATCGGCTGGTTGGAAGGTGCGTTCGTTCGTGTCATCTGTTTTGTTTGTTTTTCAGGATCCTTGGCGTTTTAGAGTCTATCTTTGATGGACCTTCTTCCCATCCCAATAGAAGCTTGGCTGCAAAATCAAATTTTCATAAGAAAAAATCTAATCAACTTACATGGTTCCATACATCCACAATGATTGCAACATGTTTTTGACAAATTCCTAGACTAGAATTGCCTATTTGCTAATAGTATATTTCAAATGTTGGTTCAAATTGCTGTTTAAGGTGATTGTGTATTATAATTTATAAGCGTGCAACAGGTCAAAGCTGGAGGGGTTTGATACCAAATATCGGAACATACAATCAGACCAATCTATCCATGCTAGGTACTGGTCTGGTTTTTGTTTAAAACTGATTTGGTGTCAAACCTGAAAGGGAACCAAGACATAATTGAGATTATCTAAGATATAAACATATATAAGCAACGTTTTGGTTCTAGACTGTCTGGCATGAAGTGAAACTAAACCGAATGTAGTCGCTTTTAATTTGGTCAGGACTGGTTTGGTTTTTTGGTCTTGACTGATATTTTGTACACCCCCAAATGGTATTTTAACACTTTGAGATGTAATGGTGAAACATGAACAGGGACTAAAATTGCATCTAGATTACTCTTGGATGCCTAGAAATAGAAAAGGCTCATTGGCAGCAGGTGGGGGTTTGGAGCAGGCTAATGCAGATGCATGGGCTTCTGCATACAGTTCTGTTGCAGCTGGAGCTGCATTAGTTGCTGGAAGTACTGCACGAATTGATAAGGATGCTGCACGTTCAATGACGCAGAAGTCTTGGGACCTGCCCATGACAGCACCTCCTGCATAGGGATGTCAAATAAATCGAGATACCCAAACTTATTAGGTTCGGGTCGGGGTTTGGGGTTATTATTTGTTGGGATCTGGGCCTACCAACGCAGTCCCTCGACAATAGAATTAAAATTATATATTTGATATATTTTTCTATATTTGTTTATGACTTTGTTAATATATATACCCATGTCATGATTTGTTGATCGTTGATGATGATTAGAGCTTTATCACATCCATGTACTTTCGGTTCTTAAATGTTGTTGTTTGTTGATCACTGATGACGATTAGCACTTTAAATATTGTAAATGTAATCGTGTCGTTAATTGATTATTTGATTGTATCATTTGGTGATATTTGATGATTACTTTTTTTTTTTTTTTATTAATGTAAATTTTAAAATTTGGTTATGACAAACGGGAACTGATATTTTTTGGATTGGCAGATAGGGGAAACCCGGGGACCTGATGGGGACTAGGAAGGTTTTGGAGACAGGGATATCGTGTTTCCTATCCTGTTGCCATTCCTGAGATGATAGCGAACCAGGAGGTAGTAAATACTATATAGGCCATAATGTTATTAGATCGATCACTATAATTATATCTTCTTATTTGTTAACCTAGACAAAACTGGTGACATTGCAGGGAGAATTCTTTCAAATTGGCTTCACCTACACTACCCAATAATACATTTGCTTTCAGGATTCTGATATGATTATGATCCTGAACCATTACATATCTTGGTTAGTTGCTTGAGGTCAGAAACTTACTATTATTAATCGTTCTTGAGGTCAGGAATTAACTCATAGTTTGACAGAGCTTATATAACTGCAGTACTTCTCAGAGTATGTGGTGATTGACCGCAACAATCTCCTACAGATTCCGGAATTTCTTGTAAACTCATCACCATCTTCATTTTTACACTATGGTTTTTAATCTATGGTTTTTATGGTTACTGTTGCTTCTATCTTGTAGTACGAAGACGAAGACAAGAATTTGGACGTACTTGCCACTGATAGTGATCTTGTTGCAGCCGATCGGTTGGTTGGGGGTGAGTTTGTGCATGTTATCTACTTTGCTTGTTTTTCAGGATCCTTGGCGTTTTAGATTCTATCTTTGATGCACTTTTTTTTTCTTCTCCATCTCAATAAAGACTCGACTTTACAAATCAAAATTTCATAAGACAAAATATGATCAACTTACGTGGTTCCATGATGAAAGCAACATGTTTTTGACAAATTCCTAGATTAGATTTGCCAACTTGCTAATGATATAAACTTAAGAAATTGGTTGTTCTATTGGAAAGAATAGTCAGTTATGGTGATTGTGTATCATAGTTTATGGGTGTACAACCGGGAAAAGTTGGATGCGACTGGTACCAAAAACTGGGATCAATCTATACCGGTTAGGTACGTACTGGTGTACTTCTTGTTTGGTTTCAAACCGGACATATATTGAACCAAGGAAATAATTGAGAGTATCTAAGGTATAAACGAAGTTTTGGTTAGGCTTGGCGTGAACTGAAACTGAACCGAATATTAGTTGGTTTTCGTATGGTCATGACTCCTGTCCAATCCTGCTTTGGTTTTTGGTCCTGACCGATATTTTGTACACCCCTAAATTATGTTTGTAATGATATTTTAAAAAGGGTTTATTATGAAAAAAACCAACATATTTTCACGTTTTTTGCGTTTTCGTCCCTCCATGTTATTTTTATGCATAAAAAACCTCAAGTTATTCTTTTCTTATTGGTTTAGTGAAATTTTGGACATTAGACCCCGGTTATAATTTGTGAACCGAGTTTTAAAAACTTGAAAAACCGGATTCTAATGTCCAAATTTCACTAAACCAAAAAGAAAAGAATAACTTGAGGACTTTTATGGAAAAAAATAACATGGAGGGACGAAAACGCAAAAAACATGAAAACATGTTGGTTTTTTTCATAATAAACCCCTCTTAAAAAATCTAAGATGTAATGGTGAATTTGAACAAGGACTAAAATTGTATTTAGATTACTCTGGTGATAGACCTTGAACGTCCCAGGTTTATCAAAACTCTAGTTGCATATGGATCTTCACATTCTGATGCATACGATTTGTTTAAAACATCTTGAACACCACTGTTGTTCTTCATCTTTACGGCCATATAACAGAAAGAAAACAAAGGAAATGGAAACACAGAAATATACTAAATAATCAATATTATATTTCTGTTAATCACACACTTCATACGATTACATTAATACATATATATAGGCTTTGATTGTGTCCAACAGACACATCGGTTCAGGGACAGATGTAACTGTCCTAATGACAGTTACATGTCAACTAACATAAACCGGTTTAGTGATAATACCGGTATTTAACTTAGGATAAATACATATTTACAATATTAATGTTACTTAGTAATCTTAATAAGTTTCAATAACATTTAATTTCTAACATTCACCTCCTAAATGTTATGAAACTTTTCAGCATTGGTTCTTCAAACAACAACATAATCAACATCTTCTTTCATGCTGTCATCGCATTCAGGTACATTGCTTGTTCTTCGTTCAATCTCCTCCATCTCAATGTTGGTTCCAAACTGATCAACATAGACTTTTGCTGTATCATTCTGTTGCCTCTTCTCAGCAACATCTTCTGGCCAAAGCTTGGCTTTCTTTGTGAATTCATAGTAACATTGAGGCAAGAAAAGATAATCTTCATAAATCTTCATCAAACTAGGCGCGTAGTAGGAGGGAAAGCCTAGGCCATTTGCTAACCCTCTCCACTTTTCTTCACAAGTGACTCTTTCGTAGCCACCATGACTTATAACAATTTTGTATAAGTCTAGCAAGCAGATTTGTACTCCGAATAGTTTCAAAGGGACTTGAGGTGCAGTGCTGTTGTATGTCTTATGATACCAACCTATGATTCTCTCAAAAGCTTTTTTGAATGCCTCCTTATTTCTCATGACAAATTCATCTTTGTTTATCAAATCCAGGAACTTAAAAAATTCACTTATGTTGTCAACTTTTAGAGACTTAATCTCCCAATCATTTTGTTCCAGATTTGATAAAAAACTTTTCTGAGACTTCTCAAAGACTAATGACTTGTCAATTTCTTCAAAATAATTTGCCAAAAATTATCTTGAAGTTTCATTCCCACTGATTCATCAAACACTTCACATGAACCAAATGGGTCAAACATATGCGTGATAGTGCATTTTAAATCATTCAAGTCAACCTCAAACCCTTGAAGCAATAATTGCTTCAAACTCAAAAGATTAATATTAATCTCAGGAGTATATTTGACATATGGTATGGTGTAGGTTGCTGAATTGGTAGTGATATCTACCGCTCCAATTCCGTGTGCAAAAACGAAATTATCCTCATGATCTTTGTCGTTTACAATGAAACAATTTTTCATGCTTTTGAACACTTTCTTGTTCGGTGACATATGTGTGGAGATTTTAGAGTTCACGTACCATATGTGATCCCAGTTGTTGTGCTCAGTTCCGTTTAGCATATACTCCCCAGCAAAACATATTTTTTCTCTGTGTTCATACGGCTTCTGTTCCTTCTTTGAAGTGGGGCTATGTTCTGGAACTCCTATGAATGCACACTGTTTTCCCTTTGTTTTCGATGGACAATCCCAAGCATAATGTCCTCTTTTCCCGCATACACAACAACGAGATCTTCTTTGCTTTCTCAGTGCGATTGTAAGTGATGGAGCATGTCCCTGATCTTGTTGTTTCAGTTTGAGACGCTGCAGTTTTTGCTTGATCCAAGAGTCTTCGGTTGATGAGTTTTCATTCCTGCTCTGATACCAATTGATAGATCTTGAACGTCCCAGGTTTATCAAAACTCTAGTTGCATATGGATCTTCACATTCTGATGCATACGATTTGTTGAAAACATCTTGAACACCACTGCTGTGCTTCATGTTTACGGCCATATAACAGGAAGAAAACAAAGGAAATGGAAACACAAAAATATACTAAATAATCAATATTATATTTCTGTTAATCACACACTTCATACGATTACATAACAGACACATCGGTTCAGGGACAGATGTAACTGTCCTAATGACAATGACAGTTACATGTCAACTAACATAAACCGGTTTAGTGATAATACCAGTATTTAACTTAGGATAAATACATATTTACAATATTAATGTTACTTAATAATCTTAATAAGTTTCAATAACATTTAATTTCTAACATCTGGGATGCCTAGAGATCGAAAAGGCTCGTTGGTGGCAGCTGGTGGTGGCAACAGAGATGATAGCTTGGAGCATGCTCATGCAGATGCATGGCCATGGGCGTCTGCATACAGTTCTGTAGTAGTTGAAGCGAAGAACAAGTAGTTTTTTGTATAGTTTTTCTGTGGAACATTTGAGATAGAGATTTCTAGGATTGATAATGTAAAGAGTACGCTACGCTACAAAGATTTAATGTTATTTTTTGTTAATTGTTATTGACTGGGCTGAAATTAATGGATATCTTCTACTTTTTTTGGCACCAAAAACAAAATTTGCACGGTCAAAAGTCGCAGCAAAAGGTAACACAGACAGTTAAATCCTAGCTCGCACAGACTTCCAACCGATACATATCATCTTTATTTGCTCTTGTCGCTCTTTCACTCTTGTTCGATCTCCACTTCTGGTGTCTCCTTCTCTCCGGCCACAACTTTGATTTTCCACTTCTGGTTACACCCACTTTCTACATTTACTCCGGTGAACTCAGTTTTTCCGGTGAAGTTTTATTTTTCCGGCCAAAATCTTTAAGGGTTAGTCGATCTTTTATATAAATCTCTTGTGTTTTTACACAAATAATTTCATTAACTTGATTTGTTGATGTTTATCTAATTTACACACACACATATACACACGTGTGTGTTATATATATATATATATATAGTTATATACACATGTGTATATATACATAGGGATAATTGTGCAAAAAAACCTCAACTTGTTAGTTTTTTGTGATTAAAACTCCAAACTAAACTAAAAATTAGTAAATCAAGGTTTTATCAATGGGTAACCGGTTGAAACCGGTTATTAATCCTACATAGCATGCTTCTTGATAACACTTAAAAATTAATACATATAAATGTATTAGTAATTTTTATTTTACAGAAGGTTTGCTAAAAGAAGCTAGTATTTTAAGAATCAATATTAATATTTACATGGTTTTTTTTGGATGATGATACATACATAACTAGTTTATGAACCCTCGCATTACATGAATACAATTTAATAAATAATTGGTTATAAAAATATTTGTAATTTTCTTTTATTTTATCTTTGTAGTTATATTTTATTTTATTTTTGTATATACTATTTCAGGTGAAACGTGGAAGCGACATGTGAAAAATTGTGTTCTCCTTTATTTTATATATATATATATATATATATATATATATATATATATATATATATATATATATATATATATATATATATATATATATATATATATATATATATAGATTGAGGTTCTATGGGGCACCATATGCATCGGGAACCAAATGGGAACCAAAAATGCATTGCTTGTTTACAAATGATGCAATAAGGGTAATATTGGAATACTTTATTTGAAAAAATTAATTATTCTTTTAATTAATAGATTAGGATTATAATAGGAAACTAAATCAATCTCATTAATCATTCTCCATATATTATTCTCTCTCTCTCTCTCTCTCACACACACACACACACAATCGACCGACGAGTTTGAGAAGACGATGATGCGATGAAGATGAAAATGATGCATCACGTTGAACTCATGAACCTATGAACGTATACGATGTGAAGAAGAAGAATACGAAGATGCACAGTATGAACACGATGATGCATAACCTGGTGCTCTGCATAACCCGGGAAAGATAAATACGAAGATGCACAATCAATGAAGATGATGAAGCATCATGTTGGATTTTTGTTCAATTGGAATTTTTTAAATTTAGAAGTGCATTTTATAAATTTATTAGCATTTAATACTTGATTATTGAATTAAATATTCAATCAATATAAATTTAATTTTGAGTTGACTTGATATATTATTTTTTCCGAAAATACCCTTATGCACATCTAATATGTAAATCGTGCATCATAATGCGTTCACAAATTTCATCTTTATTACCATTTTGCCATTGTAATCTTAGCCATTCATTTTCTAGATCTAACGGTGTATATGGGTTCCTAAGTTGCACGATGCACACAGGTGCCCCATAGAACCTAACCCTATATATATATATATATATATATATATATATATATATATATATATATATATATATATATATATATATATATAGAGGGAGGTTCAATGGAAAACCACCATGCACCTGAAAACTTGTGAAAACCTCACTGCACCACCACAAATGCATCAAATTCCCCGCGCGATGCATCAAAATCCTGCGCGACGCATCAAAATTTCTGCGTGATGCATCAAAATCCCGCGTGATGCATCACCTTATTTACGATCATGCCACCGCGTTTTTCATGAAATGCACCAAATCGGACGGTTTGTGTAGATTTCCATGGTTTTCACGTGCATAGTGGTTTTCCATTGAACCCACCCCTATATATATATATATATATATATATATATATATATATATATATATATATATATATGGATTTTAGAAAATATAAAGCTGTGAAAGTTTTAAAAGTTTATAAATTGTGTAATGTAATTAAAAAATGAGTTTATGATCAACTCTATGAAGTTAGCAAATCCTTTTTTTATTAGTTTTCAGTTCTAAGATATTATTTTTTATACGACAACCCAATTTATTAACATATCATGTAAACACGTTAATTTATTCATTGATAACTTTATATATTAAAATAATATAATATTAGAATGACATTATTAATATAGCTTTAAGAATTGACTTTGTTGATTGACTATATATTATTTGTATTTTAGAAACATATATATCGTGAACGCATGTGGTTTTTATTTGTAATGTCTAGTTGTCTACTAACAAAGATATTGACCTCCATGCCTTACGACGGAATAAAATTATAATTTTTAAAAATAAATGAATCGAACGGATCCGTAAACACCCTTGCTTATTGCACTATTTTTTATAGTCAAGTAAGTAAATCATTAATCAAAAAATATGAATTATGTTTTCATTTCAATTAAAAGAGAACACACAGGAAAATAAGTATTTTAAAATGTTATTATTTACTCTATTTAATGATCGTAATTTAAGTTTTTTTGTATTTATAATAATTAAATATAATATAAAAACATATTTAATTGGAGTATTATTTTTAATTCTTATAATTTCAATTAATATAAATATTAATTTTTCAACTATCCGGTTATAGTTTAACAAAATCAGGTTAAACCGGATATGACAAAGATCAAATCCGAACCAAATCTTTAAAAAAGCAGGTTTTTTATATATAAAAACCAGACCATTTGTAAAATAGAGCTTGATCGGACTAAAATCTGGGTTTTGTATAATTGTTTTTCTGTTTTCTTGGTTCTTTGTTGAGAAAAAGTCATATTTTTACCAATCATATTAACAAGATTCTGCAGTATTTTTGTGGGTAAATCCAATCAAAATGGTATGAGAATGCATGTTGATTGTCGGCTTACTTATTTCATGATTTTTTTCCAGATCAAACGGTTTGATCAGTTTTGTTTGAACATCCCTAAATCACTCTAATTCTTTACAAGCTTCACATAGAGAGAAAGATTACATTTTTCTTTCTTTCATTCCACAATTGAAATTAGGCAATTGTTAAGTACATACTTATTTATTTGTTAATCACACATCTTCTTTTAATTTCTTATAAAAAATAATGGGCCAGTATTGTTAGCAAAATGATTATAAGGGGCTGTTTGGTAAAGATTTGAGAGAAAGAATTGTGTTTTCTCTTGTTTGGGAGAAATACTCTCAATTTTTGGGCGGAGAATTGAATTCTCTGGGAATTGTTTGAAGGCTAAATATGGAGAATTGCAATTCTCTGCATTTGGTAGAGAAATGGTGAGAATTGACTATTTTGTATCTCTACTCCACCCGAGCCACCAATTCTCCTCTTTATTTCCCTGTTGATACCAAACAAGATACACAATTTTAATTCTCCACTCATTTTCATTTCTCCTCAATACCAAACGCAACCTAAGGGTGTTTGAATTTGCGTTTGAAAAGTACTGCATTATCTTGTAAACTAATAATTAAATAATAGTTTTAACAATAATTGTTGCCGGAAATGTAGTGTGTGTCTATATTTTTGTTGTTTCCTATCACAAAATCAAATAATCAGTTTTTATAATGTTTGGATTTACGTTTTAACTTGTAAAATGACCAAATAATCACTTATTAAGCAAATATTCTATATTTTTTAACTTATAAATAAGTGTGATAGGATTAACCTGTTTGGTTTTGCGTTATAACAAAGATTATTCGATTATTACTTTACAATAATGTAAGTAACTGATTTAAAATATTTGGATTGCATACATTAATAAATGATTATTTGGTTTATAATTAGAAGGTGTCTGGTTTTGTGTTATAAACGAGATTATTATCTTATTATGTAACATCCCACTTTTGGGACGGGGACGTGGAATTATGTGATTGGGTTGATTATAATATTATGATTGAGTTGGACCAATTATTGAGTTTTACGTGGAAGTGTCACATGATGAGATTTTGGGCTAACCGGGTGTCGGGATTAAGTTTTAATAAAAGATTATAATTTTGAGAATTATTGATTAAATTGGGATCCGGTGATATAAAGTTTGTATTTTGTGATAGCGGGTTCGGATATTGGGTGTCGGACCGTGTTTAAGCCGAAAACGTATATATTCGTGAGCTCCTTGCTTGTTGCCTTCATTATGTACTTTTCAAAATCCAGAGATTGAGATTTCTGTGTATATTTGTGAATTCCAGCTCCTGCTAACCAGAGATTGAAGCCTCGAATCGTGATTAAAGCTTTCAAATTCTTCATCATCACCTTACATAGTTTGGAAGTAAGTTTTGAGTTCAATTTTGTGGATTAATTGATGGTAGTTGTTGTTGAAGAGTTGAATTGAGTTTAATTATGTTTTTGGGTAAATTCGAGCATGAATCTTTGGCAAAATCGGACAGAAAACGGGTTTGGGAATTGAATTCCCTGGCTGTGCAGAAACAGAGCATAACTGCTACTGTTCGTCCGTGAGCGCGACCGCGATCCCTTGATCGCGGGCCGCGATGTTCTTGAGATGATCGCAGGCGGTTTGAGCCCGAGCTCGGACCGCGATGTGAGCTCGGCCGAGTTTGAAGTCAGCGCGGCCGCGACCGCGATAGGGTCAGTGCGGCCGCGATTGGTTGAGTTCGGCCGCGATGCGGCTAGGGTTTCGGGTCAGGTTTTCGGGTTCTGTGGATCATATGTTTGGGTCTTTAGGGTCTCATGAGTTATTGGGAATTGTATATAAAGTTGTTGGGTTGAGATTGTAATATTGAGAATGCGTCTTTTGGGTATCTGGGATTGTGTGAGTTGGTTGGGATCGCGTGTTTGAATGTTCGAGCTGTGTGAGTTGGTTGGGATCTTGTGTTCGAGTATTCGGGTTGTGTAGTTTGGTAGTTGGGTATCTGGGTTTGAGCGAGTTATCTGAGTATTGTGTTAGAGTTGTTGAGTTATTGAGAAATCGTGTATAGAGCTGTTGGGTTGTGATTGAGAACTTGAGCTGTGATTGTGATTGTGATATAGAGTCATTGTGTTGTGATTCCAGGGTCTCGAGTTGATAGGGTTGAGGACGGGCAGGGAACCGAGACTTGAGTAGTTTGACTTCAGGGCAGGTGAGTTTGCATGTTTTTCTTGAGATACTTGTACGATTATTTATTAATACTTGCATGATCTTTTACTGAGCTTTTTACGAGATATCATGAGTTTCTTACGAGTTTTTATTGAGATATTATCATGCATGTATTACTGTGCTTTATTGAGAAATGTGTTTTATATATGAGATTTGGGACACTTGAGCTGTTGAGATATTAAACCGTACGGCTGGGCAGGGGTTGGGTCGCTCCCAATTCCCTTTTGGGTTCCTGACGGCTGCTTTGTGCGGTCTAGGGATTTGGGTACGTGGATTCGTCCACACGAGTTGAGTACCTATTTGAGTATCATGTGGGATCTCATATACTTGTTCAGTAGAGAACGCTGAACGTTTTATTATTGAGCTTACTTTTTATTGAGATTTATAATCGTACACTAACCCTTGCATTCTCACCAGCGTTAGCTGACCCAGTGTGTGTTGTTGTGTATAATCCAGGTGACCGGACTGCTAGTAGGCCTGCTGCACCAAAGTAGGTTTGCATTCTGTGATTGAGGAGTTAGCTACCCGCGTAGAGGTAGTTACATTTTGCGGACTGTTTATATACTTCGGATAGGTTGTGTAATATTCAGGGACTTCCGTGACTGTTTCTTGTGTAAAATAATGTTTTAAATTATCGAGTTTTCCGCGTGTACGTATGGGAATAGTGTAGAGATTATTATATTATATCTTTGCTGACGTGGTAATTAGGTGGCATTGTGAATTAGTCTGAGGGTGTTACAAGCTTGGTATCAGAGCCTAGGTTTAAGAGATTAAGTATCTAGTGGATGCTTAAGCTTAAACCACAGAGTCTAGATCCTTGGATTGCAATCCGAAGTAGAGTATTAAGTGATAAATGAGTAGGGTATAGAGTTGTGTAGAGTTAATATGTGTTGTTGTTCTTAATGTGCGGGTTAGTTATGGAGTGTGAGGGCAGCAGGCCTCAGGGTTATGATTTTAGGGGTGATGAGTTTGTGTGTAAGTTTGAGTTGTGTTCGGTATTGAGTCCGATATTGGATGAGCGTTTTCCGGTGCAGTGATCGGGTTGGGATTGGGGAGTGGTGCCTCCGCCGGAGGGAGGCCAGAGATCAGGGGCTGGTGCTTCTTCTAGCCAGCTATCGTGGGGGTCCTTAAGGACTTTATGTCGGGTCATATTTTTGAGTTCTTTGGAGGTACCGGTGCCTTGAAGGCACTGGATTGGTCGTGAGAGGTTAGAGTTGCTTTTTGGATAGTGTATGTAGATTGAGTTGATAGAGTAAGTGATGCGTCTTATTTGCTTAAGGGCAGAACGTTGCGATGGTGAGATTCTGTGGAGAGTGCTTGAGGAATTGATGATGCGTACTTGGTGCCATGGGAGGAGTTCCGAGTGGAGTTTGAGCTGTAGTGTTGCCCCCAGAATACGAGGTGAGAGTTGGAGTATGAGTTTATTTACTTGTAGTAAGGGTCCATGTCAGTCCAGGAGTATATTAATGTGTTTAATGATAGAGCTCAGTTTGTGCCACATCAGGTGGCTATTGAGCGGACGGTTAGTATGTTTATTGAGAGTTTGAGATCTGATATTAGGGAAATTGTGGGGATGTTGCGTGACCCCACTTTTGCATCGGTTGTGGAGTGTGCGGGATGTAGAGAGAGGGAGGTGGAGAGGCAGAGAGAACAGCCGGCTTCCCAGAGACAGCGGATTGAGTCATTGGACCGGGGTAAAGTGCAGGGTTACCAAGGGGATGCCGAGAAAGTCGACAGGATGGATGCTTTGAGCAGAAAGGCCAGATCTCGGTGGATCAACAGGATCAGAGTTGAGATGGGAGGAGGTCTGAGATTAGTCAGAGTTAGAGTCGAGGTTGGGATTAGGGTCCGAGACAATTGGGGCAAAGCCAGAGATTGAGTCAGAGTCGGGGCCAGGGTCAGGGAAGTGTTAATAGAGGATCTAGGGATTCGGGTAGCAGAGTTTAGAGCTTGGTGTTTGGAGTAAGAGATTGTCAGCGGTGTCATCACCGCCATGCCGGGCCGTGTGCCCCGGAGCACCTGAGATGTTTTCGTTGTGGCCTGTTTGGTCACACTGCTGTTGCATGTTCATCATAGGAGTCATTGTGCTAACCGATGTAGGAAGCTGGAACATATATCATGAGATTGTCCGAGTCTAGGGATGGGATTTCCGGGGGCGAGTTCGAGTGAGGTCGGGGCGTCAGAGTTGTCAATTACGCCTCGTGGAGGAGATGGAGTACCTAGGGTCAGAGGTAGAGTTTTTGTTTCAGGCTATAGCTAAAGAGGAGGGGGAGCCACATAATGTTGCATCTAGTACGTTTATTGAGGCTATGTTCCTTCAATTTGGAGATGTCACCATTGTCATAGTGGGCCATGTGTGTGTGCAGATGTTATTGGTGCGGTCAGTGAGAATATACTGCCGCCATGTGTATTATTCATGAGCTGTTGTGCTTTGTTGTGGGAGGCCGGTGAATAGGGTGCGAATCTGTCCAGAGTCGAGATTAGTGATGTAGGGCGAGAATTCTAGTAGAGTCAGAGTGGAGCCATCGTTACCCGATTATTATGATATTAGAGTACGGGGTCAGGTCTTTTAAGTGATTGTAGAGGAAATGCGGGATGTTGTTGATGTGATTTTGGGTGTTCCTTTTGAGCTTGCTTTGAATATGTGTCAGTTGCGTAGTGAGCTGTTGAGCTATGTCTGTGATAAGTGTATGTGTTCTATGGCGTGTGACTACTTCTTTATGTCTGTGATTATGGGATTTAATGATATGGGGACAGAGTTGTTATGTATGGGACTGTGATGTTTTAGTATATGTGTGAAAGTGAAAAATATATATATATTGTGGCGAGCTGAGTTATTGGGCTTTCAAAGTTGGAATTTGTGTGATGTTAGTGGATCAATCGTATTGAGTATGTGAGCTATATAGGTAATCATTGTGAATGTGTTTGTGATGTGTTAGTGGATTGATCCTTCTGATAGTAGAGTACTTCTCGATTAGAGGTCAGGTCGACCCTGATTGATGATCTGCGGTTAGCTCAGGAAGAGGGACTGAAAGGCGAGAATGTGTGAAGAGAGAGGTTAGTTGGTCAGTCAGAGTTATTGAATAGGGATGATCAAGGATTGATGACCCTTCGTGGTCAAGTATGGGTCCCTCGAGTAGGGAATTTGAGACAACTGATTCTAAATGATTCCCATAAGTCTATATTGTCGATCCATTCGGGTAGCACGGAGATGCACCTAAATCTGCGAGTTCTTCATTGGTGACCCAGGGATGAAGAGGGATGTGGGAAAGTGGATAGAGGTGTGTATAACGTGTTTGAGAGTTAAGAATGAGCAATAGAAGCTACATGGTAGACTTCAGCCATTAGAGATTCCAGAGTGGAAGTGGTATGATATCACCATGGGCTTTATAGTGAGACTCCCGTGAATTGTTCCATAGTGTGTGTTTGTCCACATCTGTGATATTGTGTTTAGTAATTTGATGGAGATGTCTTTATAATGTTATGAGTGGATGGAAATATCTTTTATATTAGTGAATCAGAATATCTATTGTGTTAATTCGAGAGCTGATTGGCCATAAGTGTTGACATGCTTCTGTGATTAATAGTTATCTGCTTTGTGATTACCAAGTGGGTAGATAGTAGAGCTGCCTTAGTGAATAGAGTTTAAAGTAGTAGTATATTAGAGGTTGTTGATGATTGAGTTTCAGTAAATCTGATGCCTATGAGGAGTATAGTCAGTGTTTGAGGGAGGTTTTGAGTATCTTTTGATGAGAGAGGTTATATGCGGGGAGTTCCTGAGGTATGAGTTTTTGGCCGAAAGGGACAGTTTTAGAGCGGGCAGTGATGAGTAAGACAGGGATGAAAATAGATCTAGTGAGAATTGAGGTTATTGAGAATTGGAGTTGGTTATGTCTGTGTTTGAGTTTAGTGTTTCTTGGGCTTAGTTGAGGAGTTAGAGATGATTCATAGAGATTTCTCGCTCATTGTGGGATCCGTGACGATGTTAACGTGTTAGTTTGTGTTGATTGAATGAGTTGGGAAGTAAGGGAGCGCCTCATAGGGTAGAAGGATCAGTGAATGAGGTTCGATTTTAGCGTTGATAGAAAGTTCAGAGGATTTTTGTGCTGTAATGTGAGGCTTATTGAGGGGTTGGGAGAGCGTGTTGATGTAAAGAGATAAAGTGATTGCTTGTATCTGAGATTTGAAGTCTCTTGAGCTTAGCTGAGTATTAAGGGCGATTCGTAGAGGATTTCTCGTGAAATGTAAAGCCGTTGTTCGTATTGATACGTTAGTAGTGTTAATTATATGGGTTGAGAAGTAGTGGGTTGTGTAGACTCTAAGTTTTGTATTGTAGAGGATTAAGAGGATTTTTGCGATGTATTGTGAAATCGTGTATGCGAGGTTGGGATGTGCAAGAGAAGTAAGGTGATTAATTGTTTAAAATAGTGACAAACCGGGAGACAGGCAAGGAGATGCGCTAGATATTTTCGGTTTTTGGTGTTGAGCTAGATTCTGAGGACAGAATCTTTATAAGGAGGGGAGACTTGTAACATCCCACTTTTGGGACGGGGACGTGGAATTATGTGATTGGGTTGATTATAATATTATGATTGAGTTGGACCAATTATTGAGTTATACGTGGAAGTGTCACATGATAAGATTTTGGGCTAACCGGGTGTCGGGATTAAGTTTTAATAAAAGATTATAATTTTGAGAATTATTAAATAAATTGGGACCCGGGGATATAAATTGTATTTCGGGGTATCGGGATCGGATTTTTAGGTACCGGACCGGGTTAAACCGAAAACGTATATAATGTGGCTTCTTTGTTCTTCCAAATCATTTCCAAAACCCAGAGCTAAAGTGTGAGTGTGTGTTTGTGAAATCCAGCAACTTTAATCAAGATTGAAGCTTCAAATTTGTGATTCAAGCCTGCCGATTTCTTCATCATCTTTTAGTTGGATAATAAGGTAAATTTGAGGCTAAATTCGTGAATTATTTGTTGTTAATCGTAAGTAAGTAATTGAATTGAGTTTATGTATGTTTTGGGTTAAATTCGGAGTATTTGGGTTGAGTAAATCGAGCTGGAGGAGGTGATTTGGGGTAAATCCCCTGGCTGTGCAGGAACAGAGCATAAACTGCTACTGTTCGCCCGTGAGCGCGACCGCGATCCCTTGATCGCGGGCCGCGATGTTCTTGAGATGATCGCAGGCGGTTTGAGCCCGAGCTCGGACCGCGATGTGAGCTCGGCCGAGTTTGAGGTCAGCGCGGCCGCGACCGCGATAGGGTCAGTGCGGCCGCGATTGTTTGAGTTCGGCCGCGATGCGGCTAGGGTTTCGGGTCAGGTTTTCGGGTTCTGTGGATCATATGTTTGGGTCTTTAGGGTCTCGTGAGTTATTGAGAATTGTATATAAAGCTGTTGGGTTGAGATTGTGATATTGAGAATGCGTCTTTTGGGTATCTGGGATTGTGTGAGTGGGTTGGGATCGCATGTTTGAGTGTTCGAGCTGTGTGAGTTGGTTGGGGATCTTGTGTTCGAGTATTCGGGTTGTGTAGTTTGGTAGTTGGGTATCTGGGTTTGAGCGAGTTATCTGAGTATTGTGTTAGAGTCGTTGAGTTATTGAGAAATTGTAGAGCTGTCGGGTTGTGATTGAGTCATTGAGTTGTGATTGTGATATAGAGTCATTGTGTTGTGATTCCAGGGTCTCGAGTTGACAGGGTAGGGAAAGGGCAGGGAACTGAGACCGAGTAGTGAGACTCCAGGGCAGGTGAGTTTGCATGTTTTTCTTGAGATACTTGTACGATTATTTATTAATACTTGCATGATCTTTTACTGAGCTTTTTACGAGATATCATGAATTTCTTACGAGTTTTTATTGAGATATTATCATGCATGTATTACTGTGCTTTATTGAGAAATGTGTTTTATATATGAGATTTGGGACACTTGAGCTGTTGAGATATTAAACCGTACGGCTGGGCAGGGGTTGGGTCGCTCCCAATTCCCTTTTGAGTTCCTGACGACTGCTTTGTGCGGTCTAGGGATTTGGCACGTGGGCCTATCCACGCGAGTTGAGCATCATGTGGGATCTCATATACTTGTTCAGTAGAGAACGCTGAACGTTTTATTATTGAGCTTACTTTTTGTTGAGATTTATAATCGTACACTAACCCTTGCATTCTCACCAGCTTTAGCTGACCTGTGTGTGTTGTTGTGTGTATCCCAGGTGACCGGACTGCTAGTAGGCCTGCTGCACCAAAGTAGGTTTACATTCTGTGATTGAGGAGTTAGCTACCCGCATAGAGGTAGTTACATTTTGTGGACTGTTTATATACTTCGGATAGGTTGTGTAATATTCAGGGACTTCCGTGACTGTTTCTTATGTAAAATAATGTTTTAAATTATCGGGTTTTCCGCATGTATGGTTGGGAATAGTGCAGAGATTATTATATTCTATCGTTGCTGATATGGTAATTACGTGGCATTGTGGATTAGTTTGAGGGTGTTACA
>JAANYP010008058.1:0-11505 GCA_020465985.1 Centrapalus pauciflorus
TCTTGGTTTCAGCACTTAGCTTTCTTCACACATCTTTCTGACCTTAGAAGCTTCCTTTTATACTCACTTAGAGGATCTAAGAGAAACATCTTCATTGGACGGAATGAAAAAGGAGAAGTCTTGGTGAAAAGACAACATAACCTTTTCTGCACTTTTCTGAAAAGCAGACTTGTCTTCACATGTGCAGAACTTTTGTCTTTTTACTTTGTCTACTATTGCATTGCCTTTAACTAATTTAGGAATGTCAACTTTGCGTCTTTCTTCCTTGTAAAGGCCTATTTTGATATAAGAAAAAAGGTCTGTCACCCTTTTTCAAATAACCTTTTGTCTTCATGTTACAGAACAGCTTGGGCAGGCTGAGCAGTTCTGTTTTCCACTTTGTCTTCGACTTTGTAAACTGATCTAGCAGTCAAAAACAATAATTATGAGTTGGGAACATATTCCATTTAAGTGTTTAGCCCTGTTCCACAAAGAACAGGTTTTCTGTTCAAAGAATCAGAACATTTAAAAATGCCAAGCTGGCTCACAGTGTAGAGCAGGTAGACAGTTTATGTCCGCCCACATGTTCAGCAGACAGAGCAGCTTGGACAAACTGTCTTAGTTGCAACACATGCAACATATAGAACAGCTTTAGACTGATATTGCAAATCATTTTCAGGTTTCAATAAGGCATATAACAGGCCTTAAATTCAACCTTCAAATGCATCAACAGGTTTGATTATAAATCTCCCGCTCAGATGTAGAACAGGTTTGACTGAGGCCTTTTTGTGCCTAACTGTTTGTTATATGTTTGATTATATATGTTTGATATTGATTGTATGTATGTTTGAACTTGGTGTAATGTGTTACAATAAGTTCAAACATAAGTTCAAAGATAAGTTTAAATATAAGTTCAAAGATAAGTTAAAACATAAGTTCAAAGCATATGATTCGAATTTATAGAGGACAAGTTTGAAAGGCCTTGGGCTTATTCGAACTTGTCCTAGGCAAATTCGAACCAGGTGTTATAATTAAGGGTTAACTAGTTTAATTAACAAGTTTTTGTAGAAGACAATCAGAGCTTTAGCATAAGCGATCTCGAACTTGCATGGGTGTTAGAGAGTTTGTTCTTGGAGAGAATCACGTGTCGGGGCGTTCCATTGTTCGTCTATCACAGTGTGTGTCTCCATGTTTCGTGTGAGTGGTCTATCCGTCAAGCCGCTAACGAGGATTCCGCACTCCTTGGACGGTGTCGCGTTAAGATAGGATCCGTAGGAAGGCGACCTTACACCCCGGTTGGCAACTAGCCGTGACGTCGCGGAAGCATAGTCATAATCAAGTGAACGACCACTACATGGACATTTTCGAAAAAATACATTAATAAACTTCATAATATAACATTGTTTTTACATACCCAAAATAAAACGTAAGTAGTTCGCAAATTACAGAGATTCAAATACATAACCATAGTGATAGTAATAATGCAAATAAATCTCCAAAGGTTTAAAAATTTATGCAACTCCAAAAATACAGAAGCCTTGTCGTGCTTCCAATGCATGACATTTGTCTTAATTACCTGAAAATACACGCTAAAATACGTCGACAAATTTGTTGGTGAGCTCATAGGTTTACACGAAAGAATGACTTGTATGGACAATAACGATTGAGTTTGAATTTATTAAGCATAAATTCCATGTTATGTATCACATATAACCATCATGCAGCTGAACTTAATTATGAGTTTGCCCTATGTAGTATTAACCACTATAATACTATGATGTTAAATATATACGCACCCGTTAATAGTTGGCGCGACCAACCCGAGTTGGGGGCATTAATCCCGATAGATCTATCCATATGATATTCACGTTTACATAAATGTAATTAACGGTTCAAGATTTGAGGGCATGATGAAACCACATGTGTATAATACATAAAAAGAAATGTAGCATATTTGTGTCCATATGAATGATGTAGCATATAGTTTCACCCCAAAACATAACATTGTAAAAATATCGGCATTAATCCTGATAGACCTATCCATATGATATTCCACCGTCGACTACGACTTCGACAACCACCAACAATCATGGAAGATCCTCAGTTGGAGTCTGAATCTGAGGAGGAACCAATGGCTAATGAAGATGATACCCCGATGTGGACAGCCCGCGAGACTGCACAACCAGCTCCACATTCTGCTATCCGAGTCCTTGTTGCTGCTAATGAAGAAAGATTCAGAATCAAAGGGCAGTTCGTCAGCATGGCTCGGGAATTGAATTTTGATGGGAGGTTAAAGCATGACCCTAACCGACATATTTAGTCATTCCTTTCAATCTGTGACTTATTCAGAGCTAATTCCAATGCCGCGAGACTTAGATTTTTCCCGTTTACACTAATCGTGGAAGCTCAAGAGTGGTTAGAATCTTTAGAGCCAGACTCTATCACGACCTAGGCAGACATGAACAACTTGTTCATTAACCACTTTTTCCCTCCGGCTAAGGAAGAAAGAATGATAGCTGAGATTTCAAACTTTTCCCAGAAAGTTGGGGAATCTTTTGTTGATTCATGGACACGATTCAAGAAGATGTTACGCGAATGTCCAAATCACAAGCTTAATAAGAGAAAGCAGGTCGAGACTTACTACAGAGGTATGGATGAAGAGATTAAGGAGTGCATCGACTCAGCCTGCGGCGGTATCTTTCAATATAAAATCTGAGGGAAGCCTTTAAGCTTTTAGAAGACATATCTTTAGTTAAGCAGGGATGGAGTGTCGAGAAGAAGTCAGGCAGAAAGACGATAGCTATGATAGAGGATGACGGGGGTAGTGATCCTGTAGCATCGCTTGCTAACAGTTAAAAGTCATTGGAGCGTAAAGTTGATAAGCTGATCCAAAGTATTCACGCTATGCAGGTAGGGTGTGAGACTTGTGGAGGATCTCACCTGACGAAAGACTGCGAGGATCGGCCGATGATCCAGACACAAAGCGTTAACTTCATGAAACAGAGGCCGAGAAATAGCTCCCAGGGGGGTAACTCAAATTACCATGGAAACAACCGAGGAAATTTCCAAACACAGAACCCACCGGGGTTCTATCGGTTTAACCAAGGAAACGCCAACCCAAATCCTCAGCCTCCAATACAGATCAGTCAGCCAGTAGCTGGATCAAGCAGTAACTTGGAAGATATATTGATGAGTTTCATGCTAACTATGCAACGGAATCAAGCTAATAACGAGCAAGTTCAAAGGAATCAACAAGCGTTGATCCAGAATATTGAGCGCGACTTAGGTAGATTAGTTGAGGTCGTATCAGGACGTCAAAGTGGGTCACTACCAAGAAATACCCAAAAGAAACCCAATGTGAATCAGAATCACAATGAGCATGTTAAGGCGATTACCGCTCGCTCAGGTAAGGTAGTCGGAGTTATGGATACATCACATTCTGACAACTCTGTTATTGTGCAGTATTGGACTTCAGATGACGAGGATAACACAGAGAAACCTAGCCAAACGGAATCACCTACAGCTGATTCAGTGGAGAAGGAGACGCCACCACCAGTCGCTAAGCCATCAAAGCCAAAGCAAGCGCCTCTCAGGGATTACCAACCAAAAATTCCTTATCCTAATCGTCTACAGATAGAGCGCATGCAAGAGCAGTATGGTAAGTTTGTTGACTTATTGAAGCAAATTAGGATTAACGTGCCTCTTGTTGATGTCATTGCAGATATGCCTAACTATGGAAAGTTTCTGAAGGATCTAGTGTCGAAAAGGAAGAAGTTGGAGGAAGCGACCACATTGCCACTCGGTGTAACATCCCAAATTTTTATTATCTGTAATTTACAATTTTAAAGACTTAATTGTTGTACTTTTGGATGATTATTATAATTTAAGCAAATCTTGTTCATATTATTAGTTAAGTAAGAAAATACAAAGTGAGGGGTATATTGTGCAAATAAGTGAAAGTGACAAATAAAAAGGGAGTTAAAGCTCATAATTTCCAATCTCACTCTCTCTCTACTCTCACGATTCTCTCTCTTTTCTCTCTCTAAAAGAAACGGTGGGTTTCTTCTTCAATTGGAAATCAAAAGCATTGAAGATCATTAAATTGGAGGCTAAGAAGTTGGATTCAAGTGGCATTTAGGGAACTATAACAACTACAAGAATCAAATTAAGGTAAACATCATTCAATAATTCAGATTTTTGATATTTTGGTTCGGTTTTTATGAAAACCGAATTCTAAGATTAGTGATGCAAATGTTTATGCATGTTATATATTATGATGGATTAGTTTAAATCGAGCATGTATGTTGTCGTATACAAAAATTCAGAATCAGATTCGAAGTTTAAGTATGATTTTGGAATTAAGTGTGTGTTTTAGTGTGTGTGTTCTTCGAAGTTTAAAGAAAAATGGACACAAATCAGATATTTTGGTACATAAGTGTTGTGTTCTAAGTTGGAATAGTTTATTTAAGTACATATCTGCAATTTTATATACAAAAACATGTAAAATGGTCAAAAATGCAAATCTGGAAAATCTGGAAAATTTTACTAAGTATGAACTCGGTTCGGACCTATATCCGAATTCGGACCTCTCCCCAATTCGGATCGATAGTGATTTCGGACCATAGGAACTTCGGACCACATACCCATTTCGGATCTTGTCCTAATCCGGACCACCCCCCCCCCCCCATTTCGGTCCTGTCCCAATTTCGGACCATGCTCAATACGGATTACACACATTTCGGACCACAGTCTATTTCGGACCAACACCTAATTCGGACCATCCGGACTTCGGACCATCCGAATTCGGATGTGGTCCGAATTCAGTAAGAAATTCATTTAAATTACAGAAATTTAGTTTTAAGCAATTACTGACATTACATCACTATTACACTTACATTACAGATCATTGTGGTGTTATCAAAACACACATTGATTCAGGATCAAGTCACAAAACCAATCACTGTGAGTAACAGATTGTCATTCGAACATTTATTGTTTTTGCATTCATGTTTATACATTCAATGGCATGTTCACGTTGTTCATATACTTCATTTGGCACTCATGAAATGATTTGTTGTTATGATGCACACTCGTACTTGACATGTAACACACATGTAGCCAGCGTTCATTTGAAAGTGCATCTATTTACATCATGCTTGCACTGCATGATCATTACTTCATAATCTGATGCGACCTGGACTGGGGCTGACAGCAGGCCACTGTCGGGGACTGATCATCCCACTCGTATCCCATCAGGTTCGGCACATCCCCGATCAGCATATTGAACTGCCAACCCATGCTTGCACTGCATGGTTTTTCACATACACTGAGGCTTACACTGCCGATATTCACATACATGGGGCTTACACTGCCCATGGTTAAGCATTGTTTGTAAAGAAATATTTGTTGTATGCATAATCTGTTATCTCACTAAGCATTTAGCTTACTGTTGACTCACATTGTTTACAGGCAAAGGCAAGAGTGTAGCTGGACCATCTACTTAAGCATATCAAATCAATATCCCGGAGACCTTAGTAGCTATTGGTACTTGAATGTAATAGCTTTGGGCTGGGATTTCTACTTCTAAAACAATTATGTTGATGTAATAGTTAGACTCTTATCACTGTAGACATGTATTCTATTGCTTTAGTGTGGATTTGTTTAATTCTAATTTAAGTATTCAATTTCAATTATCATGATTACTCATTGGGTTGTTAGTCGATCCTGGTGATTGCTACAATTATTTCATTAATTAACAAGGACGTCACAGTTTGGTATCAGAGCATTAGTTTGAGGTTTCAAGTGTCCGCGAGGACTTGGACTCAAACTTAGGTTATGATATTAGAATGAACTTCTAAGTAATGATCTGAACTAAGATAGGATTGACATGCACACGGGGAAACACAAAGGGTAACTGTACACTTAGGACTTACAAATAAATGTTCTTAATATAAGTTGTTATATTTCAGAACATGTCAGGAGACGATATGACTCCTCAGCAAATGTTCCAGATGATGCAAGCTCTCATGGAACAAAACAATGAGCTACAATCCAAACGAATGGCTGAGCAGGCTCAGTCATTTGCTGATCAGTTAAGGGCCAGAGATGAGGCCGGGGCAAAACGAAAGGCCGATAAGCGAAAGAACAAGGAACAACAACAGGACGATCAAGAGGAAAGACAAGACACTGGGTCTTCTAACCGATCAAGGGGCTGTAGGTTTAAGGATTTCAAAAGTAACGGGGTTGTTACTTTTGATGGAACCGGTGATGCTGTTACAGCATTGGAATGGATCACCACCACGGAACGAACTTTCAGAATCAGCGACTGCGCTGATAAAGACATGGTCCGCTTTGCAACCGCTATGTTTGCAAGGGACGCTGTTATGTGGTGGGACGCAATGACACATGTGTTGATGATGGAGGTAGTGTCACACATGTCATGGAGCGAGTTTAAGGAAGTATTCTCCCAGCAATACTGTCCTACTGATGAGAAGCGCCGTCTAGAGGCGAAGTTCCTGAATCTGACTCAAGGAACGAAAACGGTTACACAATATGCCGTTGAGTTCACCCGCTTAAGTTTGTTTGCACCACATCAAGTAGACACGGAAGAGAGAAAAATAGCCCGGTTTGAGGCCGGACTAGACTATGAGATACGCCGAACCATGAGTGGGGTTCGGTATACAACGTTTGCTGGATTACTCGAGGCTGCTCGGAATGTGGAGCAGATTGTCCTGTTATCCGGATATGTCATAGGTTCAGCCGCCGCAACACCGACTTAACCGTCGCCGCCAAAAAGGCAGCGGGAGTCTGGATCTTCACGATTCTCTCCTCAATCCCATCAACAGTCATCATCACCCAAGAAGGGAAGAGCCTTTTCGGCCAGTTCAGAAATGAGAGACTGCAGACGATGCAGAAAAGCGCACTCTGGGGAGTGCAAGACTCGGGACATGTATTGTTTCTGCTGTGGGCAGAAAGGCCATCACTGGGAGCATTGTCCACGAAAAGATGATGCATGCTACAACTGCCACAGACTTGGCCATTTCTCAAGGGACTGCCCGAAACCCCCACGAGATCAGAATGCTCCACAATCAACAGCAAGATCTTCTGTAGCTTCCACGGCTCGCAGGGATCAATCTCAAAGGGCTCCAACAAGGGCGTTCCAAATCACAGCTGAAGAAGCAAAGGATGACCCGGAGGTGGTCACTGGTATGTTCTATGTTAACTCAATTCCTGCACGTATACTGTTTGATTCCGGAGCCAATCGTTCGTTTGTCTCCACTACATTTGCTCGTCAATTTAACATGCCAACTTCCAAACTGCAATTTGTACTTGACATAGAGACTGCTAGCAATATGTTAGTAAAAGCAGACAAAGTGTATAGGAATTGTACATTATTGGTAGAAGACGTAGTATTCAATATAGATCTGATCCCTATGGAGTTCGGGGAGTTTGATGTCATAGTAGGTATGGATTGGTTGGTTCACAATGAGGCCCAAATTGTTTGCAAGAAAAGGATGATCAAGATTACCACTCCCGAGGGCCGAGACATATGCATTTATGGTGATAGACACAAAGGCGACTTATGCCTTATTTCAATTGCAAAAGCCCGAAAGCACGTTGCCAAGGGTTGTTCAGCTTACTTAGCCTACGCTGTCGATGCAAAGGCTGAAGTTCAATCTCCTTCTACCGTTTCCGTCGTTTCCGAATTTCCTGATGTCTTTCCAGAAGATATCTCGGGATTGCCACCTGATCGCCAAGTGGAATTCCGCATTGACCTCATTCCCGGAGCTGCTCCAATAGCAAAGGCTCCTTACCGTCTAGCCCCTGCTGAAATGCAGGAAATGATGAAGCAGTTACAGGAGCTACTTGACAAAGGTTTTATCCGCCCAAGTTCATCTCCTTGGGGTGCTCCTGTTCTGTTTGTCAAAAAGAAAGATGGCACATTGCGAATGTGCATCGACTATCGAGAACTCAACAAAGTCACAATCAAAAACAAATACCCGTTGCCCCGGATTGATGATCTCTTCGACCAGTTACAAGGCGCAAGCTACTTCTCGAAGATTGATCTTCGTTCGGGTTATCACCAACTCAAAGTACATTCTGATGACATTCCAAAGACGGCTTTCAGAACTCGTTACGGAGACTACGAGTTTCTGGTAATGCCGTTCGGTCTTACTGATGCGCCGGCCGCTTTCATGGATCTCATGAATCGAGTCTGCCGGCCAATGCTCGACAAATCGGTCATCGTGTTCATTGATGACATTCTCATATATTCAAAGACCGAAGAGGATCATGCTGCACATCTGAGAGAATTGCTTGAGTTGCTACGCAAAGAGCGACTTTATGCCAAATTCTCTAAGTGTGAATTCTGGTTGAGGCAGGTACGTCTCAACGTTTGAAACAATTTCATGATCCTTATACTCAATCATAAATTATTTTATTAACTTGTAGCTCTTAAACAATCAATTCAGATCCAATTCTTGGGGCACGTGATATCTGGTGCTGGGATTGCTGTTGATCCTGCAAAGATCGAAGCTATCCAGAACTGGGAATCACCCCGCAACGCCTCAGAGATTCGGAGTTTTCTGGGATTGGCTGGTTACTACCGCCGATTCATCAAAGACTTCTCAAAGATCGCCGTTCCGCTAACAAAGCTTACTCGCAAGAATGCTACTTTCTTTTGGAAAGAAGAACAGCAAGTAGCCTTTGACGAATTGAAGAAATTGCTAAGTGAAGCACCGGTGTTAGCCCTGCCTGAAGGGAACGAAGACTTTGTTGTCTATACAGATGCATCAGGCACGGGTTTAGGTGATGTTCTAATGCAAAGAGGAAACGTCATAGCTTATGCTTCTAGACAACTCAAACCGCATGAGAAAGACTACTCTACTCATGATCTAGAGCTAACTGCTGTGACTTTCGCTCTCAAGTTATGGAGACACTATTTGTACGGAACCAAGTGTCAGCTCTACACCGATCACAAGAGTTTAAAGTATATATTCAGTCAGAAGGACTTGAATATGAGGCAAAAAAGGTCAATGGAGCTGATAAAAGATTACGACTGTGAGATTCTCTATCATCCAGGGAAGGCCAACGTAGTGGCCGATGCCCTAAGCAGGAAAGCGTACTGCAAGGCATACTGCTATGCCTTGACTTCCACAATACTGACGTCCACTATCATAGACGATGTAAGGGCTGCTCAGTTACAGGCCCTAAAAGAAGAGAATGTTAAAGACGAAGATATCAGAATTCAGTTGCCATTAATGCAAGATGATGGAACTGGACTAAAGGGTGTGTATGGCAGAGTGTGGGTTCCCAAGTTCGGGAACATGAGAGATGTAATTCTCGAGGAGGCTCATCAATCTAAATTCTCAATTCATCCTGGCAGCACAAAAATGTACAACGACCTGAAGGCCGACTTCTAGTGGCCAGGATTGAAAAGTGATGTCGGTCAGTATGTTGAAAGGTGCAGAACATGTCGTCTAGTCAAAGCAGAACATCAACAGCCCTATGGTAGTATGCAACCTCTTCCTATCCCGGAATGGAAGTGGGATCATATTACTATGGACTTTATAACGAAGCTGCCCAAGACGCGTCGTCAACATGATGCCATTTGGGTCATTGTTGATCGATTAACAAAATCTTCTCACTTCATTCCCATTCGGGAAACCTATTCACTGGACCGTCTTGCCCAGATCTACGTTAACGAAATTGTCATTAGGCATGGTGTGCCTAAGTCTATTGTCTCTGACCGAGATAGTAGATTCACTTCCAATTTCTGGGCTGCTTTACAAAACGGTCTTGGTACTCGTATCGCAATGAGTACTGCCTATAGACCCCAATCTGATGGTCAAAGTGAAAGAACAATTTTAACTATCGAAGACATGCTCAGAGCCTGTGTCATGGATTTGGGTGGTAACTGGGACGATCACCTCCCATTGGTTGAATTCTCCTACAACAATAGTTACCATTCCACTATCAAGATGGCACCGTTCGAGTCTCTATACGGAAGAAAATGTAGGACTCCAACTTGTTGGAGGGAAACAGGAGAAACTCCAATAGCCGGTCCTGCTTTGCTACAAGAAACAAATGAAAAGATCCAACTCATACGGCAGTACATGAAAACGGCACAAGATCGGCAAAAGAATTATCACGATCGCCGGCACAAAGCGATAGAATTTCAAAAAGATGATTGGGTCTACTTGAAGGTTTCCCCGATGAAGGGAGTTACAAGATTCGTAAAGCGAGGAAGCTATCGCCTCGATTCATAGGACCCTTCAAAATACTAGAAAGAGTTGGGAATCAGTCCTATCATTTGGACTTGCCGGAAGAATTATCAGGTGTTCACCCGGTATTTCACGTTGGGTACTTAAGGAAGAGTCTGGTGCCCGAAAGGGAACCATGGACTGATCATTCGGACATTATGATTGACGAACGGCTAAGGTTCGTTGATGAACCGGAGTGCATTTTGGAGACAAAAGTCAAAAAGCTACGGAACAAAGAGATCAGGATGGTGCTGGTCAAGTGGAAGCATCATCGGGGAGCTAATCACACTTGGGAATCGGAAAAAGACATGAAGACTAAGTACCCAAGTTTGTTTAGCGCAGCATGACTTCGCGGACGAAGTATAGGCGTGGTGGAGCCCATGCTGTAACATCCCAAATTTTTATTATCTGTAATTTACAATTTTAAAGACTTAATTGTTGTACTTTTGGATGATTATTATAATTTAAGCAAATCTTGATCATATTATTAGTTAAGTAAGAAAATACAAAGTGAGGGGTATATTGTGCAAATAAGTGAAAGTGACAAATAAAAAGGGAGTTAAAGCTCATAATTTCCAATCTCACTCTCTCTCTACTCTCACGATTCTCTCTCTTTTCTCTCTCTAAAAGAAACCGTGGGTTTCTTCTTCAATTGGAAATCAAAAGCATTGAAGATCATTAAATTGGAGGCTAAGAAGTTGGATTCAAGTGGCATTTAGGGAACTATAACAACTACAAGAATCAAATTAAGGTAAACATCATTCAATAATTCAGATTTTTGATATTTTGGTTCGGTTTTTATGAAAACCGAATTCTAAGATTAGTGATGCAAATGTTTATGCATGTTATATATTATGATGGATTAGTTTAAATCGAGCATGTATGTTGTTGTATACAAAAATTCAGAATCAGATTCGAAGTTTAAGTATGATTTTGGAATTAAGTGTGTGTTTTAGTGTGTGTGTTCTTCGAAGTTTAAAGAAAAATGGACACAAATCGGATATTTTGGTACATAAGTGTTGTGTTCTAAGTTGGAATAGTTTATTTAAGTACATATCTGCAATTTTATATACAAAAACATGTAAAATGGTCAAAAATGCAAATCTGGAAAATCTGGAAAATTTTACTAAGTATGAACTCGGTTCGGACCTATATCCGAATTCGGACCTCTCCCCAATTCGGATCGATAGTGATTCCGGACCATAGGAACTTCGGACCACATACCCATTTCAGATCTTGTCCTAATCCGGACCACCCCCCCCCC
>JAANYP010008059.1:0-17052 GCA_020465985.1 Centrapalus pauciflorus
GGTCGTAACAGGGTTGGCCACTGGAACCCTCAATCCATCTTTGGCAGTTGTACATCCGATTCTCTAAATAGAGCATCATTCTGCACTTACTCCACACCAGAGAAGTTTTGATGATTAAATTTGGGAGGTTGCCCATAGAGCCATTGTCTAGTAAGAAGAATTTGCAGCACGGTTGTCCATGGAAACTTGGGAGTATGAGAGATCTAGAATGACACACACCCAAATGGCTCTGATACCAGTTGTAGGTCCCGAGAGGTTCCCAAAGTATATAGTTATAAGCTGTAGAGGGGGGGTGAATACAGCAATTTAAAAACTACACACTATTTTCTCAATGTTTGTATGTATTATCAACAATTTGTTAATTACAAACAAGCTTGAATGCGGAATAGTTCAAGCTGAGATGACAGATACAACAGTATGATTACTAGTCTAAGACAGACTCAAACTAGTTTACAATGAATACACTCACTAAGAAGCACTCACTGTGTTTACAAGACTCAGAGGGACAACTTATGTAGAACAGCTTAGACACAAAGAAACTGTATTACACAAGCAGACTTGCATGCATGAAAACACACTTGCTCGTTCACTCTTGGGTTTCAGCACTTAGCTTTCTTCACACTTCTTTCTGTCCTTAGAAGCTTCCTTTTATACTCACTTAGAGGATCTAAGAGAAACATCTTCATTGGACGGAATGAAAAAGGAGAAGTCTTGTTGAAAAGACAACATAACCTTTTCTGCACTTTTCTGAAAAGCAGACTTGTCTTCACATGTGCAGAACTTTTGTCTTTTTACTTTGTCTACTGTTGCATTGCCTTTAACTAATTTAGGAATGTCAACTTTGCGTCTTTCTTCCTTGTAAAGGCCTATTTTGATATAAGAAAAAGGTCTGTCACCTTTTTTCAAATAACCTTTTGTCTTCATGTTACAGAACAGCGTGGGCAGGCTGAGCAGTTCTGTTTTCCACTTTGTCTTCGACTTTGTAAACTGATCTTGTAGTAAAAAACAATACATGATGACTTGGAAACATATTCCATAAAGTGTTTAGCCTGTTCACAAAGAACAGGTTCTGTTCACAAAGAACAGAACACTTTAAAAATGCCCAAGCTGCTCAACAGTGTAGAGCAGCGTAGACAGTTTATGTCCAGCCTGTTCAGCAGACAGAGCAGCTTGGACAAACTGTCTTAGTTGCAACACATGCAACATATAGAACAGCTTTAGACTGATATTGCAAATCATTTTCAGGTTTCAATAAGGCATATAACAGGCCTTAAATTCAACCTTCAAATGCATCAACAGGTTTGATTATAAAATCTCCCCCTCAGATGTAGAACAGGTTTGACTGAGGCCTTTTTGTGCCTAACAACATTCGGTTTTGCCGATCTTCGTGGTCCATTGAACACCCATCACCCGTTTGAAGTGCTGCCGAGATAATACGTTCGGTTTGCCAATCTTCGTTGTCCATTGAACGTCGCCCATGCAATACATTCCCATCACCCATTTGAAGTGTTGACGAGATAATACGTTCGACTTTTAAGAGATTACGTAACACTACGTAGGTTTCGCTTTCTTTGTTCTCATCAAAATATTGGTTGGATATCCGGTTTTATTTATTGTATGTCATTCGATATGCATTCAGTTGTGTTAATAAAGCATTCAAGCGATTCATACTTTCGTGGTTTGGTATGCAAATGTGTGATTAAAAGATAATACGTTCGGTTTGCCGATCTTCGTTGTCCATTGAACGTTGCCCATGCAATACATTCCCATCACCCATTTGAAGTGTTGACGAGATAATACGTTCGGCTTTTAAGAGATTACGTAACACTACGAAGGTTTCGCTTTCTTTGTTCTCATCAAAATATTGGTTGGATATCTGGTTTTATTTATTGTATGTCATTCGATATGCATTCAGTTGTGTTAATAAAGCATTCAAGCGATTCATACTTTCGTGGTTTGGTATGCAAATGTGTGATTAAAATAGCAGCAGTTGCTAATTCGAATGTTGTTATTATCTTTTATTTTTTTGCTATAATCGGTATTGTCCTTGTAAGTTTGGAGGTCATTAAATAGAAGGATACAAAGATATTGAATCGAATTCGACAATTCGTTAATGTGTAACTGTGGCTTTTGGACAACAAATACAACAATTACAATATTGCTTTTCGCCATCAATGTAATGTCTGATATCAATCGATATAGTTGCTATGATGATATGTTCTTTCTGTCAAAATGTTGTGTTTTATTTTGACTTCTAATGCTACCTTTTTGCTTACTAGTCATGATATGTGTCCCAAAGTGTTTACCAAGTTAGTATAGCATGTGAATCTTTAATCAACATATGTGACAATTTAATTTTCCCGATTGGATCGTTTATGTGTACAAGCTTGATTGAAGAAAACCAATTAATCAATAACTTTTTGCACCAATTCATCAATTGAAAAGTATATTGGTAATTTGATCTGTAGACAACAGATTTCCAAGGTTAAAACAAGGCTTAGAACCCGAATCAACATTATCATTTGGAGGGTTAATACTTGAGTTGGGTTGTTGATTAATGTCAGCTTTAAAAGTGTTATCATTAAGGATATAATACGTGTAAAAGATGGACTGCCACATGGAACCAAAATACATCTCCTGCATTTAATAAATTGCCTTAATTTCACATTATTAATATGATTTAGTTTTAAAAAAATGGATCCTCAATGGCTGCAGTTTACGCAACTGGTCCACCTTTTACCTCTAAAAACCATAGATATTCTCTTTCTATACACCACTTGTAATATCAACAAAAGTGTGTCTTATTACAACATATACGATATCCATTCAATATGATTGCTAAACCCAGAGATATTCATCTGCAGTCCCTATATCACATACTCAATAAGTATATGCATCTATTTGATTACGCTACTTCACTGCTATTTGTTTCATTTGCTGTAATTGTGGCTGATGAATTATGTATTACAACTATTTTTTTTTCCAGATTTTTGAATATATATCATGTTTTCAGGGTATTAAAATATACTTGATCATCAAATTACAAATATGTCTGATACCAACTTTGATTCTGGTATGTATTCTTAATTTTTTAAAACTTGTTCGTATGTAACTTATTTTTTACTTGTTGTACTTAACTTTTTTCCATTATGTGGTATGTGTAATTTGTTTATGTGCAGAAATCAATTCCAATGAGGACTCATCTTAGGGATTTGAGTCGTCAAATGTTGATGATACAACCAGTCTGGATGAGTATAATGAACTCACACAAAACGATTTTTGCTCAGATTTTTTAACTAAAGGTTTGTACTCTTTTAATGTTTTACTTTACATCTATTTTCTTATTCATGTTATATGCTTTGCGCAACAGAAACCATTATATCAGATGACGAGTTTGGAGATTATGAAACTGGTAAAGGCGAAAGCTATTGCTTTGATTCTGAGGGTTCTGAGACGTATTTCAGCGATGATTTTGAAATGAGTAAGTGTTGTTACTTATTAGACTAGAATAATTTAGCTTTTTATGTTATTTTTAATATATCACAGTCGGTTTTTCAATGACAGACATTCCTGAAGCTGACATTAATCAACAACCCAATTCAACTATTAACCCTCCAAATGATAATGTTGATACGGGTTTGTGCATTTCTCTAATTATTACGTCCACGATTATCTTAAGTAGATTTAAATATATACTACTTATATTTTTTCCCAATAGGTTCTCCTACTACGAATGACCACATTCCAAGTGCACGGGTTGTGGAATTCACATCGACTGTTGGGGATAAATTTTGGATTCCAGAGTCGATTCACAAACCCGTAATTGGCCAACTATATCAGTCCCTTCCTGAAGCAGTAGACTCATACAAGAAATATGCTAGAGATTCTGGGTTTGAAGTTCGTGTTTCTACTTCGAGGGTTGTAAAAGATATGATTGTGTACAAGTATTTTGTCTGTAACAAGAAAGGCTCAAATCCGAAGCCTTTGGAGACTGAGACGGTATGTGAATCATCTAAGACTCCTAGTCGACGAAAACGTGTTAGTGGAAGAACTAACTGTCCAGCATTTGTTCGATATCATATTGCATCGAAGGGTTCCTACATTGTTGATATGTTTGAAGCGAAGCACAATCATATGATGGTTCAACCTGAAGACATGCATTTCTTGAAATCAACGCGGCAAATGAATTTTAACCAACGATCAATGGTGCATCATTTAGCCAAACATAATTTGGGTCCTACTAAAGTTCATCATATTCACTCTCAAATGACGGGTGGTTCCGCGAAGGTTGGTGCATCAGTTGTCGATTTTAAAAACTTTAAACAGGACATTTTAAAGTTCATTGATGATGCTGATGCTCAAATGTTGGTGCAAAAGTTGTTGTATAAACGAGAATGTATTCCAACGTTTTCATTTAAGTATTTGTGTGGTCAAAATGGAACTTTAACCTCTTTATTTTGGGCTGATGAAGTAGCTAAGTGTAATTACACTGCATTTGGCGATATTTTGTCTTTGATGCAACATTCCGGACAAACAAGTAAGCATTATACAATACAAATTAATAGAATTGTATTCCTTCTTCTGGTTTTTATCTCTATTTCATTAATTATTTGCTTTTTCTTGTCAGATATAATATGGTTTTTGTGCCGTTTACGGGTATTGATAACCATCGAAGATGCGTGACTTTTGGTGCTGGCTTATTATCAACTGAGTCCCATGATTCTTATTGTTAGTTGTTGAAGTGTTTTTTGAACGCCTTCGTTAAGCAATCTGTCGTTGTCGTAACTGAGCAAGACCCATCTATGAAATCTGCTATTAAGGAGGTATTTCCTATGTCACGGCATCGATTATGTATGTGGCACATTATGGATAAACTTACGATCAAGGTAATACAAGATTTTAAACCATAAAATTTAATACAAAGAAATTTATTAATCTTGTATACTTCTATGTAGGTTGGCCCGACTATCTGTAAGAAAACAAATTTTCGAAAGCGTTTCCACTCATTGGTATGGGATGAGCTACTTAAGCCGATTGCTTTTCGAACAGGTTGGAAGACGTTGATCAATGAGTTTTCCTTGAAAAAAACCGTTGGTTGAGACGGATGTACCGCATGAGACGTGCATGGATTCCAGCTTACTTTCGTAACATATACTTGTCTGGCCTAATGCGTACTACTTCACGTTCGGAGAGTGAAAATCGCTTTTTCAACAACTAATGAATCATAACTTGACGCTTTTCGACTTTTATAGTCATTTTGAGACTGCTATGGAGTTTCAACGATCCAAGCAACGCTTAAATGACTTAAACTCATTTACTAAACATTTGGAATTGCTAACGAAGGTGTCGTTTGAGAAGCAAGCTTCAGATGTTTTCACCCTAACCTTGTTCTCAAGAATACAAAATGAGATTCACGATTCAGTTAACAACTGTATTAGTGTTCATGCAACCGAAGCCGATGGACTCACTACTTATCTTGTTAGAGATATCACGAAGCAACCGAACATGCATAATGAATCACGGGTTAGTACTATTTCTCTCTATCTATTCCTTGACATATGCTTCTTTCTTATTCTCAATATTGCTTTATAGCCGGTGATCTTTTTAATCTATTGAATTCCATTCTGATTGGTATTTCATTCCTTTCATTCTTTAATATTAGGTGAGTATCACTGAAGACAAAGAAACCGTGTCATGTTCTTGTAAGCTTTTTGAAAGAAAGGGATACATATGCTCACATTGCTTTTATGTGCTTAGATTGAGTTATGTTAACCACATTCCTTCCAAGTACATTTTAAGTAGATGGACTAAGGGGATATTATCATACTCAAAGAGCAAGGTTAATACCGTTCAATCTCCTACGTCGTTAGATTCCTTTGCAGACGTTGTTCACGCCATAACTAAAAATTTTGAGGAACATCTAAACCTTTTTGTCGGCAACGATGATGTGCTACACACCTTTCGTGAGGAACATGATGCGTTCTTAAACCAATTCCACCAAAGGGTTCGGCACAAGGTAGCTCCTTTATCTAATCGGGAAACTGTGGAGAAATTGTATGGATTAACAAAACCCACTGAAGTAACAATTCATGCTCCACATGGTATTAGAAACAAAGGCTGTGGATCTCGTAAACGTATGATTGGCAAAGCTGAACAGGAACAGATTAATGCTTCTAAACGTGAAAGATTGTGTAGGAACTGCAACCAACGTGTGCGGCATGATTCAAGAAATTGTCCGCTTAAGAAGGTTGAATAACAGTGTAATTTAAACCTGATATTCTGTGAACATTTTTTTCTTTTTTTTTTTTTACATTACTTATTTGTTTTGCTTTTCAATCTTTGTGGATGACCCTATGTCTTTGAGTGCATTATAGATGTGCCTTATAGCTATTGGTTTCAGAGATGTTATCCAACGATAATAATTTTATGAGTTCTTTTACAACTACAATCTTGTTTCTTTTTACATCCAACAATTGTATTTGCAAGTTCAAATTCATACTCAACTTACATGATGAGTACCATTTTATTTCCATACTTTTAAATAACTTTTGCATCTAAATCATGATGCATTCTTAATTCATACATAGAGTTTTGTCAACCTATTTATCTAGCTTCCATCATGATCATTTTTAAATACAATTGGTATTCCTAATCATATGCCGTTACTTGCCCTTATTAACTTCATGGTTCTCTTTCAATATCTCATACATTTAAATTCCAAATATTTGAACTTTCGCCTCAACTATAATACCCATTTGTTTACATGTAACTGGATCATCATTTTCTGTATACACTTGTGTTTAAACTAATATATTTCAACATTTTTAAATAACTTTTGCATCTGAATCATGATTTTCTATTTCTATTTACATACAATTAAATGTTAGTCAACTAAATACTCATAAACCCAGTACTTCTCTTATAATTTTTTACTCGGTTAACTACACATGCATTACACCGACTCACCTATCATAGATCATATGTGTAAAACTGATATGTTCCATACACCATATACATTTAAGTTTTCATGTTTTAATACACACATCGTTGAAGTCTTCATTCAAAAATTTATTTTTCATCCATATGGTTCATTTTTTGTTCTATCAGACTACGAAATTTAAACCATGCATATTTATGTCAACCTTATGATACATTTTAACTTTCTATGGATATTTTATCAAAGTCTTTATAAACTGCCGAATAAATGTTATACCTATTATTATTCATATAAATACTTCCTACCTGCTTTGTAAAAACAAATTAACTGTAATATTATTTAAAATCCACATTATCCAATGTTCCATAACTCCAATACCATGCACACAATAAAAAAATATAGTTTCAAAATCAATAACTCTACTCTCAACTGATTCTAATGTCTTGGTAGTCGCCCAACATGACGTTCAACAACTTCAATCTTTAGCCTTTCCTTCGTTTCCGGACTTAATCGCATGTACGCCTTAGTCTCAGCCGCTAGCATGTCTTTCTTTTCGTTTCCTTCTATCATTAATATTTTGCATACATACTTTCGCCTTAGGTCAACTATTGTCAGGATCTAAAACTAATTAACCAAGACTAACTGATTTGAATTTATCAGAGTATAAATCAATAATCTTGCTTTGAATCAAAGTTTAATTAAGAAGTTTGTGGAATAACACTCAATTATTTTAACAAAAGCTTTCAGAATCAATAGCAGATAAACACAAGAAATAATCAAAATTGCATGTATTGCTGATTTCAACGATTACAATCACCTCTAATCTGTTTGATTAGACGAAGAACACAATCCGTTCTTAGGGTTTTACAACCTTAGAGGCTTATGAAAACTCAAACAAAAAGCAATTACAAACTTGAATATGCAGAAAACTCCTATACAATAGAAAGACCTATTCTATGTATTTATATTGCTTCTTGATTTGTTTCCTTGAAGGACTATGACTTCTTTGATAGTAGATATGCTGGAATCTTCGTGTAGATATCTTTTCTTGAATATCAGCACTTTCTGTTTATGAAACTGTTGAGCAGCTTGAATCACTTGACAGCTTGAACAGAGCAGCTTGAGTTGATTTACTCTGGCAGCTTGAACTTTTACACTGGCAGCTCGAGATTCTTCAACTAACAGCATGAACTTTGTATTTACATATAAACTCTACTAAAAGTTTGAGAAGACTAATTAACAGCTTGAACTTACTTAGACTATTTCCCAACAATCTCCCCCTAACTTAAATTCTTTACACAAGACTTTAAGTTCTATACAAATAAGGAAATGAATAAGTAAACTGTTATTTACAAACCAAGGCTTTCAAAAACTTACAACTGTGCAAGTTTCTGATTTACAGCCTTCAAAAACTCTTTCTTCATCTCGTCTCTATCACAAGATATCCTAACAGATTTCATCTGGAGTAGCATTGCCTTTGGTAGATCATAGAATTCAAGATTGAAGAACATACCAGATCCATCTGTAAATTTGATTCTGTAAGTCCTTGATTTGACAAACAGATCAACTTGCTTGATCTTCATTCCCTTCTTGTTGGCATCCTCTATATCTTTCTTTATAGACTCAGGGTCAACAATGGACTTCAGATCTTTGATGACTTGTTTCACTTGTGGTAGAGCAGATCTTACTTGTGTCACAGACCCAATATTATGCATCCTGGTGAGCTCATCTCTAGTCAACTTTTGAACCATATGCCAGAATGTGTCATACTCTTCTTCTGGACCAGATTCCCTTCTTATCACAAACTTAAATCTTAAGTCAATATTGTCTAGTGGCTTGGCATACCAGTAATTGATAAGAGGCTTTGTAAAGTCATGCTGGTCTATCAATTTCTCTATCTCCATGGCCTTTTGTAGTTGTTGCTCAAACAACACCCTTTTAACTTGATTCAGCTTTGCTTGTGATAATGATTCAGATGCAGGAATGGAAGCAACAGCTTGATCAGAAGGAGCAGGGGCACTGGCAGCAATTTGAACATGACTTGTACCAGTTTGAACTGGTTCTTGGGATGTTTGGACTTCTTGGGATACTTTTGCTTTCTTTCTTTTGTCCATTTCTTTGTCGTGAATATCTTGCAGCCTTTCTGTGCTCATGGACTCAGCCATTTTCTTTGGGATACCAGCTGCAAAGGCAAAATTGATCAGAAATCTTCTATGCTCAGCCTTAGAGTGCCCTGTTGGCAGCTTCCTCTTCTTTTCTCCTTGTTTGACCACAAACCCCTTTAGGTAATCACCTAAGGTTTCATCATCGTCTATTGGGGGCTGGGTTTGCTGGTCTAACTCTTGATACTGTTCTTCTGCTAATTTTCTGGCAATGTCAGCATCAAAGGCAATTTGGGCTTCTCTGGAAGAAAATTTGTATTTTGGAGACTCAATGAGAATGCCCTTGCCCTTGTCTTTTGTAACAGAGGTTGTAGCTTGGACTGTACTGATTGGAGCTTGAACACCTTCCCTTATAACAACTCCAGTTGCTTTTGAAGAAGCAGCTTGAATTTCTAGGCTAACAGCTTGAGAAGCTGTTGGGACTGTTAGCCTAGATGGTGAAACTGTTGAGGCTGCTTGGACTGATTCTGTTGGAGCTGCTTGGACTGCTTTAGGAAACTCCTGATTCTCCCCCTTTTTGGAAGCATTGGTTTGGTCAGGATAACCTACAACCTTTGCCAATTGGGTTTGAATCAAACGCTCTAATTGCATGATCTTATTTCCACAGAGGGTAAACCCTTTATGGTGATAATCCATTCTTTGATTTTGAGCCGCTTCTGCCTGCTTCAGTGCAATAATATGTGCTCCCTGTGCAGCAATGATGGACTTTTGGTATTCCAACATAGCTACAACTTGTTTCATCTTAGGATCCGTCAAAAGCATGAGTTGCAGACTAGCCTCAAGATCAGTAAACATCAGTGGTGCTTGTGATCTATCACTGGCATGAATACCAGAAGTAGAAACCTCTGGGCCCCTCTGTTCTTGGTTCTGGGGACTTCCAGCTGGTGTTTGCACACTTGCTGTTGCCATAGGCGTGGTCTTAATGATGTTGGCACTGTCATGTGCCTCTTGTGCAGAGACAGCAGTAGTGTCAGCCACAGAACCCATACGAACAATCTCTGGTAAGATGTTCACCTCCTGAGTGAGGATGGGAGTGTCCTCAATGTGTACCCTTTGGATATTCTATGCAGAAGTGTCCTCCTGCACAAAATATTTGGCTCTTGTCTGAGGGCTGAGGAGGAAGGAGCTCCTGGTCCTCTTTTTCCAGTTTATATAGGTATTTGAGTGGGGCTGGGGGCTGTACAATAGGATCAGAAGGAATTTGTGTATCATGAGGAATGGGTTGGGGTCCTGGGGGTGTAGCAGTAATGATAGGCTGAGCCTGCTCAGGACCCTCTCCTCTGTTTCTTGGAATGATGTTCGTCATTGCAGAAGGCAATGGAACATCTACACTCAAAAAATTGGCACTTTGTTTTAAATGCCTTTTAATGGAAGATAGTGAGTGCCTATGGGAAGCATGTATCCTCTTATGTATATTAGAAGTGGTGCAAGTGTGTGCAATTATTTCTGCCAAAAATCTAGGATACATCAAAAACTTCCCATTCTTTAGGGAATGATGCCTTAACATCCCCTGAAAAATCATATTTGAAAAATTGAACTGTTGGCCCGTTAAAAAGCACACTAAGGCAGTGGCAATATTGGAGGAAAATTCTGACCAACCAGTTCTTTTGGGGCTCATACACTGCTGAATAATATGCACAAGATATTTCCATTTAGGTGAAAAGTGTGCTTTCAAGAAAGTAAATGAATCAGCAGGACCCCTATATCCAATATCATGAAGACCAGTACGTAAAGCATTAAGGGTTAGGTCTGTTATACCTGTGGCATCTTGAAGATGCAGATGATGTCGAATGGATTCCTCAGTTATGGTGATGGGAGTGCCATCAATTTTGGATATTATAGAAGGAACTCCATTGATGATTTGGACAGAGGCACGGTTCCAGAACTGCTCAATATGGGATATGTATATTGTAGGATTGATATTGAGGGCATGATGAATATGGGAGTGTCTTAGAAAATCCATCATGTCATGGAACGGCTGAAGTTCAGAGTGTTTTAGAGAGTATGGTAGGCAGTTGTGTTCTTTGACAAACTCCATTGATGATTGAACGGAGATTTTAGGGTTGCAGGGAAGTGTGTGTGAATCGTTCAGAGAGAAAAGAAAGGCCGTGGTATGAAATATTGTAACTGGTAGTTAGAACTGAACGAAACCGGGACCTTTAAAGGTTTTGAAAAAGGTTGGGTCCCGCGCACACACATTTAAGAAATTACTGAAATACCCTGCACACTTTGACAGATCAAGTGAATAACTAACAGTCCGAGAATATGAACTAGCAGCTTGAGAAAATACTCAAGCTGTTAGTTTAAACTTAGGCATCTTTTAATGAAACAGTAACTCCCCCTTAAATAAGCATATGAATTAGATAATAATGAAAACAAATTAATCCATGTTTACCATACCAATATTTGATACCAGGAAAGTGAACCTTCCTACATCAAAAGGTTTTGTAAATAGATCAGCTAACTGATCATCAGTATGTATTTTGGTAACTTGGATTAATTTCTTCTCATTACAATCCCTTATAAAGTGAAATCTGATGTCTATATGCTTGGTTTTTGGGAATTTCACTGGGTTTTGCACAATGCTGATTGCACTTGAATTGTCAATGTAAATAGGAGTGGATAAGAAGTTCATACCATAGTCTCTCAATTGATTTTGAATCCACATTACCTGGGAGCAGCAGCTTGCAGCTGCTACATACTCTGCTTCAGTGGATGAGGTGGAAACAGTTGTCTGCTTTTTGCATTGCCAAGCGACCAGTCTTGCTCCTAAGTATTGACATCCACCAGTTGTGGATTTTCTATCAATGTTGCATCCACCATAGCCACTGTCAGAGTAGGCTGTTAGTTCAAGGGGAGAGTCTTTAGGATACCATAGGCCTAAATGTGGTTGGCCTTTGAGATATCTAAAGATCCTCTTAACAGCAACCAAGTGAGAATCCTTTGGAGAGCATTGAAACCTAGCACACACACAGACAGCAAACATTATATCAGGTCTAGAAGATGTTAGATACATAAGAGATCCTATAAGAGATCTGTATAAATGAATGTCCACATCTATGCCATCTTTGTCTGTATGGAGCTGCTTGTGAGGATCCATTGGAGTGCTTGCAACTTTGGTGTCTTGATACCCAAACTTTTCCAGTATGTCTTTAACATACTTTGATTGACCTATGAAGAGATCAGTGGGTTTCTGCTTGACCTGCAATCCTAGAAAGAAAGTGAGTTCTCCCATTGAACTCATTTGGAACTTTTTATGCATTAAAGCTTCAAACTCTTTGCACAAACAATCATTTGTTGAGCCAAAGATGATGTCATCAACATAGATTTGTACAAGCAGAATCTCAGTTTTGATGGACTTAGTGAAAAGTGTTTTGTCCAGAGTGCCTCTCTTGAACCCATTCTGTAGAAGGTATGATGACAGAGTGTCATACCATGCTCTTGGGGCTTGATGGAGACCATAGAGAGCCTTGTCTAACTTGTAGACCCTGTCTGGATACTTGTAGTCCTCAAAACCAGGAGGTTGACATACATAGACCTCTTCTTCAATTGTTCCATATAGAAAAGCAGACTTCACATCCATTTGATATACTTTAAAACCTTTGAAGCTTGCATAGGCCAAAAATAGTCTGATGGCTTCAATTCTTGCCACTGGAGCAAATACATCATCATAATCTATGCCATTCTTGAGTGTACCCTTGAGCTACTAGCCTTGCTTTATTCTTGATGACTATCCCTCTCTCATCTTTCTTGTTTCTGAACACCCATCTTGTACCAATTGCTCTCTTTCCTTTAGGAGATCAACCAGTGTCCATACATTCTGAATCTTGAACTGTAGAAGCTCTTCTTGCATTGCCTCAATCCAGGATGAGTCTTTCAATGCTTCTGATGCCTTTTTAGGTTCTAGTTGAGACATGAAACAGGCATGTTCAAAAGCAGCTAGACTGAATTCAGGAACTGCTTGTTCAGCAGCAGCAGTCTCATTGTGAACCATTTTCCTTGTTTGTACAGGAGTACTTGGATCACCCAGTATTTGATTGAGAGGATGATACTTGTGAACTCTGAGTGTAGGTTCTCTCTCTGTCTGAAAAGAAGACCCAAGATTTGTATCATCTCCATCAGGACCAGTGAATGGTTCAGCTTCTGGAACAGCTTGACTTAAATCTGGGACTGTTTCCCTTTGTGTTGGAGCTGCTCTCTCAGGACTTGGGAGTGGCACTTCAGTGTCTGGATTTGTATCATGTTGAGCATTCAAAACCCCTGGAGGGTCACATGACAGAAGTGGGATAGTGATGTATTCATCCCAATTGGTTGAATCTGCAGCAGCTTGAAACTTTGTGCCAACAGCTTGAGAATTTGTATTGGCAGCATGAGAATTTGTGTTGACAGCTTCATTCCTGTATGCATCAGCTTCTGCAGTATACTCAACAAAGCTCAGAAAATTTGTTAGTGAATCTAAATCAAACAACCAATCAGGACCAGTGCCTTTGACATTTGCAGTATTTTCATTATATTCAACATTGGCACTTTCTTCAATGGTTTTAGACACACTGTTATATACTCTATAGGCTTTGCTTTGACTTGAGTATCCTACAAAAAATCCTTCTTCAGCCTTACTTTCAAACTTCCCTAAGTGAGTCTTAGTGTGAAGAATAGTACATGGACATCCAAAAGGCTTGAAGAAAGCTATTAGGGGACTTCTGTTATGGAATAACTCATAAGGAGTTTTTCCTTGTAATTGAACAACCTGAACCCTATTCAGAACATAACAGGCTGTATTAACAGCTTCTGCCCAGAAAGTCATTGGCAGTTTTGAATCAGCTAACATTGTTCTAGCGGCCTCAATTAATGTTCTGTTCTTTCTTTCAGCTACACCATTTTGCTGTGGTGTTCTTGGTGCACTATATTGTCTAGCAATACCTTTGGACTCACAAAAGCTATTTAGAATGTGATTTTTAAATTCAGTTCCATTGTCTGATCGTATCACCTTAACCTTTGAGTTGGATTGGTTTTCTATCTTAAGAATAAATGACTTAACTAGCTCAGCAGTTTCATCTTTATACCTAAGAAAGTAAACCCAAGTAAATCTGGTGAAATCATCAACAATAACTAAACAGTAAGCCCTTTTATTCAAACTCAAAATAGATGTTGGACCAAATAGATCCATATGAATCAGCTGAAGAGCAGATGAGATTGAATTTACTTCTTTGGCCTTATGAGAAGTTTTGTGTTGCTTGCCTTTAAGACATGCCACACAGTGATCATCACATATGAACTCCTTTTGTGGTAAGCCTCTTACCAGATTCTTTTTGACTAAAACATTCATGGACTTGAAGTTCATGTGACACATCCTTCTATGCCAAAGGGCAGACTCATTGGATGATGCTTTGGATATCAAACAGCTTAAAGTATTTGATTTGGATAAAAGATCTGTGTCCAAATAGTAGACATTGTCTTTTCTTGGTGTTCTTAGTAAAACAAGATTTTCAGGAATTTTGAAATCTTTTGAAAGGACAATGCACTCAGAATTTGTAAACAAAACAATGTTTTGTTTGTCACAAATTTGAGAGACACTTAATAAATTATACTTAAGCTGTTCAACATACAAAACATCATGGAAAATCATGTTGCCTGCATTAACAGTACCTTTACCTGTAACCTTACCTCCTTTTGAGTTGCCTCCAAATGCAACAAATCCTCCATCAAAGCCTTTGAAATTTGACAAGCACTCAGAATTGCCTGTCATGTGCCTAGAGCATCCACTGTCCAATGCCATCTTATTTTATGAGGTGACCTGTGGTTGCCCTGCACAAATAAAAGCTTAGTCAGTAGTGGAGTAAACCCAAACCAAATTGGTTTTGGGTTGGCCTTGTGCATTGACATAACTAAATACTGTTTTTGACTTCTTATATTTAGTGAGATCTACTGATGGAGTCTTTGGAGTGTATTTAGTGATTATGTGAGGTATCCAGGTATTTTGATCATCTTTTCTTCTAACAGTCTCAGATGATTCACTAGCAGTTCTAGATTGATGCTTAGCAGTTTGATCTGAGTGGGTAGTGCTAACAGTTTCAGAATTTGCACTAACAGCCTCAGTTTTTGACTTAGCAGTCTGATTTTTTGCATCAGCAGTTTGATCTGAAGATTTGTCCTTGACACACCATATTTGTTTAAAACTTAATTTAGGCTTTGCCAAAACTTGTTTTTGGTGTGTGGACTGTTTTTTATTAACTTTTGAAAGCCTGTGATCAACTGTTTTCTTTGGAACTGGTGTAACAGAAGGTTTGACCTTTGAATTTTTTGCATGAGTAGGACTTGATTTTTTATGATTCACAGTCTGTTTTGCAACAGCTGGTTTATAAAAACAATCCTTGGCCAAGTGATTCTTCCTTCCACAGTGAAAACACCTTTTGACTATTTGAATTGGAGAACCAGATTTATTTGACAATTTCTGGTTCTTGTTCCTCTGATTTCCCCTTACCTGCTGTTGTTTGGGAAACTTTTGAACACCATGCTTTTGACATGTGCAGACTGGAACATTTTTACCCCTTTTATTATTCTTTGAAGAAGATGCAGTGTTACAGTTAGAATGTACAGAAACTTGTGGAGCAGCATTGCATACACTCATCTTCTCTTTTCCTTTCTTACTGGGGGCTTGGATCTCTATAGGTGCACTCATTGTTTTGTGTTCTTTTTCACCTGCTGTGCACTCACAGTCTCTGTTTTGAATCTGATCTTCTTTAGATTCAGGACTGTTATCAAGGATAGGATCTACAGTAGTCATAGACTCATCTAGTGGTTCATTGACTAGTCTATCAGCAACTTCACTCATTGGATGAATGTATTTGTTGTTGTATGGAGGTGGAGTAGCCCTGTAGCCTATGCCTTCTTTGGGATTAACCTGAGATTTTACCCTATCTTTAAATTGTACTTCCATTAGGTGTTCCAACTTTTGATTAGCCAATTTGAAGTTACCTAGATCTATATTGACAGATTCTAGTTTCTTATTAGCCTCTAACACCTTTTGTTCAGTCTCTTCTACCTTTTTATTCAGAGATTCTATTTTCTTATTTAGCTCCTTTTTCTCCCACTCATGATATGTTCTATCATGTCCCATTTGAATCTCATTATCCTTATAGTCATTGATCTGTTTTTCAAGATCTTCTATGGCTTGCATGTATTCATATATCCTTTCTTCCATCTTAGTAGAGTTTTGCACATGCTCTCATTATGGTCTCTGTACTTTTTAAACATATTTTTGCATGATTGAGAGCAGACTTTAGAATTTACCTCAGATGGTAGTTCAGTGGAGGAGACATTTGATGTTTCTGCCATTAGAGCTTGGTTTTGAAACTCTTCCTCTGTCTGATCACTCCAATCAAACACATTGTCTTCTTGAAAGACAAGTGCTGTTGATGATGATGTCTGATTGGGCTGTGGAGTCCTTGATGACTGTTGACCTTGAGATCTACATTCTCTGGCAAAGTGACCAAGCTTATGACATTTATAGCACTCAACTTTTGACTTATCAAAAGCTGGTTTGCCTTCTGTTCTGGCTTGAAAGTTGGTCCTGCCTGTTCTTTTAAGAAACCTTTTGGCCCTCACGGTCAGCATTGCATGTTGCCACTTCAAATCCATCTCTTCAAGATCATCTGGATGAATCTGTTCAAGATCTTCAGCATTTAGAGCAAACAGTCCATCATTGACAACAAAAGCCTCATAGTGAGCTTCAGCAGAGTTGCCATCACCACCTGAAAAGGAATCACTTTTATTAGATTTTTCAGAAGACAGAAGAGCAGTATTGTGATTATAAGAAAAGGATTTCTTTTTAGTATCAATCTCAGTCTCAAACACTCTCAGACTGTTGTACAGATCATCCAGTTCTATCTCATCAAGAGTGTCTTTTGTTCTCCATTGTGCAGCATATACTGTCCATTCTTCTCCAAGAGATCT
>JAANYP010008060.1:0-55000 GCA_020465985.1 Centrapalus pauciflorus
TAGCAGTTTGGGCAACAGATTTGTCCTTGACACACCACATTTGTTTAAAACTTGATTTAGGCTTTGCCAAAACTTGTTTTTGATGTGTGGACGGTTTTTTATTTACTTTTGAGAATCTGTGATCAAATGTTTTCTTTGGAGCTGCTGTGGAAGGTTTCACTTTTGAGTGCTTTGCCTGATTAGGATTTGATTTTGTGTGATGCACAGTCTGTTTTGCAATAGCTGGTTTGTAAAAACAATCCTTAGCTAAGTGATTCTTCCTTCCACAGTGAAAGCATCTTTTGACAGTTTGAATTGGAACACCAGACTTTTCTGTCAATTTCTGGTTCTTGTTTCTCTGGTTTCCTCTTACCTGCTGTTGTTTAGGAAACGTTTGAACACCATGCTTTTGGCATGTGCAGATAGAAACAGTTTTACCTCTTTTAGTTCCTTTTGATGACGATGCAGTGTTACAGTTAGAATGTACAGAAACTTGTGGAGTAGCATTGCATACACTCATCTTCTCTTTTCCTTTCTTACTGGGAGCTTGGACTTCTATGGGTGCACTCTTTGTGTCACAGTCTCTATTTTGACTATTATCTTCTTTTAATTCAGGACTGTTATCAAGGATAGGATCTACAATAGTCATAGACTCATCTAGTGGTTCATTGACAAGTCTATCAGCAACCTCACTCATTGGGTGTATGTACTTGTTGTTGTATGGAGGAGGAGTGGCCCTATATCCTATACCTTCTTTGGGATTAATCTGAGATTTCACCCTGTCTTTAAATTGTACTTCCATTAGGTGTTCTAGCTTTTGATTTGCCAACTTGAAGTTACCTAGATCTATGTTAACAGATTCTAGTTTCTTATTAGCCTCTAACACCTTCTGTTCAGTCTCTTCTACCTTTTTATTCAGAGATTCTATTTTCTTATTGAGTTCCTTTTTCTCCCATTCATGATAGGTTCTATCATACCCTATTTGAATCTCATTATCCTTATAATCATTGATCTGTTTTTCCAGATCTTCTATGGCTTGCATATATTCATATCTCCTTTCTTCCATTTTAGCTAGAGTTTTGCACATGCTCTCATTATGATCTCTGTACTTTTTAACCATATTTTTGCATGATTGAGAGCAGAGTTTAGAATTTACCTCAGATGGTAGTTCAGTGGAGGAGACATTTGATGTTTCTGCCATAAGTGCTTGATTTTGAAATCCTTCCTCTGTCTGATCACTCCAGTCAAACACATTGTCTTCTTGAGAGACAAGTGCTGTTGATGAGGACGCTTGGATGGGCTGTGAAGTCCTTGATGGCTGTTGACCTTGAGATCTACATTCTCTGGAAAAGTGACCAAGTTTATGGCATTTATAGCATTCCACTTTTGATTTATCAAAAGATGGTTTGCCTTCTGTCTTGGCTTGAAAGTTGGCCCTACCAGTTCTTTTCAGAAATCTTTTGGCTCTCATGGTCAGCATTGCATGTTGCCACTTTAAATCCATCTCTTCAAGATCATCTGGATGAATTTGTTCCAAGTCTTCAACATTTAGAGCAAATAATCCATCATTGGCAACAAAGGCCTCATAGTGAGTTTCAGCAGAGTTGCCATCACCACCTGAGAAAGAATCACAGTTATTAGATTTTTCAGAAGATAGAAGAGCAGTATTGTGATTATAAGAAAAAGATTTTTTTTAGCATCAATCTCAGTCTCAAACACTCTTAAACTGTTATACAGATCATCCAATTCTATCTCATCAAGAGTGTCTTTTGTTCTCTATTGTGCAGCATAGACTGTCCATTCTTCTCCAAGAGATCTGAGAAACTTTCTGTTGACTTCATCTTGATCCAGATTGACCTTTGCACTTTCCAGTTCACTTATCAGTTTGTTGAACCTGTCAAAGATTTGAGTGAGGTTTTCATTCTTGCCACCAGAAAAGTTTTCATACTGCTGTTTCAAGAGGTCTTTTTGATTTCTCTTGGTACTGGCATTACCAGCAAACCTCTTCTCTAAGGCATTCCAAAGAGAGTGAGCAGTATAAAACTTTTTGAACTGATGTTGATAAGCATTAGGAATGGCTATTTGTAATAGTGTGAGTGCTTTCACTTCATTCATTCTAGCCTTCCTTTCAAGTTCAGTTTTTGGAGGAGTTTTGACAGGTTTTCCCTCAGCATCAAGTTCTGGATCAACTACAGGAGGGAATTCAACAGCTTCCCATATGGCATAATCAATGAATTGAATATGCTGTTGAATCCTGAGTTTCCACATCTCAAACTCAGTGGGCTTGAGCATAGGCACTTTGAGTCCTTGCCCAGATCCACTGCTGCTATTTTCAAATTCCATTGTAAAAGATTAAAAATTTTGAAGAAAGTTTTCGACTTTGAAAAACAAAGAACGACCTGTGGCTCTGATACCACTTGTCAGGATCTAAAACTGAATAACCAAGATTAACTGATTTGAAATTTATCAGAGTATAAATCAATAATCTTGCTTTGAATCAAAGTTTAATTAAGAAGTTTGCGGAATAACACTTAATTATTTTAACAAAAACTTTCAGAACCAATGAAGCATAAAACATAAGAAGTAATCAAGACTGTTTGTATTGCTGAATTCAATGATTACAATCACCTCTAATCTGTTTGATTAGACGAAGAACACAGACTGTTCTTAGGGTTTTACAACCTTAGAGGCTTAAGAAAACTTAATCAACAAAGCAATTACAGACTCAAAAATATGCAGAAAACTTCTATACAATAGAAAACCTATTCTGTCTATTTATATTGCTTTTTGGACTTGTTTCCTTGAAGGACTATGACTTCTCTGATAGTAGATATGCTGGAATCTTCATGTAGATATCGTTTCCTGAAAATCAGCACTTTCTGTTTATGAAACTGTTGAGCAGCTTGAATCTCTTGACAGCATGAACTGAGCAGCTTGAGTTGTTTTGCTCTGGCAGCTTGAACTTTTACACTGGCAGCTCGAGTTTCTTCAACTAGCAGCATAAACTTTGTATTTACATGTAAAATCTACTAACAGTCTAAGAAGTCTAAACTAACAGCTTGAATGTACTTAAACTATTTCCCAACAATTGACAACAAACAAGTTTCATTAAAAGTCAAGTTCATGATCAACTAGTTTTTTTTTTTTTTTGAATGTTTGTTTCTTCAAATGTATTTATAAATACATAAACACAAAATATAAGCATAAATAATATGAAAATAATTTTTATAAATGTGTTTTACAACCTTTTATACATGTAGTTTTTGAATAAACAACAAGAATCACAAGTTGTTGCAAGGTTGTGAAATTCGGATATTCGGCGGAAATATTACATCAACTTTGAAAAATCATAACAAATTCAAAACTTAACGAAATTAGTTTATTCTTATTCCAGAATTTAGATTTATGTTTTAACTAAATATCTGGAGGTTTTCATAATTTAATTCGGAGTTTTTAACCCCCAAATATTGTTTGGGAACCGAAAAGTCTAACAGCTCAGTTATGGCCAACATAAGGTTTTTAACGAGCCTTTTCCCTAACCTAAACACCTCAAAAAATGACAATTTTTACCTTGAATAATTAATTGTATATAGTAGTTTTATGATTTAAATCAAAGCCTAAATCGTTTTGGAGCTTGGTTAAAAACAGTCACAAAGTAGGCCGAAAACCCTCGATAAAACCTGGAAAATCCTTATAAATAAACTTGAACTTTTTAAATGGGTTTTGTTTATGGACTTGTTAAGTTGGATGATTTAAAACTTAAAAAAACCATCATACATGCATATTATCATTTATGGGAATTATTAAGTCCCTCATATTATTTAGGACTCGGTTAAGGATGTCAAGCTCACTTCAAGTCAACAACGCGACCTTCATTTTACGCTCACTTTTACGGTGAGTTTTCATAGCCCCTATTTTAGTTAATCGTAATACATTGGGGTGAGAATACATGTTCAACGTTTTATTTTATATGGACACAAGTACTTGAATCATTTTATGTATTACATAAGGTTACACTTCACCACCGCACTCAATCATGAACCGTTAATTACTACGTAAACGTGAATGTCGTGGATAGATCTATTTGGGTTGACGCCCCCATCCGGGTTGGTCGCACCAATTGTAAATGGATGCATAATTATTTGACAATTCTTGGTATTATGGTATTGGATACCACATAGGGCACTCAAAAGTTAAATTTCGGGGTCATGAGGCTTATGGTATTACTTAATCTATATGATTCGCTTTTGTTTATAAACTCAATGAAATCTTATGTTTTCCATACAATGTCTTTACTAATCGAGTAAACCTATGAACTCACCAACTTTATATTGACATATTTAGCATGTTTTTCTCAGGACCATAAGCGCTAAGGTATCATATTCATGGCACGTTTACAAGATTATCAAGTTTTCGGAGTCCTTGGGCATTTCAAACGATACAGATATTACTTTTCATAACTTAAACTTTTTGTCATGTATTTTAATCTCTACACTAGTGACTTTGTATTTTGTGATGCTTGTAAAACGCTATTTATATTTCTATGCATTTTCAAAACGTCAGATTTAGAGGTTATTCATTATGATTAAAACTTTGTTTCTGCGACGTCACGCCTCGTTGCCAAGCGGGGTATCGATGTGTGACGGAACATGTTCCGTAGTCTCAAATGGCACAGAGCCACTAGCCACAAAGGCTTCAGGTTCAACAGATGAACCTGGGAGATCCGCCTGCTACCCCTCAGGCACAGACTTAGGGTGTAGTCTTAGTTTTTCTGGCCTTCTTGGTGATAGGCCCAGCTTCAGCAGGCCTCAAGGCATGTTTTGCCTTTTTAGTCCGTGATTTGGATTTTCCTATGGGAGCAGGAGTTGGATCCACCTCCTGAGTAGAAGGTCCTTCCACTAAACCAAGAAACCTCCTCAATGGAGTTGAGAGAGGAGAATCATCAGCAGAAACCGGAGCATGCAATACTTTGTTTCCAATCACAGGAAACACCATTGACTTCAGAGATGGTTGGGAGTTGTACAGATTATCACCACAGACATGTTTGAATATGAGGCTTAAGAATCTGGGGTACCTTACAGCTGGTGGACGTTGATCCTATTCCACAAAGACCTTCAGATTGGGAAAGATCCATTTGGCCATATTTAATGTAGACTCATCCACAAACTGCAAGGCTATTTGGACTTCATCTCGGCTGAGCTGGTCAAACGAACCAACCATATAGCTTAGACTCATCACCACAGAGGCAAAGAGGAAACTTTAAGTTGGTGCAAGCTCTTTCCTGAACAGAGTAGCTCCCACTCTTGGTGCAGATACACTACAGGAAGATGAAGTACCTCCTGAAGAAGAGCAGTAGTTATCTCAACAACTTGAGTGTTGTTGAGAATGGTTCCTCGAATGGTCTTAGTAGCAGGGTCATAAGAACAAGTGTAGTAGAACTCATTGATCATTTCTTGATACATGACACCAGAAGTGGTTGTCATGGCACAGTTCAGTAGGTGAGCCTTCAGGAATTCAACCATAGATTCATAGCCTTTCCCAACATAATTCTTATGAATGGTTAGGTTAGCCACATAGTTTGTGGGTTCGATGGTTAGAAGGGTGGTGACAGATATGCGTTTTATGACATCATCACCCAGGAATGCAGGTACAAGGGGAGTGTTGGAGGCCATTGTTAAAGTAGATAAGGATGCACTAGTCTCAGACACTATGTCTTTTGAAGGTAGTTAGGGTTTTTCAAAGATTAATTGTTTATAGAGTCACAGTAGGAAAGAAGAAGATGAAACAGTGATCGTGGGTATTTATAGGATTTGAATGTGAGATAGTGGGAGAGAGAAATGGGCGGTTGAATGTGATGACTAACGGAACAGAATTATTACCAAGTCAGCACGTTGTCAGACCAACTTAACACTTTATCTTTACTTAAACACGTAACACACATTATCCGCTACTAATTATGATAAATAAATACACAATTTATATAACTTAAATGTGACGTAATGGTAATAAAAATTGGATGTTCAACGTTGTTCTTTAAACCTGTGATGAAAGGTTTCATCCAAAACTGATCAGTCTGTAACCAGTTTATGAAATCTGTGCAATCATTTAAGAGCAGGTTTTCTTTTTGAAACCAGTTCAATAACTTGAACAGATTACAAGGCTTGCCTTGAATGATAGAATATAGAGAGAACAGGTTTCAGGATTAGAAAACAGGGCAGGTTTGAAAGAAAAACTTAGTGTTGAAAGACTTGTTATTTTGTCAAACCTGTCTAAATCTTAGAGAACTGACTAAGTACAGAATTGGTGAAACCTGTTCTGTCAAAGTTGTTTGTTTAAGATTTTGACATTTTTGGTTCAAGTATCCTTCAAACATCAATTACCCTTAGTCACTTCTATTTAACATTCCCAGCTTGACACAAGGGAATTAAACCTATTTTCATCAAGGGGTTTGGTGAAAATATCTGCAAGTTGTTCTTCTGTGGGAACAAAAGTTACCTCAACATTACCTTTTTGAATGTGATCCCTTATGAAGTGATGTCTGACCTCTATATGCTTAGTTCTGGAGTGGAAGACAGGATTGTTGGAGATGGCTATGGCACTTGTATTATCACATAGAATAGGAATTTTCCTTTATACAAGGCCATAATCTTCAAGCTGATGTTGCATCCATAGGATCTTCCAGCAGCAATATACTCAGCTTCAGCAGTAGAAGTGGAAACAGAGTTTTGATTCTTGCTGTGCCAACTAATCAACTTTCCACCAAGGAGTTGCCACCCACCTGTTGTGCTTTTTCTATCTAGCCTGCAACCTGCAAAATTAGATGTTGTATAGCCAATTAGATCAAGGCTAGAGTCTTTAGGATACCAAAGACCCAAACCTGGTGTACCCTTTCGGTATCTTAAGATTCTTTTTCCAGCAGCTAGATGTGATTCCTTTGGATCAGCCTAAAACCTAGCACATAGACAGGTAGCAAACATTATATCTGGTCTACTTTCAGTTAGATATAGCAAGCTCCCATTCATACCTCTATAAGCTATTACACAAATAGGCTTGCCACAGGTATCATCATCCAATTTAACATACCATTAGGGTTTTGATGGGGGAACATTGATCAAATTTAAACTTTTTCAAAAGATCTAATGTGTACCTTCTTTGATTTATAAAGATTCCATTTCAAATTTTTTTAACCTGTAATCCTAGAAAGAAAGTTAGTTCACCCACCATGCTCATTTCATACTTAGATTTCATGAGCAGTGAAAATTTTTTGCATAGCTGTTCATTAGTAGAACAAAATATAATGTCATCCACATAGATTTGAACAAGCATAATATCAGACTTCACTTTCTTTATGAACAATGTAGTATCTACTTAACCTCTAGAATATCCATTGCTCATAAGAAAATCAGTAAGAGTGTCATACCAGGCTCTTGGGGCTTCTTTTAGTCCATAGAGTGTTTTGTCCAACTTATATACAAAACCTGGATGATGTTTATTTTCTAAACATGGAGGCTGCTTAACATATACCTCTTCTTGCAACTTACCATTCAAAAATGCACTCTTTACATCCATTTGAAATATCTTTTTGCTCTTGTGAGCAGTATATGACAGAAACAAACGAACTGCTTCTAGCCTGGCCACTAGAGCGAATGTTTCATCATCGTCAATACCTTTTCCTGTCTATACCCTTGAGCAACTAGTCTTGCCTTATTCTACTGACCTTGCTCATCCATTTTATTTATGAAAACCCATTTTGTGTCAATTATTGTTTTACCTTTAGGCATAGGGACCAATTTCCATACTTTGTTTCTCTCAAACTGATTGAGTTCCTCCTGCATGGCAGTGATCCAATTGGCATCTTTCAGTGCGTCATCAACTTTCTTTGGCTCCATTAGGGACACAAAACTTGAGAACATACAAAAGTTTCCAAGACTGTCCTACCTTGTCTGCACACCTTTATTGATGTCACCAATTATTTGATCATTTGGGTGACACCTGATCCACTTAGATTCATGTTTCAATGATGATTCCTCTGTATCTTGAACACCAGTTTCATTTACATCTTGTAGAGCAACATTCCTAATTATCAGACACACTGATATCTTGAGCTTGTTCATCTGTTGAGGATGAAACATTGTTGTTGAACACATCAACAGCAGGGAAAATAGCATTGATTAATTCTGGACATGGTACATCAACTATATCAGTGCACTTATTCACACAGGGTGAACCAATATAGTCATCATCATGTCCATTGTGGTTAATAGGTTCCACTCTGGGTGATGTGGAAGCTTTGGAGTTCTTTTCTTCAGCTTTAGAATGCATAAGATCATCAAATCTAAAGTCTCCTGAAACTGATTTAGGAACAGCTTTAAGTGAAAAATTTACAGACTCTTCAAAGGTGACATTGATGGATTGGTCTACCACCTTTCTCCTGGGGTTGTATACTCTGTAGGCTTTTGAAACAGCTAAGTTCCAACAAACACTCCTTCATCAGCTTTGGGTTCAAATTTAGCCAGTTGATCCCTTTGATTTAGAATGAAACAAGGGCATCCAAACACATGGAAATAGCTTACATTTGGCTTTCTCCCTTTGAGTAGCTCATAGGGAGTCTTATTGAACCTTGTCACCACTAAGGATCTGTTTTGAGTGAAGCAAGCATTGTTGATAGCTTCAGCCCAAAATGATGAAGGGAGGCCTGATGCATACAGCACTGTTCCAGCAGCTTTTATGAGATTCCTATTTCTCCTTTCAACAAATCCATTTTGTTGTGGAGTTCTTACAACTGAAAAGTTTAAAGAAATTCCTAATTCTTCACAGAAGTCCTCAAGAGTACTGTTTTTGAATTCAATACCATGATCACTTCTAAGCTGCTTGACTTGAGCAGAGTTCAGAACTTCCATCTTTTTGATAAATCCAATAATTTCCCTTGCAGCCTCTCCTTTGGTCCTTAGGAAGATCACTCATGTATATCTAGAGAACTCATCAACCATTACTAAGGTGTATCTTCTACCTCCTAGACTGGAGACATTAACAGGTCCAAACAAGTCCATATGGATTAAGAAGAGAGGTGTATCAATAGAGAAATTATGTTTAGAATTAAAAGATGTTTTTATTTGCTTACCCTTCTCACAAGCTGTGCAGAGTTTATCCTTAAAAAAGGTTATAGAAGACAAACCTGTTATTAACTCTTTCATACAGAGTTTGTTGATATTCTTGAAGTTCAGATGTGAGAGTCTTTTGTGCCACAACCAGTTGAGGTCTGCATTGCTCCTTGAGATGAAACAGATCTCAGTTGTTTGATCAGCAGATTTCATGTCTACAATGTATACCCCTTTCTTTCTTTGTGCACACAGCACAACTTTCCCTTGAGGATCAAATATGGACCCTAGGTGCTCATCAAATTTAACCTTGTAGCCAGTATCACACAGTTGACTAATACTTACAAGATTATATTTTAGCCCAGACACATAGGCTACTCTGTTGAAAATTGCAGCACCTGCATAAAGAGTTCCATATCCCTCGGTGGATCCTTGGACATTGTCTCCAAAGGTGACTTTTCGGCCTTTTACAGGCATGAGGTCACTCAACAGATGTTAGCAACCTGTCATGTGGCCAGAGCAGCCACTTTCCAGGTACCAAACCTGGCTTGGTTGTTTAACCTGCAGAGTAACAAGAGGAAACATTAGTTCATAGGGGAACTCATCACTGGGATGAGTTCTCCTTCCTCATCAACATTTGTTGATGGATCAGTTAGATCAACACTAATATTTCAAATTTGGATTGTATCTGATGTGATACTTTCCTCAATGACAATTTTATTTCCAACACTGCTTGATCAAGCAATGTTGGTCCTAATAGTGTAAGCAGGCCTTATGTCCTCTATTTCATGACAGTCCTTGGCCATATGAGTTTTCTTTCCACATTTATAGCATTTTCTCTTTTAGATTTATTGAAAGAAGAACTCCCAGAAACACATTCTGATTTAATTCTGTTGGGCTTATCAACATGTTTTGCAAATGTTTCATTTGTTTTAGGTAAGCCAACAGATTTTATGGAAGGTTCAACAACAACATCTTTGCCTGTATCCTCTTTCCTCTTTTTGGGAGGACAAAGATCAAATCTAGGCAGTTTAACTATATTCTGACCTTTCACAGGTTTGAAAAACTTATTTTCTGTTTTCCTAGGTTGAACAATGGCTTTGCATTTGCCATTACTCAGTTCTGATGACTTTTGCATACTTGTGGTAGCATGATCATCAGGTTTGGTTTTAACAAAAGGTTTTCTTTCGTTTATCACCAATTTACCATTATGATTTGAAAACTTATTTGAAACCATAGTAGTTTTTCCTCCAACATGAGACTTAATCCTGTTGGATGTAAGCTGCTTTCCTTTAGAATATTACTTTTCAAAGAATTCAGCGTTGAATGGAGGTACATGTTTCTTACTTTTAGTCTTGATTCCAGAACCTGTCTTTTTGATAGGTTTAGGATTCAGGACTGCAGATTTAACACCTTTTCCATTTAGTTGTTCATGTGAAACCGCTGAGCACTTAGCAGGGTGGTTAGATGAAGAACACATTCCATCACCAGACTTGACCACTTTTTCACATGAACTGTCAGTATTTTGAGGCCTGACAAACCTGTTTGTTGAAATCAACTTTCTATTTACATTTTGAATAAATGTATTGGGAACCAAGAGTAGACAGATCTGTTTCCAGATTTTTTATTTCAACAACTGAAGCTGTTGTATCAAGGTCTCCTCCAAGATACCCTTAGATCTAAGTAGGAATTTGCTCAATGATACATCGATCGACTCTTTTAGCTGAATGACACCAGGAGTCAACAATCTTTTGAAGCTTTGAATACTTTAAGTCTGTTTTTCTATTTTCCTCTAACAAAATTGTGTTGATGTGTTTTACCTCATCAAATTTAGTTTTCAACTTATGAAAACTGTCAAGTTCATTAGATTTTAGTTCAAGTTCAGTTTTTAGTTTTAAGATCTCAGACTTTAAAGTATCCTGCTTCTCAATAGAAGCATTTAAATCCACAAGCAAGTAATCAAACATTTTATCTTTTTCTTAAGAGCTGTAATCTCTAAAATTTTATACCTTGTACATCAATGTAGGATTCTAGTTTTCCCAATAGCTAAGAGCTTCAGCTTCTGTCAGATCTCGTTTGAAGTTACTTGTAGAAGGAACATCAGTGTTCGCTACCAGACAGTTGTTGTCCTCCTCCTCAGATGATGAGTCTGAGTCTTCCCAGTCACAGGTTTCAGCCATTAGTCCCTTCTGTTTGTTAGAAGCCATAGAGTATTCTAACTTTTTCAGCTTGGCCATGGCCATAAGGTACTTAACCCTATAACCATCATCCCTATTTGTCTTGTAAGGTTTGGAAGATGACAACAGCTTTGACACACAGTTTACAGCTATATGACCAGTCTTGCAACATTTAAAGCACTCAGCCTTAGATCTATCAAATGCTTTCTTTTTTATAGCACGTGTTCTCTGTGACATTTTATTTCCAAACCTTTTCTTGTTGAATTTTCTGACAAGCATGACAATCCTTTTCTCATCATCAAGTTCAGCAAGATCTTCACACTCCTCTTCTTCTTCTAAAGTTACTTCAAAATTATCATCAACTTGTTGATCAGCTTGTGTGAACACATCACACACCTGATTTATAGATTGTCTCACATTAGCCACTAAGGCAGCACCTCTCTTAGACATTTCCAAGGCATTTCTCTTTTGTAGCCTTGATTGTTCATCATTCAGCAATGATCCATAGAGGTTGACTAGATCCATGCTTTTGATAGTACCTGAGATTCTGAGAATGGTTGAAAAGTAGTTCCATTCCTAAGGTAAAATGTCCAAGAACTTGTTTACCAGGGTTAAGTTGTCCTTAGTGATCTCAACAGCTTTCAGATCATTGATTAGAGCAGTAGCCTGCGTAGGTTTCATTGAGACTCTCCTTGGGCTTTGCATTGAATAATTCATATTTTCTAACAAGATTAGTGATCCTGTTATCCAATGTGATAGTGGGCCCATCATAGACAGTACACAAAGTATCCCACATTTCTTTAGCAGTTTTCATCTTCTCAACCTGTTTGAACACATCATCAGGGAGAGAGATGACAAGGTTATTCCTGGATTTTGCATCAAGGGCCACCAGTCTTTTGTCTTCTTCAGTCCATTGAACTTTTTCTTTCTCAATGGTGCTGACCTCAAGAACAGCACCTTGCAGCTGGAGTAACAGTAGTAACAGAGGTAAGCACATATGGACCTTCCATTACTATCTTTGGGAGTTGCACATCCAGATTCCCTATATAGAGCATCATTCTGAACTTCCATCTAGAAAAGTTCTGATGATTAAACTTGGGAGGCTTAGCTATAGATCCATTGTCACAGTAGGAGAAAGAGTATGAAGCGTTGTTGTCCATGGTGAGAAGTGGGAGGTTATGAGAGATCTAGAGTTAACACACACTCTAAACTGCTCTGATACCAGTTGTAGGTCCCAAAAGGTTTCCCAAGTATGTTAATAGAAACTGTAGAGGGGGTGAATACAGTTAATTCTTTAGCACACACTTTTTTTCAATGTTTGTATGTGTATATATTAATTAACATAATTACAAACAGGTTTGGGTTGCGGAATGATCCAAACTGAGATGACAGAAACAACAGACTATAAACTAATCTAAGACTTACTCAAACTAGTTACAATGAACTCACTCACTAAGGTTAACTCACTGTTTTTACAAGACACAGACACACAGCTTTGAGATGGAATAGCTTAGACACACTTGGCTATTTTTCTCTAAGTTGAAAGCAAAAACTTGCATGCATGAAAAACAAACTTTCTTTGCAATGCACGTTCTTGATTTGTGGATATCTCTCGTGATATCTCTAATTCCTTGGAAGCTTCTTTTATACTCACTCAGTGAATCTCAATGAAGCTTCTTCATTGGTTGTAGAGAAATCACTACAAGAATAATGCCTTTTAGGGACCACAAAAGTTGTCCCAAAACATTAAATTGTCGTCCCAAAAGGTATTTAGAGACCACGGTCGTCTCAAAAGATTCCGTCTCAGAAAACCTGTCCCTAAAAGTTTCTCTTGGCACGACAGCGTGTTGTCTCTAAAAAATATTTACTTTTTGGGACAGAATCTTGTCTCTAAATGTTTTTTTAATTTTAATAATTAATTACTTTTTGTGACCACATGTTGACTGGAAAAATAATTATTTATTTAATACACTAATTACTTTTAGAGACGACTTGTCGCTCCAAAAGGTACCTGACATATAAAAATTAAGATTTGCTTTTTGTAACCACATGTTGTCCCAGATACATATTAATAATACAAACATCTATTTATTTATTTCTTTTCTATTTAACCAGTATTTTTAATATTTTTAACAAAAACAACTATACCACAAAAATTACGACTTCATAAAATGCTAAACCAATGTCAAAGTTTACAAAAATCCTAAAATCATTAATATTCAAGTTGAATTAACAAAACATCATCTAATATTCAAAGTTAAACTAGCAAATCATCATCTAACTTTCAAAGTTGTTATATAAACTACCCATCATCATTCGAGTCTTCATCATCATCATCATCATCGCCGGATTGTTGTGACTTTTGATTTGCTTTATAGGCATTGTAGTCAAATGGAGGCGCCAGTTTGGATACAAATGGTGGTACGTTGGCAACATTAGCATTAGGAATCATACTTGAGAAGTATGTAGCCAAGTCTTGGTAACGTTTGCGCTCTTGTTCTTCATGATGTCTTTCCCACGATTCTTGTGCAGCTCGTATCATATCATGTATCATCTCATTTGATGGTGGTATCGAAGTGGTAGCCGAGGAAGATAAACCCGACGGACGTTTGAGCTTTCGTCCCCGTCCAATGTTATGACCCCGACGCTCCCCAAACACCTTCTTGAAGATTTCTTGCTCATTTAAGGATGAAGGTCCATTGGGGGGGGGTTAGATGATGATGATGCTTGTTGAGTTTGAATTTCCATCTCGGCAACCAACTTCTCCTAAATTTTGAAAAAATGATTAGCAAAACAAACTATCAATTCACAAAATTTATTAAACTTAAACAACTTACATAATCTAATCCATTAAATCTAAATAATTACTTACATAATCAACTTTTGCTTGCTCATTTACCCACCCGCCCGTCGACTTATAGTGCATGTCATGCCAATTGTCTATTGCACTTTGGATTTTTTGCGACTCCGGATTCATCTATTATAAAAACAAAACACATGATATAATCAAAAAATCATTACATGGTCTCGATGTTCCCACTATAAATAATGTATAGAATATAACAAAGATCAAGATTTACCTTCTTAAATCTTGTACTAACATAAGATCGAGATCCGTGATAACTAACATATGGAAGTTTGGCTCGATTTTCAGAATTTTTCTTTGAACGCTTCTGCCATTGTGGATTTAGGAAAACGTCATCTATTAATTGGTTCCACCATGCAAGTCTCAAGTGTGGAGGTGGATTTCTTTTAGCATTATTCACATCTTCTACACCTCCATGTTCATTAAAATGTTCGTGCAATCTACATTTTGCACTCGAATACCGATTCGCACAATATCGGTTGAGGCCGTTATTTACGGAAGACCAATCATGTGCATTGCGACTAATGTCAAAAAATGACTACAAGACAAAAGATAAAAGTGTCAAAGTAATGTCTATGAAAGAACTAAGCTGTCAAAAATTAATCATTTTACTTATCATAAATAAGTCTAAAGTGGTGAAAGGAAGGTTCATGTATAACCTATATATCTCCAACACCACAAATATAAGTACTATGGGAAGCAATATATAATTCCCAATATCAATTGTATGATGGTTCAAGCAGAAGTGGAGGTTCAACCAGTTAATTCCCAGTTTCATTAATTTAATAACGTAAGTTAGAATCAATAATTTTAGTATGTAATACCTCAACTCGTGGGAGTATCTGTGACTTGTCGTCGTCAGGAACATCCTCCCAAGTCATATAGTATGGAGGGATAAGAGAGCGTATTAAGCTCCCAATCAAACTGTTCAGCATCCTCCCATTATCTCCAATAGGACTGTAAGTGTTTTCATGAGATCTGTCGAACATTACTGGTAAAGGTCTTTGACCATTGGCTTTCCAAGCTGCCTCTAAATTTTTTCCTTTCGATGGACCTCGCTTGTTTTTTGGTTTTGCTACATTAAAATAGAAATTAGAATGTGGAAACATATTAAGAATATAAAAACATGAAACTGAAATAGTAACTTACATATTTCGCACGAAGTAGGTATTCTACCCAAACGTCGATTAGGAGGATCACCACCACCACCACAACCTCCACCATGTCCACGAGCCACGTCGGCACACATGGCTTCACAATATTAAACTGAAATTACTATGTTGCCGTCAAACTTCTGCATCGATTCCTATAGCATGTTGGAAACACAGTCAGGGTTCCATCAAGAAAATACAAAAGTTGGATTTTGGAAGTCCAGGTAATTCATTTTTCTTTCACATATATTTTGATAATTCGATTTCAAACAACCACCCTTTCCTTAATTATCATAACATAATACAATTACAACCTAACAACAACTAATGTCATATCAACATTATATATTCCACATTATGATACAAATATTTGTGTGTAATTCACAACATTTAACCGGGGGATTTAAGAATTTTAACCCAAGAGTGGCCTTTGTCTATATCGAAATGAACCCAATAACTTCGGTAACATCTTCTGCGATTCCAACGTTGGATTCCATGTTTCCTTGATGTTACTGAATGATGGTTACATGAAAAATGGTTAGCATATGAAGATTTAAGAGAACTTATCCAAAAATAGTTATCTTCTTTGACCTTTTAAAGTCAAACCTAGTACTTTTGTACTTGAAACTATTACAATTTAATGTGAATTAAATACTAGCATCGTTTAACAAGTTGATTCTTTAAGGTTTTGCATTTACCAAATTCTTCATGCAAAAACTTAAATCATAAAAACACTCCATCAAATTTAGATCTAAAAGTTAACTTCTTTGAAAATAATAGTCAAAATGTACCTCTTCAATGTGTTGACCACACAGAAACAGAGAAATAGGAGTTTTCAGTTTTCATATTCATTCCAGTTAGTAATTTCATCAGTTCAAAAGTACCATGAAACCTATAACCTAAGAGCATGTTTATTAAAAGCACAAAACCAAAAATTTTAGCATGCTAAACGTACCATGAAACTTCATAAAAATGACAAAAACACAGATGAAACCTATAACATAATTAACGATTAAACAAGCACCATCTCTGATCTCCCAATAATCAACAGATAGAGATGATCAAATAGCTAAAAACAAGTTCAGATAGAGCATCAATCTAAAATTTAATCAAAAACCCACGATAATCAGTAGCTACAGCAACTAAAAGAAGATCAAAATAACAAATAAACAAATAAAAATATTTATAGGTACAAGAATCGAACAAATTGTTCTGAAGTCAAAGTATAGAAGTCGAACAATTCAGCAGAAAGCTATATGAATCACAGTCTGGAAAGATTTGTACCTTCAAATTTATGCCAACAATGTTAATTTTTGGGATAAAGATGCACATTCACAGAGGGATATGAAATGGAATTTTAAACTTTGGTTAATCATATTTCTGAGGTTGCATAATTCAACTAGCATTAGCTACTGATCCATGCTAAATTCTTCTAACATGTCTGGTGTTATGGGACCTTAAACTTAAATAGTTGTTTGGTCTTTTGAGGATCTGCTGCTGATATTTGTCCCAGATTTGAATTAAAATTGGTTTATATATGGTTTGGTGGAAAAGCTCATAACATTTGTCATGTACTCATGTTGCCGACCTCTTAAAAATGCTATTGAATCTAAGCAGTCTATTAAGTATTAAGTACACCTTCACTGCAAAGGGTGCCCCCTAATACCAAATGACCTAAGAATCATAATGGATAACCCCTCATATAGGTGCCAAATTGCATTATAAAACATGTCAGATTTGCACATTAATTTTGTGACTCCAGGTCTACCATATTTGGAAGGTGTCTGCTGTCTATGACACCTAGACGCTTGACCACAAAAGAAAGCATAATAAACCAAATATGTATGGGATGGCCCAGATTGTTCCCAAATCAAATGAAGCGATAGATCATCACTGAAGCATAATCATATATCACAAATCAGTTCAAATGGGCCGAATTAAAATGTTCAAGTTCCACCTATGTCTATAGATCTTCAAGAGGATTTTCGAGCAAATGAACCCTTCAGATTCTGTTTTAGAATACATGATCAATTGCTATTTTTATCCATGGATTATCAAGTCATTTTGGATCCTAGATATTCGATTAAGGCATGCACTATCGTATGTCATAACAAATTTATTTCAAAGGTGCAGAAGACTAGTAATAATTTTTTTTATTTTCTTCCACATAAAACACTACCGGTTCATGTGCATACTATCAAATTATGTGGGTCCATCCCTGCATCAAGTAGGATACATGATTGTATGTTTTAGTACTGGATTAAATCAGTCTTTATTCATGGATGTTCATTTAGAGTTCTAGTAAAAGAACTCTTCTAAGATCAGCATTTAATCTCCGGCTAACATAGAAAGATATGAGAAATTATGAGATGAAAATAGAGTCCCTTTGCAGCTTGCAAAATTTAACAAGCAACATCATAAGTATACAAAGGGAAGCAGTCACATTAATCTCAAACACAGGTGGTTGATGCTCCAAATGAAGATGATATCATCAGCTTACAATTTCTACACTAACCAATATATATCCAGCACGGCTTTGAAGTTTTCCTGTCCTACCAACATTGACAACTCATGAAACTGATTATACAATACATAACATAGCTTAAAATCTTATATGTATAGAGAAAAACCACATTCATCAACATTCAGAAAAGATTCAAAGAAACAGGTTAAATTTGAGTTCCACAGACAAAGGGACCACTTTTAAAATCTTTTATGTATAGAGAAAAATCGCATTCATCAAATCCTTAAAAAAAAGAGATATTCGATAATTATTTTTCTTTAAAATAACGAATGGAAGAAATCATCATATATCATATATCATCCAGACCGTCACTAGAACAATATTGGAACGATGGAACTAAAACAATGTACATTTCAACAATGCCCAACAATATATCAATCGGGACCGTCACTAGAACAATATTGGAATTCATGGTCATCATCGACATCATCCAGATCGTCAACTAATTCATCTTCATCTAAATCAACTTCTTCATCTTCATCAATAATGATATTATCATCGTCCAAAATAGGAGCAGTAGCGGGGATATCATCAAGTGAACTGGCTTGGCTAACTCTTTCTGAATTCACATCAGGCAATTGGCCTAAATCCACACTTAACACAAGATTAGAGGAGTTGTTGTTGTGTACTACATCTATCTCGTTAACATCGGTGATAGTTGGAAGATCCCAAATTTTTCGATGATTAACATCCTCCACAACCCTCCAATGACGGTTTTGAGAAGGATCTTCAATGTAGAACACTTGTTTTGCTTGTGTAGCAAGAATGAACTGGTCGTTTCTAAAAGCCTCGGAGCTCACGTTGATGCTAGTGATATTATTTTTAGTAACACATCGCCCCTGTCTTCAGTTGGTGTTAAACCACTTACATCGAAACAGGATAACCGAATTTCCATGAAAATTGCGCAACTCTACAATATCCTCCAATTGACCATAAAATGTAGAACCATCTTCTCCCGGAACTGAAATGCCACTATTTTTGAGTGGTGCGCATAGTATCACGAGAGTGAGTCATAAAGCGCACACCATTGACTATACAAGAGGTGTAATAGTTTGCGCTAATATGTGAACCATATGCCAAAGCCTGTAATTCATCGGTACACTCGGGAGACCCAACTAGTCTCAAACGATACATCTAGAGAAAAATAAATGTAATAAGTTCTAAGTAATATTCTTTTATCAAGTAAATTACTATGAGTAAAACGTGTTTACCTTCGAATACAACCATGAAGCAAAGTCGTTTTGGAGATTTCCTTCAGGCTTTTCGGAGGTAAATTGGCTGCATTATTATAATAAGCTTTAGAATAATATAATTCTATTTAAGAAAAGTTTGTATAGAGATACTTACTTCATGTAAACTTGAATTTCAGGGCAGTTGTTGAGTACATACCAGTCAAGTACTTTTCGAACCCTCTCTTCAAGAAATACAACTTCGTTCTTACTTGTTAGACGACATTGTGATCGAAACACGGATAATTGCCTTTCTGGTATGACAATGTCCTCATTTCTATCAGGACGATTGAACTTTGTTTGTACACCTTGAAGATACATAGAACAAATTCAAAGCTTCATCTGCAACGTAACCCTCTGCTATAGAACCCTCAGGCCTAGCTTTATTTCTAACATAATTTTTCAGTTTCTTCATGTATCTTTCAAAAGGATACATCCATCTGAAATAAACAGGTCCTCCAAGAATAGCTTCTTCTGGAAAATGAAGCACCAAGTGAATCATTATGTCAAAAAAGGCCGGAGGAAATATCATCTCTAATTTGCACAAGATGTTAATCAACTCCTTTTCAGCTTTCATCATATCTTCTACCACCAATGTTCGTGCACAAATTTGTTTAAAAAATGTGCAAAGTTCACATATGGTGTTTGCAATATCCTTCTCTAAGTATCCTCGAACCCCTATTGGTAGCAACCGTTGCATAAGAATGTGACAATCATGAGATTTCAACCCTGTTATGTTAGTGTCATTCTCACTCACTTTCTTCCTAAAATTTGACCCAAAGCCATCTAGTAGTTTCACCCCTTTAATGAACTGACAGAAACGTCGTCTATCTTCTGCAGTGAATGAATACTTCGGATGCGGTTTGATCGTCTTATTGTTTATCTCTTGAAGCCAATATTCTTTTCGAATATTCAAATCTCTTAAGTGTCTTTTCTTGCATTTTGTGTGTCTTTGGATTTATCATTCATCAACAATGTATTCAACAAACTCTCACAAACATTCTTCTCTACATGCATGACATCTAAATTATGTTTTAGTTGAAGAGAAGACCAATACTCAAGCTCGTAGAAAATACTCCGTTTGAACCAATTCAACTCTTTTGGATCACGGGTTCTTTTCACACCCCCGACACGTGGATGTTTTCCTGGCTTACAGATAGGTACATGAGCTAGTTGTCGTAATATAGTTGTGGTGTCGAATCGTTTAGGAGGTTTTCTTCTCTCACATTTACCATCAAAGAAAAGACTCGACCTCCAAGGATGCCTAGTGGATAACCATCTTCTGTGACCAACATAAGCTGTCTTCCCATTAACACGACGTGAAGGAGTATCTTCATTACAAGTAGGACATGCTTTATATCCCTGACCGCTCCAACCAGACAAACTACTACGAGCAGGAAAATCGTTGATAGTCCACAATAGTGCGGCACACATTAAGAAGGAAGTGCTTGTTGAGGCGTCTCTTGTTTGAACTCCATCCCACAATGTCTTTAGTTCATCCACCAAAGGCCGCAAGAATATATCCATATCCTTCCCAGGTGACTTAGGACCTGGAATTAACAATGTCAGCATTAAAGAAGATTCTTTCATACATACCCATGGAGGCGTATTGTATGTTGTCAGTATGACTGGCCACATGCTGTAAGGGTGAGTCAAACTACCATATGGATTAAAACCATCGGCAGCTAAACCCAATCGAACATTTCTAGGTTCTTGAGCAAATAGTGGATACTTTGTATCAAACTCTTTCCAGGCTGCCCCATCGACCGGGTGGCGCATCATACCCTCTTCGATCGTCCACTACTATGCCAAGTCATCTCTTTTGCAATGTGTCTAGAACTGTACATACGTTTTAGCCTCGAGGTCAAAGGAAAGTAGCGTAACACTTTATGAGGAACTTTTTTCCTTGTTGTCTTATCATCAAACCATCTACTATCACCACAAACTGGACAATTATCCTTCATCTCATTCTCCTTCCAAAACAAACAGCAATCATTTTTGCAAACATGGATTGACTGGTACCCTAACCCTATCTTTCTCATTTTCTTTTTGGCTTCATAATATGTAGCTGGAATCTTATTATCTTTCGGGAATGCAAACTTCAAAAACTCTAAGAGTTGATCAAATGAACTATTGGTCCATTTATTCATGACCTTCAAGTGCAACAGTTTTGCTAAGAAGTTTAAGGAAGACAACCAACTACAGCCAGGGTACAACTCTGTTTCAATCTCCTCAAATAACTCAGCAAATTCTTGATCTACAACACTACCCTGCGAATCTGAATTTCTTCCTTCATCTATTCCTGCTTCTCTTGTATTTTGCTCTCCAATAAGATCATTAAGGACATCTATCATCTCATCTCTTGCTGGAGCTACCTCTTCTACAACTGGAGGGTCTAATTCACCATGAAAAATCCATCGTTGATATGACTGTTGAAACCCTTTGCTATATATGTGAGCATGTACTGTATCTAGTGTGTGACACGACATATTTAGACAACCCATACAGGGACATCTAAGTAGCCCATCACTGTCAACATGTTCCTTTGCAATCTCCATAAAGTTATTAACCCCATCCCAAAACTCATCAGAGTTACGATTCGTCAATCTAGTCCAACTTTTATCAATTGTTATAACTGTTTTATGTATTAAATATTAGATCGTGTATATATTTAAAGTTCTATGCATAAACAAAACGAAGCCGATGATGAAATGATGATAGATTTACCTTGTTATGTAATAACCTGAACTTAAATTGTCAGTATTAGCCAATGTAATGCAATTTTAATTACAAATCAGTGCTATAATTTTCTTTAAGTTAATAAACAAAATTATTATTATGTTATAAGTACTATGATATTGATTAGTGATTCAATTAAGTTGAAATAAAAGAAAAGCTAACTTAAGGGATCAAATATGTCAAATTATCAAACTTAAGCAAATACAACCCCTAAAACTTGATGTCTGCTCATTTATTCAACACAAAGAAATTAGATATCTCACTCCAAAACTAAAGCATACGGTCAAGAGTTTTCATCAAATCCTTCAACTAAATTTAAGGATTCAAGCTAAGAATCAACAAACAATCATCAAGCAACAATTTTATATCAATTTAAAGAATTAATTCCAAGTTTCATGAAAAAACTCAGCAACTTAATATGTCCAGCAGGTTGGAAAAATATGTCCCTGTTCTTGATTCTTTGATACCGTAACTTGGCCAAAGGAGGCACATAGCCTTCGGCTTTGGACATGGTTTGAATTATGAATGTTATTTGATCATTTAAGCCTTTAATTCGCCATTTATCCTATCTAATCACTGCATATGTCAATCAGAAAAACAGACTTTGTTTGTGTGTTGCTGAGTCTCGGACTATTACTGTTCTTTGTTCAGTAACTCAGCAGCCTTAATGTATGTATATATATACCAAGTATTAATGTGTGTCTATTAAATCTATTCTTTTATAAAACGAAAAACCTTAAAGAAAAAGGGTTAGAAGCATGAATGATTGATTCTCCTACAAAGATGCTTAAAGAATGGTTTGTCCTGTTCTTAATTGAAAGAATCAAAGCTATCACTGCCACATGACAAAAGTTCTTAATTAATCTTTTAACTTTCTGTACTGTTTTTCTATTTTTATTTTTGAAAAAGTGTGGTGAAAATTAAATTATTCTCTTTGTTTTGTAAATTTTTAAAAATAAATTATCAAATAAGGTTTCTTTAAGATGTGTAACCCAACAAAAAGTGGTTGCAACTTCCAACTCATCACCTATAGATAACTCGTTAACATGAGTCTTGAATAACAACGAGTTGTAAGTATTAGGAATAATACCAATAAAGATAATATAAAAATAGGTGAGAAATTCATGTTCTTATTTCATTAATAAAAGTGTTATGAATAATATGTTAAGTATCATCATCACATAAGTGGCACTTATCAAGGCAAAAGAACAGCAGCCTTCTGCTTACATATTATAAAAATACTAGGCTACATGTGCTATTCTTCTACAATAAATTAATAAACATACCTTACCGATTAGGAGATCGATTGCTGGTTGCTTTTGAATTGAATGTCTAGATGACGTTCCCAATACGTAAATAGCCTAAACAACCTTCGAGATTCACAGAGGGGAAATCAAAAGAAACCTGATGGCAATCAATATTAAAAGGATAATTTAGAAATCAACAACAATGGAAACCAATTTAGGATCAGAAGCAAGAAATGTCGACTCTAGTCAACAACAATGGAAACCGGTTATGAATAAATGCCTCATCAAAAGAAGCATGTATGTATATATCGGCTAAATAAAACTATATATATATATATATCATACCTTCGCTGGAATAAGAGAGAAATCGAGTGCAGTCTTTGCCGGAATAACCCATTGATAAGGTTCGGTATCGATCGATTATGGATTATGATGTGTATCGATTGCAGTCTGTTGCTTGCGTCGATGAGAGATACATTGAGAGTATTGATCGATTATGATGTGTATCGATTGACAAAGAGGTCGAGAAGAGCCGTTGAGAGAGCGCCGGTGAGAGAGAGCGCCGGTCGGAGTTGAAAGTGAGTGACGGTGAGAAGAAGTTTCAAATTCGCAGGTGGTAGGTCTGTGGGGTGCAGGTGTGGGATACCAAAAGGTTTGACAAAATCTTCCTTTTAGTAAAAAATAATATTTAAAAAATATAATTATTATCTATCGGATATTTATGTAGTTTTAGGGAGGACAACTTCTTTCTGAAAATTTTTAATAAAACCCTAAAACAATTATTTTATTTTTTTTTACTTTTAAAGATGACTTGTGGTCCCTAAAGGGTTAAAATAATTTCGCGCGGTGGAGGGAAATCTCCCGCTTACCTTTTAGACACCAATCACTCTCCCTAAACCTTAAAATTTTATGAGTTTTCTATAAATATATTTTGGGACAACTTGTGGTCTCAAACTATACATCTTTAGACACAACATTGTGTTGTCCCTAAAATGTTTGTCCCTAAATGTAACATTTCTTGTAGTGAATTGGGAATATCTTAACAAAAAGACAAGGATGCTTTTTTGCACGTCTGACAAATCAGGCTTTATCCACTTGTTGCAGAATCTTTATCTTTTCCTTTTTGTCTCTGTTGTCGACAGTTTTACCTTAAAGTGGAATGTGAACTTTAAACCTTTCTTCTTTATGTAATGCTATTTTGATATAAGAAATGGTCTGTCACCCATTTCAGATATCCTTTTTGTCTTCATGCTTCACAGCAACTTTGGCAGAACTGGCAGCTTCTGATTTTCCACTTTGTCTTGAGTTGTAGACTAATCTTTACGTTCAAGACTTTGCATGAGGACATGGAAACAAATTCCATAAAGTGTAAAACCTGTTCACAAATAACAGGTTCTATTCACAAAGAACAGAAAAATATATTGGGCCAAAACTGTTCAACGAACATGAACAACTTAGACGATTTCTATCAAACCTGTCCAACAGATATGGACAGTTTTGACAATCTTCCAAGTTAGAACGAATGTAACAGTGTAAACAGACTTAGGCTGATCTTCCAAATAACTTATCAGTTTTCAATGACACATCCTTAAATCTTCCCTTTAAGTGTATCAAACAAGTTTGATTAAGAATATCCCTCTATGATAATGAGCAAGCTTGATTGAGGGCTTTTTGTGCCTAAAAATGTCAATTACATAATCAGTAGCAATCTAAACTTTAGGAACCCATTTCTTGACAATTTTCTTGGGTATCCACTTTACAGTTCTTTTAGGAACTGATTTTGAAATAAATTTCTTTGGAATCCATTCCTGTCTAGACTTAGAAACCTTGTTCTTCGCTTTCCACATATACACATTTGACATAGAGAAAGATTTTGCGTGTAAACCATTACGATTAAAAGAGTTTAAAGACAACAGATCATCACGGGATTACTTATTATAGAATTAGCAACTAAGCTATATTACAGACATTTTTCACTAAATAACTATTTCTATCTATAATACTACACTCCTTTCTCTTCCACTCTTTTCTTTCACTCTCCTTTTTCTTTCCAATCTGCTTCTTTCTCTAAACTTGCTTTGATGTTCTTATCACAGTATTTATCTGACATGAATGAAGAACTGAAATTAGTTAGATTAGAATGAAAATTATTTGGTAAAAGTTTCTTGCCATGAGTAGATCATGATCCTTTTGCTTACCTTCGAAGATAATTCACCTTTTTAGTTTTAGAAGGAATAAATATAAATTTTTCTCTAAGTTTTGACTGTGTAATAGTTGTGTCTTTATCCTTACGTTTCTAGACAAGAGTTGAAACTGATTCAACTTTAGGTGTTGTAGATTCTTGTTTCAAGATACCAACTTGTCCCTTAGTTTTATCAGTTTCTTTTTCATGCAGAGGTTTAACAAAGTCATCAATCCTGATAAAAAAATTTCATCTAGAGGATAAACCTTTGAGTTCATGAACAGATCAAATTCTTTTTCAGAGTTAATTGTTTCAGCAATAGCTGAAGTTGTGGATTCTGTAGATCTTTGAACAGGTTAATATGTTAGTCCAGGCCGTTCTTCACGTTTTATTTCTAAATCTTGAAGTACTGCCTGGAGCTTTACTTTTTCTTCCTCAAAAGTTTCAATTTCAATTCAATATCAGATTTTATCTTCTCAAGAACTGAATTAGGAATATACGGCTTTTGAGAGAAAATTGTATTTTCAGAAAGATCGTTATCAGAATATGTCTGAATTGGATCTTCTGATTTTGGTGGATTCTTATAACTTTCATTCAGAAGGTTATAATCCAAATTTATTTGCATTTTGTCCTTTCTCAACCTTTTCAGATCTTAAGCTGATTCCACTTCCTCGGAAGCTTTTAAAAAACCATTTTTAATCCTAAATTCATGTATCTTGTATCATATAACGTTCGTGAACACGAAATTGATTTCGTAAGATACTTATGATTTTCACAACCGATACCAGTTTTTGAATTATAAAAATAAGTATCTTTTGGTTGATTAAGTGAATTGTTTGATATGTTTGACCTCTTTTTAAGAATTCATCTTCTAAGGTTTTGATTCTTATATAAAGCTTAGTTCTATCTTCAAAGATTGAATTTTATTTTATAGAACATTTATCATATTCTAATTTAGCTATTTAAGTTTTTTATTTATGTCATTATTAGTGTTACTCAGTTTCTCATTTTCAAGTTGAAGTTTGTTAAACTTTTCTTCCATAGCCGAAACAGATTGCAAAGCGAATGCCTTATCTTTGGAAAATTCTAAAACCAATTCATGTTCACTTTTTAATTTATTTTCCAAAGAAAGGGCATTCTTTTTCTCGGCTTTTAATGATTTTTCTAAACGTTTCAGCATACAAGAAATTTGCATTACCTTATTTTCAAGCTCAAAGGAGTCATCATTATGTGAGTCAGGATAAGAGTCTACCTCAAGGGTCTCAGATTGTTTGAACTTTCAGAATCTGATCCATCATCCTCATTTGATGTACTGCAACCTTCTCCACCAGTAGCCATCAGCGCAACATCTTCTCTCAGCTCATTCTCTGAATCTGTTTCCTCAACTTTTGCATTCTCCTCTTCCTGATCAGTCAGCCCAACCCATATTTCATCTTCAGCGAGCATGGCTGACTCACTTTTCTCAGACTCCGATACGTTCTGAAATGTTTCAGATCTATATCAAATGTGTGAATCTACATCCAGAATATCCTTATTATCAGGGAGTTGAAGCCAATGATCATCTTCTGCCATGAGCGCTTTCCCAGCTTCCTTTTGTTTCTCCAGCAAAGCCTTTTTGGTGTGATACTCTGAATTCTTTACCACAGGCTTTAAGCATTCCATGGAAAAGTGGTCCAGCTTGCCGCAATTGTAGCATTTTGGCTCTTTGTCTTTCGGAACAGATTTCTCTTTCTTATCATACTTCTCATGCTTCTTTCCACTACTCTCCCTGGATTTTCATACTTCTCGTGCTTATCATACTTCCTCGACCTAGTTTTGTATAGCAGCTTGTTGTTCGTCGGTTTGCGATAAAAGTTTTTTAGTAAAGCTTTGGTCAATAGGACCATTTGCTTTTACATATCTTCAATCTCAGAGTCAGTAGATGAGATGGATGATTCACATTTAGATGAACTTCTTAACAGTACTAGCTTCTCCTTCTTTGACTTGTATTTTAATTTCTTTTTAGCTGGGAGATCCAATGGATCCGTTGTTGCTTTTCAGCTTGCTTTTTGTCAGATACTTTCCTTAGTACGACCTCTTGATAATTATTCAGATTCTCAAAGACCATATGTATATCCATCTCATCAATGTCTTCGGTCTGTTGGATAATCATTGAATATTTTTCCCACTCGAGGTTGAGTACATTCAAGAACTTGACGTTAATGTCCAAGTTTGATTTAGCTACTCCTTTCCTCTTGATCTCACTGACGAGGTTTACAAACCTGTAGTTGTATTGTTTATGACACTGATGTAAATGCCATTGGGGATCGAGAGTAATAAAAACTTCGTCGTCGTCTTATCTCCAAGTTTCCTCCGTTACTGAGCATGAGTCAGATTTGCATATGTAACCTCTTCAGTTCTTTCTAGTATTGGAGGGTTCCATTTGGAACAGCAGGAATTGTGACAAAGAACTTTGTTAGGCCGTCCGTCAGTGATTTCGGCATCTCATAAGCTAAGTCTTGATAAATGATGAATTCTAGAAACCTCTCCCTTCATTGTACGTATTCACCTCTGTAAGGAATTGAAGCTTTGGTTTCTGTTCCCATGGCAAGAGCATCTTTATACATCTTGATTAAAGTTTTTGATCTTCCATGACCTTTAATTTATGGAATGATGAGTGAAATTCAGTGAGGTGAATCTCGAAGTGAATGGACTAAATATTGGGTTAAGCAGAATGAATCTCAGATAGTACTTGATGAACCTCGAAGAGTATGGAGTAAAGCTCGGATGGAATTTAATAATTCTCGAAGTGAATGGTATGAATCTTGAAGTGTATGGAATGAAATTCGAAGTGTAAGGAATGAATTTCGAAGAACTCAGAGGGACTTAGAATAAAATTCGAATGAACTTCGAATAAATCTCGGAGTCTATGGCATGAAATTCGAATCCTTTTGAATGAATCTCGAAGAAAAAGTAACCAAAATCAATGTCTTTGTATGAACTTCGAAGATTGTTTTATAAATTTCGAACGAAGTTTACTCAAAACTCGATTCACTATTGATAAAATTCGATTAACACTTGATGAATTTTGATTCACCCTTGATAAAATTCAAAGATTAATACCAAAAATTCGAACAACACAGAAAGTTCAGTGTATACCGTTATTCAACCGTTGTTAACAAATCCAAGTCCAAATCCACTATTTTTTGACAAAACATTCACAAACTAACCTCAAATTGGCAATGTAAACTCGGATTTAGCACAGAAACACTTTTTGTGAAGTCACTTTGGCTAATTCTCGATTAAAAACCTAAAATCGACCAAAAACTTCAAGAACACACTTTTTCAAAAACTCAAAAAATCTTCAATTAAATTTTGTGTGTTTGGAGATGTGATTTGAAACTTATATCAATAGATTTGTGTTTTAAATCGTGAGACTCGATCAGATTGTGAGATTGAAATACCCAGAGAATCAAAGACCCTATGAGATTAACTGATTTTGAACACTTTCAACAAAAAAACTCAATAAATCGAGAAAAACAGAATTGATCACTCAAAAATTTCCATATCAGGCTCTGATACCAATTAATAGTATCAAAATCTAATAGAAATAAAGATGAAAACTATAAGAACAGATTTAATCAAACACAACCGAATGATTGATACTGAGAGAATATTCGTGCAATACAATACGGGAATGAAATATGCAATCCACTAACATATGTACTGTTACATTAAGAGACCATTTATATTCTAATTCAACTTTAAGGAAATTACAAACAAGTCCCTCCACCTTAACATTCATAAACAAAAAATACATTCTTAACAAGAGTCTTCACTATTGATGGAGCTGTATACTTCAGATGAAAGAGCTTAAGTAAGATATGTGTCAATTTGAAGGTCAGCTTTCACTCTCTTCCTTTCAAGATCAGACATCTGTTCTTTGACTCTCTTAGCTTCCTCTATAGCTGGATCATTTTCTGTCCTATCAGGTTGTGCATGATAGAAAACAGTGGGACCTTCTACTAGAGACAAAATCATTAATCCTCCAAGTTCATGATTCTTTATGAACTTTAGAAGTCTCTTTCAATAGTTCTCACCAAACTAGAGAACCGATGGGCGATTGTGTAAACCAAGAACAAAGCTTCATTTGATGTAGTCATTGTGAGACAGATCTACGATTGGAAACCCTATTTTCTGCTTTGAGATACAAATGTGAATTGTGATGGGTTTTCTATACCCTAGCTTGATTAATTTAAAACTTTACGGAAAAATAAATAATCTAATAACAGCAAGAATATTAACCCTAATGGATCTAAACCAAATAAGTAAAGCAACTCAATAAAATAAAAGAGAGAATAAAAAACTAACCTTTGGAGAAAACCGATTTCTCCCGTGAAGAACGCTTCCACACCAGACTCTAATCTGAAGGCTAGTGCCAAAAGTAGGAACACCTCTAATGGTTCACACCCAATGAACGAAGGAGAATATTTATAACTATGTTCCAAGTTCCAATTATCTTGAGTTCCAAAAGTTGGATCCCTTTCAGATTGTAGGAACTTGGAATTATGAATGAACGATTTGGAAGCTAGCATGCAACCCTATTTATAGTTGAGGGGAAACCTTACCTTTAGGTTGCATGAGAGATGTGGGAACCCCCTATAGGGCCCGGCCCATATACCCTAAGCCCATTAGGGTTTCCACAATTTTCTGTTAATCGCACTTTGGTCCCTGTACTTCCTTATTTAATTCTATTAGTTTCTGATTAATTTATTAACTATTAATAAATTAATAAACTAACCCAATAATTAATTACAATCAATTATTAAGTTTCTAATTAATTTATTAAACATAATAAATTAATAAACCAATTAATTATTTATTTATATAATATTAATTCTAATTAATATTATATCACATAGTCTTTTAATTCTCTTTATGGTTCAGTGAGGGCAACCCAAAAAGGACCCTACTAATTAATGATAACTTTACAAATTATTTATGACTTGAACACTAATTCCAACAGTCTCCCACTTGGACAAATCATCAGCTACTATTTGTCAAAGTCTATCACTTTAACTAGGAGAGAGTGTCATCTCTAATCGCAACTGCCAAACTCTGAATCTTATCAGAGTCAGTCCTTTAGATAAGGGATCAACTATTCCTTTGTTCTATGATATCATATGAAACTGAGACATGGATTTGTAATCAATCTTGATTTCAAAATTATGTTTCTGATTCTTAATTAATTTGACTATGTGAGACTACTGAATTGAACACATCAATTTAGTCTCGGTCGGGCCCGACACTTTCAAGTCACATTTAATCATCAGAAGGCCCATAGATATCGATTTTCCACTAAGGCAAAAGGAACAAATGACTTTGAATACACGGCGCCAGTGAACTAATCATGTCATAACTAGCACATCCTTTATGACTCGCATTTACGCTCAGCGTTTGAATGAAGTAAGGTACAACAGACTAGAAAACTATAACCTCAATGTATCTCCGCTTGAGAATAGAGGATATTATCATCTCAGAATTACTTGTGATCTTGATCCATGAAGTAACTTTATAAGTGCGGGTTTTCCTATACTTAAATTTTAATTAAGTACCCATGAGTGCTGTGACATCCGCTCGTCGTAAAGCGTTCAAAAATAATTTATAAAAACACCAATCACCTTAACTTATAGCTAGGGTAAGTGGGATCGTCTCCTCAGGGAGCATGTGGTTATCAATAATATTCTACGATAGTTATTAACTAATAATAAAAACTACTAATTAAAATAACTGATGAAAGGTTGTGTTTGAGAGAAACGTTTGAAAAAATAATAATAGCTTTATTACGAAAACTTAAATAATGAAGTAAGAACCAACGACTTCGGATTTAGGGTTTGAGTGGAATTATGGATTATCGACCTAGGGTTGCTAATACTTAATCATTTATTATTCCGTTTAATTATCTTTGTAGCCTAACCACATAGACATAGTTATGACAATCACATTTATCGCAATCCGTATTTTGGGCACGAATCGTGTCATGTTCAAAGTCCGTCTTAACTCCTAAACTAATGAGCTCGACACGGCATGTAACACGGCTACGACGCGTCTTACGATAAAGATATAAATAGAAGCGTACGGAACAATATATTTAAATAATATTCACACAGAAAACTAAATAAACACATCGTTCGTTACAATAATAAACTAACGGAAAAACACAAATACTTAGCTAATAAACAAACCCTTGAACGATAATTATATGATTATCAACCAACTTGTACGAAACATCCAACTTGTCAGGAGCGTGCTCCGTAGTTGTTGGATTGATTGTTGGAACAATGAAACGTAAAAGAAAACAAACCCTAACCCTCCGCCGTTGGTCTCGTACCGACTACATTGTTGTAGCCGTGGAAAAGCTTATGAAATAATAATCTACGCCTCCTGCTATGAGTTCTGTCTTCTTGTGTTGTGTGTTTGTATCCCCCTTCTGTCATGCGGCTGTCCTCTATTTATAATTAAAAAGGCTACCGTAGGGTTCGCTGGGTACGGCTTCAATTAATTGGATGAGCCCTACCATGAGTCCTAGGACTCATGGTTTGAGTGTGGCTTTTGTGCATGAGTCCTACCTTGAGTCCTAGGACTCAAGGGTTGAGGCTGGGTTCTCTTGAACTGGACTTGGGCTTGATATGGACATGGGCTTGATCTTGAACGTCAATTCATGCATTTGTGCTCATTTTAGGCTTTTTAGCTCCATTTAAGCTTTACTCCTACAAATGATGAATAAGCAATTAAATGTAGTATTATACCGAGATTTAATACATAAAATTATATCATTTAAACACATTAAAGTCGGTATAAAATGATCCGATCAAACATCCCCAACTTAAACCTTGATCGTCCCGAGCAAGAAAACTAAATCAGACATTAACGTCTCAAATTTAATTTACCAGGCATATGATAAATCAGTGATTCTCTAATTAATTTATCAAATTAGTAATAGCCTTCATACTAAATGTTCATGCATGATCATAACTAAAATATCATTTCTGTTACAAGATTAATTTCTCCTTTGTGAACTTTCTCCAGACATCTGTAATAATATAAATCATTAAACCCATGATATCTACACAATAATCAAATGTACTCAATGGCTAAAAATTAATCACATGAAAGCTTCATAGAATTAAAACTATCAAAATTAAAGTCACTTTCATATACCTGCACTTAGCTCCCGTAACCATGAATACACTATAATGAACTTGCATATATGCTTAAAAAAACTTTCTTTTGTGAACTTATAAACCTTAGAATATGACTTTATCTCCAAACTTCTTGAATTAATAAAACAACACAAAAGTCCTAAGTACTTTAGAACAATTCAAGCCAACATTGTTTAATTACTTCGGATATAGTCCACACATAAAATTGTATAAGAGCATATTGTTGACTTCTTGGAATTATACTCTTTCATGCTCGTGAAACCAGCACATATAAATAAACCTTATAAAATCATGTGGCAAGACTTCACTATAGAATGCTCATGTGGACCCAACATAATCACGTCAATTACTTAAGTCATGCATAAAATTCGTGTACACAATCTTGCTTTTTAGCATATCATAATATTGATGTATAGTCAACTATAATAAGTTAAAATCAACTTATTTCCCCCATTGATTACAGCCCTGCTTTGTAATTTCAGAATTATGCATGTACAACTATCAGAAGCACAAGAATCATACCTTGGTGAGGTGTTGCGAAATTAAAGACTAAAATGGTGCTCAGATACTCTTAAATTTGTGAAAGAGACCACAAACCCAGATTTCATAACTTGATTCTTATGCAAAAACCTAAAATTACAAGATTAATACAAGAATCTCGAGTGAAAATTGTTGAGAGTTGTTGGTTTGGTCTTGTTTGGGGTGCCCTAAGCTGCTGACCTGCTTGATGTGTGCGTCGAAAGAGGGCAGGGGGATGCGTGGGGACGTTATCCGGCGCAAGGAAAAAGGGTGAGGAAGGGGTCGAGACTGGCAGCCAAGAGCGTCGAAGGAGGAACCGAGAAATGTGTGGGTTGGGAAAGCCTAGGGCGCAAGTGGTGAGTGTGTTTGGGGTAGCCTAGGGCGCAGAGGAAAAAACAGAAGGGAGGAGCCGAGAATGACAGCCAAGAGCGCCTAGGTGAAAGGTTTATGGGAGCTGCTCTATGTGTGCGTGGAGTGGGACGAGAAAGAACGCAACAAGTAAGTGGGTTGTGGGTTTCTATTTGGGCAGAATTTGGTCTCGGGCTAGGTTAAAAATAATTGGGCCACAATTCCCATTAAACATTATTGGACTTAGGCATTTTAGCATAAATGGGTATAGTTTAACCCAAACTGTGTAAAACATTTACAACCTTCAAAAACCAAATAACATTTTTATATTTTCTGCCGATTATTTATTTGGCTTTCGTCTTTTAATTCCTACACCTTCGTTCCAACTTTGTTATGTATTGTGATCAATGAGTGATTTAGCTATAGAATTGGGTTTGGAACAAACATCCCCAACTTAATCCCTTACTAAATCTTGCTTGTTATTCAAGTGATCCAAAATATATAATCTTTGATGATGCAAAATAATTACATGCACTTGCAAATGAAACTAACTACAATGCAATAAAACAATTTATTTAAAGGAAAAGAAAATAAGTTAATCAATTATTGGGGTGAGGGTAACCTTCCCCAACTTAATTTCCAATGCACTTATCTTTTTCTTTATAAATCATGAATGTCATGCAATAATAAACTATAAACTATAATGCAACAAAATAAAAATAAAACTAAATAGAAAACTTTAAAATTGAATAAACATAAATATACACTAAACCTCACTTTCGTAGGGATCACGATTGCACTTAGCACGTGCAATAAGCCTTTAAACCCCCCGGTAGCCCGGGTGGACGAGTTATAGTCTCGTGAGGGTTTCTATTGAACATACCCACAAAGTTCATTGGGTTGCCTCCCAAAAAGCGCTAAGTTTTACGTCTTCAGCCAGACGGTACCTCTTCAAGGTGGTTTGTCACCTTGTCCACATACATTACCCGGATATTTGATCGGTTTTCCCCTTCGTGCGATTCGTACTCCATAGGTACCTGAAATATCATGAAAAACAATTAACATTGAATTATAGCTAATTTCGGGCATAAAACTTTTTAAATAATAATTAAAATACGGGAGTTCGAAATATGGAGTTGTCTCCGTTGATGGTTGTAGCAGATCTTGTATAACAACTTCACTTTCGACTCTCTCTTCCTCGTTAAAGTTTAGCAATTCCGAGGACGTCTCTTGATGGATATCTTGATGCTCGAATCCTCGCTCATCATAAAAGTCATCATCCGGCTCCATGTACATCTCCCTCTCCGCTTCTTGTTTTAAAAAAAGATCGGTGCTTTGCCCCCATGTGTTCACGAGATATTGGAGATGTTTGGTGTTTGCCTCCATAAATGTCATGCATTCCCTCATGGATGTCATGACATTCTCTTGATAGCACCGATTTTCATCATATAATTGCTGCTGAGATGGATAATAATAATACTCATCGGAATCCGGATGTCGTTCCCATGGATTGTACGAATCACGACTCGAGTAGTAAGAATCATGATTATCATAATTTGAAAAGTATTGATCACTATAATCCGAGTAATTATGTTTGGATGGATAATCATAACTATATGAAAATTCCATTCCAAGCAATTAAACAAATAATAAAAGCAAAAAAACACAAAAAAATAATAATAATAAAAATAAATTAAAATAAAAAAATAAAATAAAATAAAATAAAAACTAAATAAAAATAATGAAAATAAATTAAATAAAATTAAACCAAAGTAAACCTAAACAACTACCGTAAAACAAAACTAATAAGCGCACTAGCTCCCCGGCAAAGGTGCCATTTTGACATCCGCTCGTTGTAAAGCGTTCAAAAATAATTTATACAAACACCAATCACCTTAACTTATAGCTAGGGTAAGTGGGATCGTCTCCTCAGGGAGCATGTGGTTATCAATAATATTCTACGATAGTTATTAACTAATAATAAAAACTACTAATTAAAATAACTGATGAAAGGTTGTGTTTGAGAGAAACGTTTGAGAAAATAATAATAGCTTTATTACGAAAACTTAAATAATGAAGTAAGAACACCAACGACTTCGGATTTAGGGTTTGAGTGGAATTATGGATTATCGACCTAGGGTTGCTAATACTTAATCATTTATTATTCCGTTTAATTATCTTTGTAGCCTAACCACATAGACATAGTTATGACAATCACATCTATCGCAATCCGTATTTTGGGCACGAATCGTGTCATGTTCACAGTCCGTCTTAACTCCTAAACTAATGAGCTCGGCACGGCATGTAACACGGCTACGACACGTCTTACGATAAAGATATAAATAGAAGCGTACGGAACAATATATTTAAATAATAATCACACAGAAAACTAAATAAACACATCGTTCGTTACAATAATAAACTAACGGAAAAACACAAATACTTAGCTAATAAACAAACCCTTGAACGATAATTATATGATTATCAACCAACTTGTACGAAACATCGAACTTGTCAGGAGCGTGTTCCGTAGTTGTTGGATTGATTGTTGGAACAATGAAACGTAAAAGAAATCAAACCCTAACCCTCCGCCGTTGGTCTCGTACCGACTACATTGTTGTAGCCGTGGAAAAGCTTATGAAATAATAATCTACGCCTCCTGCTATGAGTTCTGTCTTCTTGTGTTGTGTGTTTGTATCCCCCTTCTGTCATGCGGTTGTCCTCTATTTATAATTAAAAAGGCTACCGTAGGGTTCGCTGGGTACGGCTTCAATTAATTGGATGAGCCCTACCATGAGTCCTAGGACTCATGGTTTGAGTGTGGCTTTTTGTGCATGAGTCCTACCTTGAGTCCTAGGACTCAAGGGTTGAGGCTGGGTTCTCTTGAACTGGACTTGGGCTTGATATGGACGTGGGCTTGATCTTGAACATCAATTCATGCATTTGTGCTCATGTTAGGCTTTTTAGCTCCATTTAAGCTTTACTCCTACAAATGATGAATAAGCAATTAAATGTAGTATTATACCGAGATTTAATACATAAAATTATATCATTTAAACACATTAAAGTCGGTATAAAATGATCCGATCATGCTGCTGCAATATCTATGCCATGTCTAACTCTTAGACAATCTACTAACACTCTCAAAGGTGCTCAATTAAAATTTGACAAATCTCACGCCAAAGACATGGGTATTCCAATGGAGACTTATTATCAATGGAAATAAGAGAAGCTTGAGATCCTTGAAAGAAATAAGAAGAAAGAAGCTTCTGCTAAAGCCTTTGCATACAAGGAGGCAAGAAAAATCAAAATGCCCTCCTTGGATGTTCTAAGGAAACTGATAGAAGCTGCCACTGAGTCAGTGACTGAGAAAGAGCAGAGCTCAAAGGTCTTGGTGACCAAAACAAAGCCTGTATCCTCATCAGATAAAGCCCAACTCCATTTTGATAATATGGCAAGAAAGAAGTTCTTTGACGTTGCAAACAAATTACTTGCCAAAGAAACTATTATCAAAGCTGTCCCCACTTCAAGAAAAGGTAAGCAGTGGAAACTTCATATCACTAGGCTAGGTGCTGATGGTCCTGAACTGGAAGCCTATGAATTCACTGATGTTGCCTGTATGGGATATAGAGAATGGGTTGAGCTGGTTGTTGCCCTGAGCAGATCAAAATCAGAGACTGCTAAAACTGTCAGGGCATATGTCAAGACACTGATGGAAAAAATGAAAGACCTGGGCTTGATCCCTGAAGAACAAATCAATGGTACCTCACTGGTGGAAACCCAAGATTAAGCCCAGGAGACAGAGTAAGGATACAGAGCTTGAAGAGCTCATCATCATGATTGAACAGGGGATGCACGTTGTTGAAGTCAAAGGGATAGATCACAGTCTGCCAAAAGGAGTTGAGCCTGAAGAAGGAAAATTCATTGAAGAGCCTGAATTAAGGGTGTTCTTCGTGGACCCCTTATCAAAGAAAATGTGTTTCCAGAGGGTGTCTGATCTTCATAAGGCTGATCTCAAGCAGATCATAGACTTCAGACTCTCAAATGCTTTCGAACAACATTCAAGATGGAGAGCCATCATCTGGGAACAGCTCAAAGGCTTCTATGAAAGGGGAGAACTCCAGAATACAGACTTCATGTTCCTGAGGCACAAAATAGAATAAATTGATGAGACTATGGAACATTACCAATAGCTGGATGAGCAAAGACAACAGCTTCAAGGTCCATCTACTGCTGAGTAGATGAAGAATGGAAGTTGTCCATAAGTTGGACAGACTTACCATTACTTGCTCCCAAAATCAACAGTCCAAATATGTTGAAACTTTTCTTTGTACATTAGTTGTACACATTTACATATGTTTAATCCTTTCTAGTAAATCAGTTGTACTTTTGTAAAAACATATGTTGTTTAAATCAATATCAGTATGTATAAATTGATCTTTTACTTTACTTCAAGGTTGTACTTTCATTTCAGCAAATGTAATGTAAAAATATATGGTGACTATTAATAGAATCAGCTTAGGTTAATTATTGCAAATAGGGAGAGATTGTTAGGCACAAAAAGGCCTCAATCAAACCTGTTCTATATCATAGGGGGAGATTTTTTTATCAAACTTGTTTGATACACTTAAGGGTATAATTTAAGGCCTGTTAATGCCTTATTGAAACCTGATAAGTGATTTGCAATATAAGCCAAAGCTGCTCACCCTGTTACATTAGTTGTAACTTAGGCAGATTGCCCAAGCTGTCCTAATCTCTTGGACAGGTTTGGCATAAACTGTCTACGCTGCTCATGCCTGTTGAGCAGCTTGGACCAAAACTAAGTGTTTTGTTCTTGGTGAACAGAACCTGTTCTTTGTGAACAGGTTATACACATTATGGAATTTGTTTCCATGTCATCATGTGAAGTCTTGGACGTGAAGATCAGTTTACAAGTCGAAGAAAAAGTGAAAAATCAGAAACTGCTTACATTGCCCAAGCCGTTTTGATACATTAAGACAAAGTGGATATTTGAAATGGGTGACAGACCATTTCTTATATCAAAATGGCTATACAAGAAGAGGAAAGGATTAAAGTTGGCATTCCTCTTTAAGGTAAAGCAATTTGCAATAGAGACAAAATGAAAAAGACAAAGATTCTGCTACATAGGGACAAATGCTGTTTTGTCATAATGTGCAGAAAAGGTATCTTGTCTTTTTGCAAAGGCACTCCACTATCTCTGCATCCAATGAGTGAGCTTCACCAGTATTCTCTGAGAGAGTATAAAAGGAAGCTTCTAAGGAATGTGAGATAACCAAGAGAGAGATATTTAGAACGTGCAAAAGAATTGTGTTTTCATGCATGCAAAGTCTGCTTAGAAAAGAATAGTTGAGTGTGTCCAAGCTGTTCTTGTTCAAGTTGTCTGTCTGTCTTGTATAATCATTGAGTGAATTCATTGTAACTAGTCTGAGTGTGTCTTAGATTAGTAGTTTATTTGTTGTTTCTGGCATCTCAGTTTGAACAATTCCGTAGTTCAAACTTGTTTGTAATTAACATTTGTTGATATATACATACAAACATTTAGAAAAGTGTGTTGAAATTTTAAATAGCTGTATTCACCCCCCCCCCTTCGGAAACCTTTTGGGACCTACATAAACATTTTAAACTTGGGGTATATTTTAAACAATTTAAAATAATTAGGGTTTAAATTCTATAAAAACATCCACAAAACTTTAAAACCTAGGATAATACATGTTTATCCTAACCATAAATTAAATTTATCTAAACCCTTTAAGATAGTCACTTAATTTAATTTAAAGCAATTTTTAGATAATTAGGAACTAGGATAATAATCTGACGCAGATAATTTCTCAACTTATCTCTAAGGTATCTTTATCAATAAACCCTAAAATCAAATACTTAAAATTCAAACTTATCTCTAAATTCTGAAAATTCTTTAATTTAAATTAAATTTTAATTTGCTAAATTAAAACAATCTAATTTACAAAAAGTAAAACCTATTTAAAATTAAAACTAATTTCGGAATTAAATAAAAATACAAAAAAAAAAAATTCGAAAATTCTAGGCCTCTCAATTAATTGAGTGCAAAACTTATTAGGTTGAGTTGGCTCTGATACCACTGATGAGTTTTCTATACCATTGCTAGATTAATTTAAAACTTTGCGAAAAAAAAATAATCCAACAACAGCAAGAATATTAACCCTAACGGATCTAAAACAAATAAGTAAAGCAACTCAATAAAATAAAAGAGAGAATAAAAAACTAACCTTTGGAGAAAACTGTTTTCTCCCGCGAAGAACGCTTCCACAGCAAACTCTGATCTGACGGCTAGTGCCCAAAGTAGGAACAGTGACTTCTGAAAGTGAAAAGTTCTGAAATGAACAATGACTTCCGAAATGAAATTTCAAATTTGAATAACTTGTTTCACTTTCCGAAATGAAAACAAATTTTGAAAAATAAGGCTTTCGAAAGTTCTTAAGTCCTGAGTTTTGAAGCTTCGGATTAAAAAAAACCCTGAAATCACTAACAGTCATGAATAATCACATAAAATCACAATTAACCACATATTAAGTATCCTAATTTATCATTCCGTTACACAAATTAAATATTTCAAAAAATCTCATCTCTTAATTAATTAGGATTTTTTACGGTTAATCCTAGAACAAAAAACCATCGAACTATCGAAATAGTTTGATTAACACGTAGCACAATTCGATTAATAGGATTGATTAACACTTTTAATGCAATAAAACACTTTTTCAGCAGCTTATTTATCGGAAAACAGTACTTGTCAAGAATAAAATTTGAAGAACACAATACTATCTTAGAATCGATAATAGCAAAAAACATAAAGTTTAAATCCAATCAACAGGATACCAATTGTTAAACATATAATGATACTACCAATCATATAACTACATAAACACTCAACAATCAATAATAAGAACAATAATAAAGCAATGATTGGAATGAGAATGGAACCTTTACTAGAGAGAGAATTAGCACAACGCTTCAGCCGTATATTGCAATAGGTCAAAAAGGTTACATAGCATAGAACCCAAGATTATATGTAGAGAATAACTATTAAGTAAATACATTGAAGTCCATATACTAGATATCTATGTTATAAATACAAAACAAACCTTGGACATATATCTCAACTGAAATATAAAGTCAAAAGAATCACTTTAACCTATTTCTCCCTTCTTCATACACACTCCTAATGTAGTGCCCTGACTTAGGCATCAGAGTTGCAATGCATGAGACCCTCCCTGCATTGTTGCTAACCAAGCTTCTCTATTTTGCAGATAGTATGCATGTGCTCTCCGTCACTCATCACCCTATGCCAATCCATCGCTTTCACACTCAAACACTCTACATTCACCAATATATTTCAATGTTGCGAAGCAACTTAAAGCAAACACACACCCACAGATATATTCATATACACATACATATATACACACACACACACTCCTTAAATAATTTTTTATGCACAATGTACAAGTTCCTAAAGCACAAAATGTACAAATTCTTAATGCATGTAATTTCAAATTTCAAACTCAACCTTCAAAATGTTATAATAAGAGCTGCACTGGTTCAAATTCATTGGGAACACGCGACTCTCATGTCCAACACCACCACCGCCCTCTTCCTTATTCTGCCACTCCATCTATCTCTATCTCTCTACACTTGCTCATCTTGTCTAGGCTCCCAATATCTTCATTCTGGCAACGACAACGACTCCGACTCTAGCTCTGGCTTTGGATGCACCTGCGCCTCCATCTTCGGCTTTGCTTTCGCCTGTTTGGTTGGTTTCTCCGACTCCGGCCCTAGATTTTACGAATTCTGCTTAAGTAAGAGTTTTCTCTATGTAATATCCTTGTTTCCCAAAGCACAATGCAGTATAATAAGGAAGTCATAAGTTATCCATTCTCTTTGTGTAATACCCTTCTCATTTTCAACCAAAGAATTGGACTATGAATTCACAAGATAAATTAATTTTGAAATGACTATTGTGTTTTACGTTAGATTTGAAACCCTAACTTCATTTCTACCTGCTTAAACACATTCTTATTGTTACACTCTTATACTTTTTCATGTAGATTACTTCACAAGGCGTTCCATTTCAAGACGAGTGGTCGTATGCTGTTCATTTGCTTGGGCACATTTACCTCAATGATCTGTAAGCCCAACATTTATCTCTATTCCTTTTTTATTTATGTGTCTGGGGTTTATCCATGTATTTTTACTGAGATTTTAGATTCTAGGACTTTCTATGCATGTGTTTTTATCCATGTTTATGGATGGGCATGGGATTTCTTTGTGAAGTTAAAGAAAAGCAGTGGGTGTAATTGACTAATTAGTAACCCCAAAATCGGAACACACATTTTTATAATATTACAAGGATGACGTGTTGGAGAAATTTTCAATTTTTATACCATTCATTGTTTGTTGTTGCTTGGGGTGTACTCATATTAGTATGCACTTTTGTCGGTGTTTGGATGTAAAATTACAAGACTCTGAAAACCTGAAGATACGTGGTGCTTTATATACATGTGTGTAAGTGTAATAAAATTAATTAATAAATAAATAAGTTGTTGCTAGCATGTCTGGGAATAGAGTAGCTGGCTTGAATCCTTGATCCTTTTTTTTCCTTTTGCAACCGTAAGAGTTAAATTATATTCTAGATTTAGGCATTTAACATTGGTTTCTACTATTATGAATTATTATTTTTCATTTCTTTCTTCTCATGCGAGATCACCTTCCCCCATATATGCTCAGCCCCGACATTATTTAATTGTTGGTGGTCAACTATTTCTTGATACAGTTGGTGCTCTAATCACTGCTCGAAGTACGTGTAGCAAATTCTATATTCTAAACACCCTGATGTTGAATGGTTTTTTTTAGAGTTTCTACTTTAGAGTTTAATTGTTACTTAATAACTTGGTACTAAGGCTAATTGTTCATTGGTTGCAGTCCATGCTCTTGTGTGACATGAGGCATGTATATTTATATATGTATTTTGTGGGAGACTTGCCATAAATAATGTTAAAGAAAATATTATGTATTCTGTGATGGAATGCATGCTTTCATTCACTATTTTGTTCGTTTATATAAGGAAACTATTGTTGCGTATATTTATATGGTTTTCTCTGACACAATACATTTTGTTGGAACTCCGGTAAATGGCATGGCCCGTTTTAATTAGTCAGCTTATCATTGCTCCAAACCAACTCATGTACATTCATACCAAGGTTAGATTTTCATCTCCTTCATTCTTTTATACCAGTAATTAATCCTATTTTTGATGGCCAGTGATAATTTGTTTGTTGTGTGTTTATTAATTTCAAGGGGTTAAAAATGGAACATTTTTCAATTTTTTATAGTCAGCTTAGAACGTATGTATGGGTTTCACATCACACTAATGAATTCAAAGCTTATTGGGCTGAATGGTTGATAAATTCGAGTAAGAGTTTTTTTCCTTAGGTACCTAATCAAATGAGATCCCATGTAGTGGTAAATCAATGTATCTTTCATTCAAACTTCTAATTAGACATCAGTTTGAAATATCTACAGATTTAACATTTAATCAATTTGTGGGTTTCGTAATTTGATCATTATTCTAACAGGTTTCTTATAGATCTTCCTTCTAGAATGGTCAAGAATCAAGATGAAACAGTAAAATGGGTCAGGGTTGCAGTTTTGTCACCGTGACATTCGGGCTACCGTTTGTGTTTGTGGTATGTCAGGTTTCTTTCCCAGTTTACTTCTAGGCTATACAAAATTAATTACTCTTTTGTTCCTTCTATTGATGCTCTGTTGTCGAAGTAAACATATTGAATCATTAGTTATCTTATAGCTGCAGCACACCCAACTTCATTACTCTAGAAGCTCCACCTTTGCCTATCATTGTGGGAATAAGGCAAAGACAAGGTTAGTTTACTATTTCATTACAAACTTTTCTATCTGGCATTGGAACACTTATTTATTTTGTGTTTTGTTGCAAATTTTATCGTTGCCTGTTATATATGGATGCATCACATGCTTTTATAACCTATTTCTATCATTATATGTTAATGGTTTCTTCTTACAATCTGATATCTTAAGCATTATGTAACAACACTATTCAAACTACAATATGATCAATCAGTAGAAATTGAAAATCAAGCAGCAACTAAGCCTTACATGAACAAGCAACAATATGTTTTTGTAACAACACTTTTCAAACTAAAATATGATCAATCTGTAGAAATTGAAAATCAAGCAGCAACTGTGAAATGAACAACACGAAGAAATTGTATCATGGCTATCATAGGTTGGGGAGGTGGGTTAATAATTTTGGATTTGTGGGTGTTAATTTATGATTTTTAAAGCTTATATTCACCTTTACAGCTCCTCAGTTAAGGATTTTAGAGGTGGCATAACAAGTCGTGCCAAATAACAGACTAAAATGGATTCATGCTGGATCGGGTGGGGTTGACTTGCTAACATTTTTAACTCAAATTATGAAAAGTCTTAACAAATAATTAATGTAGTAAATATATGATTACATATACTATATTAGTAACCTATTTGTAATTAAGACGATTTAAGATGTGTTGTGAGTATCTGAAGTTATGAATACACCTTATTGGTGGCTCTTAGCTTGTTCAATCAATTTGACCTATATCCTTTTTAGCTACGTTTTTTACTTGTTTGGCCTGCTAATAATAAAATGCAACCCAAATCAATTTGCTTTACATATAAATGGGTTGAAATTGTCACATTTAGTTTTGGTGGTTTGTAGGTGCGCCAATTTGGTTTCTCATCGTCGCTTCTCCACAATCCATTGAAAAGGGAATTTCTGAAATTGGAGGAACTGCTACTAGTAATTCAAATGATCTGAAAGAAAATCCAAATGCTGGAAATTTGGTTGCAACAGAAGGTTCTGATGAGAAAGGACAAGCTTATCAGGAGCCCACTCTAATATGTATTGCTTTTTATTATTAGTAAATAAATCGTTATTTTTTTAGTCATTATCTACCGAGGAAGAATTGACAATGGAGGACCTGATTAAACTTGTCACTGAGAAAGAGGAACTTCCAGAGACATAGCAAGAAAGGATTGAGGAAATGAAAGATAAATATCTTCGGACCTATGCAGATATGGAGAACATCATGATGAAGACAAAAACAGAGGCAAAAAAACTCGAAAAAGTTTGCAGTACATGTTGGGTATTAGCAAATATCTAATCTTTTGGATGATATAATATTTATACTCTTACATTGGTGTTTATGCATTTGGTGTTGCAGAATTTTGCAAAGAGCCTTCTGGATTGGGCAAGGCTGCTTTACTAACAGAACCCATCATCGAACAAGTGTTTCTCACACCCACTTCTAGGTCAAAAGCTGATTTCGAGCAACAGGTATATATGACCTCAGACCTTTACCACCGTAGGTTCAAATTGATTGTTTTTTGTTAGTAGATCAAATAAATTGTTACTTTCTTTTTTATGCAATTTTTATAACAGTTTGGTGTGATGGCTAACATGAAATGACCTTGCTTTTATAATTATTACTTTTTTTTTGAAGTAGCATAAGTATTCAGGTTGAAACTATTTCAAAGCATCATTGCAGTTTGGTTGTGGTGATTGCTGCCAATGCTCACGCACACACACACACACAACACCGCTCTGCATGTGTCTCATATGAAACTCTTTTTGTGGAATATCTAAAAAATGTCAAAGCTGTCATATTGCATGAAAGTTACAGTCTATTTGAGTTGTACCCTTTTTAGTTTTTTAGACCATTTGAATGGAGCAGACTTCATGATACTGGTTGTCTCTTTTGATGTAGATACTTCACAATTGCACATATCTGGATTTGTTTTAAGCGGGATGAGTTTTTGTTTGTTGATTCCTAGCAATAATAATTTTCTTCATTTCTAGGGGCATTAAATAAAGACTATCTGTAGATACTTCGCAATTGCACACAATAAATTACTTCATTTATTACCTCTAGCTGAAGGTGATTTTGCATGGCGAACTCTTTTGCCATCGTATTCTCGTGAGTTTTGATTATTGTTTTATTGTGTTTCGATTGGTTTTGATTTGTGTTATCTATCAATTGATGTCCTTTATTCCAGTCTCGTTTTGATTTCGACTCAAAGACACTCTATGCTGCTTTTTTTTAGGAATTCGTGGTTTACTTGATCATAGTTATATTTTGATGTACCTTTGAGCATGCAATACTTTCAGGTTCGATCATGCATCTTGAAGATTAAAATTGAGTCATCCTGACATGTATTAGAAGATGAGAAGGTTATGTTAATAGCTTAAATGTATGCAAAGTTCTGCTGGAATATAAAAAGCAATTATTCATTATCTTTTGACTTAAATTTATTGACATGCATTCGTTTTACCTATAGTAGAGGCTGCATTGAAAAGTAATTCGTTGTCCTTAATCTATCTCATTATATCAATAATTTGTATACGTGTTTAGGATTTCTTCCATTGTCACAAGTTAGAAAAAGAAGCTATGTGTACATTAGAGAAAAATCAAGATTTTTAGGGAAAGACCTTTTTTAAGGGCTAATCAGGATATATGCATCCATGGGAAAAGACTAAGATTCTTTAAGGATTTCCTTGATTTTTCAATTTTGGCATTTGGGGTCTGTTTTGCTCATTGCATATGTATCTTGAAAATGGTTAATGTGCATTTTGGGTGTTATTTATTAGGGTTATAATATTGTTAGGCCCATTAAGTCTTTGGGCTTTTAGGGTTTGCATATTTTAGGGTTACTTATTCCATATATAGGGCCTCTTGTTAGCTTTCTATTCATCAATTGTACTCTTATTTTTACATTATAATATAGATTAAGCATTCGGTCATACCTATTTTTTGTTCGCCGCCGCCATATTACCGTGTCTGTTCATCGCTGCCGCCATGTCTGTTCATCGCCGTTTCTGACTTGCTCACCACTGTCGTTCTCGTTTTGTTCGCTGCCACTTCTGATCCGATCTGGTATGTTCACGCTTGCTGCTATTAAAACGTTTTAGCATTCTAAGGGCTGTCCACGAGGCTGTTACATGTCATGTTGTTGGTGGGTTGATGTGATTTCGATTTAGGGTTATATTTGCATGTTCTGTTAGTTTGTTGCGGTTTTGCTTGTTTGGTTTTGCGATATATTGGTACTTGGTTGGGTGTGTATTTATTGTTATTTGCTCGAGTGTTCTTTTGTTTGGCTATTCTAACATGGTGGGTGGAAAAGAGGATTCGTTGCAGGCTATTAGTGTTCAGTTGGATGGTAAGAACTATGGGTATTGGAGTTACGTGATGAAAAATTTCTTGCGTGGAAAGTCTATGTGGGGATATATTTCTGGTACTAAGGTTAAACCTACTGATGTTGATGCTACTGATTATGTTATTGCCATTGATACATGGGAGACTAATAATTCTAAGATTATTACAGTCTATTGGCATTCAGTTAGCCAAATATGATACCGCAAAACAGGTTTGGGACCATTTGGAGAGACTTTACACGCAGTCTAATTTCGCTAAGCAGTATCAATTAGAAACCGATATACGTGCGCTACAACAGAATACACTAAGTATTCAGGAGTTTTATTCTGCTATGTCTGATTTATGGGACCAATTGGCTCCTACTGAATCTGCCGCTTTGAAGACCTTTCAGCCATATATCGATAGGAGAGAGGAACAACGTTTGGTACGATTTTTGATGGCTCTACGGTCTGATTTTAAAGGATTACGAGGAACAATCCTTCACCGCTCGCCTCTTCCTACTGTTGATTCGGTGGTTCATGAATTAATAGCAGAGGAAACTCGTTTGAAGTCTCAGGGTGATAAGGGGGCTAAATCATCTGTTACTGCTACCCCTGCTGTTTTTGCTGTTCCACAACGGCCTCATTTGTCTAACCCTAATCAGACGCGACCTGGTTCTAAGATTGCTTCAGATGAGTGTGCTTATAGTAAACAGAAGAATCATTGGAAGTCTCAGTGCCCTTTATTGCTCGGCAAAAGTAAACAGCAGCCAAATCGCTCTTTCTCGCAGAATAAGTCACCGGGATCCTCTACATGGACGTCTCGTCGACCTCAGTTTAATGCTGATGCTGACACACCTTCTGTTGATTCGGGATCTATTGATACCAATCCCTCTCCATCTGTTTTGGACCCTCACGTGTTTGAGCAGTTTCGGCAATTCCTCTCCACTACATCGTCTGCCATGTCAGCCTATCCTCATTCAGGTTTGTCTTCGTCTGGAAATTCAGGTGTACCTTCTTCCTTATGGATTTTAGATTCAGGAGCGTCCAATCATATGTCACCTCATTTGTCTTCGTTTGTTTCATTATCTCCTGATTCTTCTCTATCTGTTATGTCTGCTAGTGGAACACCTATGCCTATAGAAGGTGTTGGTACAGTTGTCTCCCCGCATGTGTCTCTTACTAATGTATACTATATTCCTACTCTTACCATGAATCTTGTCTCGGTCAGTCAATTATGTAAATCTGGATATCATGTTCTCTTTTCTGATACCCATTGTTGTGTGCAGGACCCTCATTCTCAAACAGTGATTGGGACAGGCAATAAGCTAAGGGAGCTATATGTTGTGGATGGTCTGAAGCTATCTAATGTTGCCGCTGCGGGTGTTGATTTGTCTTCATTTCGTTTGTCTTCTTTGTCGTCTGATTTTTATTTATGGCATTCTCGTTTGGGTCATGTGTCTACTTCTCGTTTACAATTTTTAGCCTCTACAGGCGTTTTAGGACATTTGAGTAAATCTAATATTTCTGATTGTAGTGGGTGTAAACTGGCAAAATTTTCAGCCCTACCTTTTACTAAAAGTATGTCTTGTTCTTATGCTTCATTTGATCTTGTTCATTCTGATGTGTGGGGGCCTGCACCTGTTTGTTCTAAAGGGGGTTCCAAATACTATGTGTCATTCATTGATGATTACACTCGTTATACATGGGTATATCTTATGAAACATAGATCAGATTTTCTCTCTATTTACAAGGATTTTCGTGCTCTTGTCAAAACCCAACATTCAGCTGTTATTAAATGCTTTAGGTGTGACTTGGGGGGGGGGGAATATACTTCTAATGAGTTTACACAATTGCTTTCTTCTGATGGTACCCTATACCAAACTTCGTGCACAGACACTCCTCAACAAAATGGCGTTGCTGAAAGGAAACATCGTCATCTCGTTGAAACTGCTCGCTCTCTGTTACTATCTTCTGATGTTCCTAGCATTTTCTGGGGGGAAGCAGTTCATACTGCTGCTTATGTCATTAATCGCATTCCTACGGCCCATAATTCTGGTCTGTCTCCTTTTGAAAAACTTTATGGGTCTAAACCTGATTATTCTTTGTTGCGTGTCTTTGGCTGTGCCTGCTTTGTTCTTCGTCCGCATGCAGAACGCAATAAATTGTCTTCCAAAGCTGCATTGTGTGTTTTTCTGGGTTATGGGATTAGTCAAAAGGGGTATCGATGTTTTGATCCAATAAGCCAAAAACTCTACACTTCGCGTCATGTGACCTTCTTGGAACATATTCCTTTCTATTCTATTCCTGCCAAATCGCATGATATGACCCGATCTGACCTTTTGTTTGTTGATCCTTTCACTGATGATCTTGATAACTTGGATAGTCAACCTTCTGAGCCATCTACAACAATGGATGCCTCTGTTACAGAGACTCCTACAGCTCCGTCTGTGCCTACGTCCATCCCATCACCGGTTGAGAATGCAGAGGTTCCTATTGTTCGCAAGTCAACTCGTCCTCGTAAGTCCACTAAACTCTCTGATTTTGCTTACTCTTCATACTCATCTTCTTTGCTTCCTTTATTGCTAAAGTTCACAGTCTATCTGAACCCAACTCTTTTAGAGAGGCTGTTTCTGATCCTCTTTGGCAGAATGCTATGGCTGAGGAATTGACTGCTCTTCATCAGACTCGTACATGGGATTTGGTACCGTTGCCATCTGGAAAACATTCTATTGGTTCTCGCTGGGTGTATAAGATTAAGACTAAATCTGATGGATCTATTGAACGGTATAAAGCCCGTTTGGTTGCTAAGGGATATTCACAAGAATATGGTCTGGATTATGAGGAGACTTTTGCTCCTGTAGCCAAAATGACTACAGTTCGTATGTTGATTGCAGTAGCTTCTATTCGAAAGTGGAAGATTTCTCATATGGACGTCAAGATTGCTTTCTTGAATGGTGATTTGCATGAGGAGGTCTATATGACTCCTCCTCCTGGTGTTGCTCACAAGCCAAGAGAAGTATGCCGGCTGCGCAAAGCCTTATATGGTCTCAAACAAGCTCCTCGTGCTTGGTTTGAGAAGTTTTCCACAGTCTAAGTACATTTCGGATTTATTTGAACGTGCTCGCCTATCTGACAACAAGACTGTGGATACTCCCTTGGAAACTAATGCTCGTTATTCTCCTACTGATGGTGTTCCTCTTGATGATTCGACTTTGTATCGTACCATTGTGGGTAGTTTAGTTTATCTCACGATCACCAGACCTGATATTGCTCATGCTGTCCATATTGTTAGTCAATTTGTGACTGCTCCTACGACTGCACATTGGGGGGCGGTCCTTCGCATTCTGAGATATCTAAGGGGCACTCAGTTCCAGACGCTTATGTTCCCATCGTCATCTACTTTTGATCTACATGCTTACAGTGATGTTGATTGGACTGGGGATCAGACTGATCGTAAGTCTACTACTGGTTTTTGCGTCTTTCTTGGAGATTCACTTGTTTCATGGAAGAGTAAGAAGCAGGATGTTGTTTCTCGCTCTTCTACTGAAGCCGAGTATCGGGCTATGGCTGCTACTACTAGTGAGGTTGTTTGGCTACGCTGGTTACTTGCTGACATGGGGGTTCGCCTATCCCAGTCTACCCCGATACATTGTGACAACAAAAGTGCTATTCAGATTGCTCGTAATTCTGTTTTTCATGAACGGACGAAACACATTGAGATTGATTGTCACTTCACTCGTCATCATCTTCAGATGGGAACTATTTCCTTGCCGTTTGTTCCTTCCGCTTTACAAGTTGCTTATATTTTTACTAAGGCGCACTCTGCTGCTCGTTTTCGTTTTTTATCAGACAAACTCTCAATGTTCATTGTTGTGGCATTGTGAGTTTGAGAAGGGATATTAGGGTTATAATATTGTTAGGCCCATTAAGTCTTTGGGCTTTTAGGGTTTGCATATTTTAGGGTTACTTATTCTATATATAGGGCCTCTTGTTAGCTTTTCTATTCATCTTGTACTCTTATTTTTACATTATAATATAGATTAAGCATTCGGTCACTTGTTAGCTTTTCTATTCATCAATTGTACTCTTATTTTTACATTATAATATAGATTACGCATTCGGTCATACCTATTTCTATATTATTGTAATCATATTCGGTTTCTAAAAGTTGATATCTGAATTTTATGTTATTATAGAGTGAACAAAGGAAGATTAGTCGGTAGTAATTGTAGTGCTTATGATTTTTGCGGTTCTTTTATGCTCTATTTGGGTATTTCGTTTTTCTTTTGTTCATTGTGCATCTTTGTTGCAAGTAATTATGTTCAAGCTAGTTGTTTCTTTGGAGGTCATGAACTCACAAATTTCTCTTAGTGGATTCTTTTGTAGTTTCACTTTCACAGTCAAGCTCATTAGTTTTGAATTCAAGTTAATAAGTCTTTTTGCATATTTTTATAGTCATTAAACATATAACGTTCCTTTATAAGTCTAATATCTATATGTGTTTATCCTGGATTCGGGAAATGGTGGTTGCAGGTGGTCTTGACTCAGAAAATAGCAGCAAGATGAGACAATGTAGTGAAAAACTTAAAATGTTAGTTATTTGGAAACATGGTTGCAATTTTTCTCATTGTTTTTTTTTTTTTTTTAAATTTTCAGACTTAAGGATGATAGGTGTTTTATATATTTGTTGCAAGTCGTGATGCGAATTTTGAAGCAAGTTGTATAGACATGTTTAAGCAGGTTGTATAAGACATGTTACAACTTGATTGGTTTGTTCGTTCACTTTAAAGACTTGCTTTCTAAGCAAATGGGTAGGCGCAAGACCCAAAAGCTGAAGAGAAGCATGATGCAGCAGAGTTAGAGAATCTTTGAAGCAGCAGGAGAAGAAGCAAAGTCTAGAGTATTGAATACAGTTTGTCATTCTTGTGTTATTGCAGGGTTTTTTTTTAAGTCTTGGTTGATTTATTTGTTATGTAACTTGGTGTCTGATTGCTTCTTGTAATTGAAACTGTTTGTTTTAGAAAATTTTTATACATATGCCATCCTGGATAATTTGTATTGGTTCCCTAAAACTTGTTTATTTTCTTCTTAAATATCATCAAATAAAGATCTTGTATAATCCTAATCTAATTTGTCTATGGGTGTTTCTTCGCTTGTGATGACACAGTATGAGAATTGGGAAGATTTGCTTCTTATGGTAAGCAATTTGACGCGAGTTCATTGTAATTTTTATTTTTTTCAATCAAACTCTATGTAAAAATGTGTCATATTGGAATGGATAACCAATATACTTGTACCATATGCGTAAAACATTCACGTATCATATCAGTACATTTAGAATAATACGTTGGTATTAATTGTACAACATTAACACTAGCATTAAATGTATATTTATCTAATGATGACATGTTGTGATACTTGTGGAGTACATATCGCATCACCAAGTCTATGACTATGAAATTGGTTAATTCCACTAATAATGTCAGACCAGTGATAAAAATGACGACATTCGTGTGTACAACCTTGACCCACGAGAGCGTAGCTGCTCGAACTCAGACATAAGAATTCTCGGATCAAAACAATGAGATTCGTTCGCCCAAAGGGGACGGTGCATACCGCCATAGGAACACCGAGTGGAATCAAAGAAACTAGTGTGCTGATCACCAAATATATAGAAGTAGGTACAAATTCTATAAGCACCACAACCAACTTTGGTTCAACCAAGAAAACATGTGAATTTTGTCATATTGTTATTTCCTTTTATGTCTTTCAAAGAAAATTATGCTACTGAACGGACATGTTACCAAATAAAAACTATATGTCATCGCCGCTGATTTGCGTGAGTACATTACTAGTATGTATGTATGTGTAAATGTATATGTGTGTGTACGTATATATACATATATGTGTCTATGTATATACATATGTGTGTGTGTGTGTTTGCTTTGAGTTCCTTTGCAACATATATGTGTATGTATGTGTGTGTATGTGTATTTATAAGTTAAAAGACTTCAATATTGTGTATTTATATCAAATGCCCACTCGGATAATTAACTTTTAAACTATCTTTTTGCAAACGAGCTAAGAAACTTTTAAAAGTAATATATTTATAATTTCAAACTTCTAGGTTATTTTGCGTTTTCTTCAAGTGTTATCCGACTTTTTAAGTTTCTTTTAAATTAACTCGTTATTATTAAGAAAATCAACTAATGAGAAATTTTCACATAATTAAATAGTTAAATTAGTCTAGAGTCAATTCAACTAAATAAGTAAAATTTACAATTAAACACATAATAGCAACAAACTTTTTTACAACTGGAATCATGGTAATGTTATATATACTTTCAATGGAATAAGCCCACATATCAACTTAACGGTTGGTTTCAGGCCGTTACATTTGAAAAATGTAAAAAAATTTAAAACATTAATAAATAATGATTCAATGTTGATTTAAAATAATATGTTTGAATTAATAATATAATTAATAGTTTGATACCCATTTTAACCCTCTTTTTTACTTTATGTTCACGTACAAACATTATTATTGACTATAATATTTACTTAAAGACCTTATTTTTTTTTTACCAATGATGGTTCCTTGTTTTTGTTTACGTGTCATCTAATCATTTTTACTATAACATTTAGTTAGAGGCATCATTTTTTACCAATAACGACTCATTATTTTTGTTCATGTGTCATCGTCTTGTTGGTTTTTATTGGTTCTTATATTAAGTATGGTTTATAGGGAATCTTATCCTATATTATGCTACAAGAATAGATTCAAAAAAAAATGTTTGTGTCTTGCCAATGTTCGTCTAGGAGTTCTGCCACAAGCAGAAGAGGTACCCAAATTTTCAGAAAACGACATCTAGCACGCATGTATTAAATGTTTCCAACCATAAATCCATTAGATGCAAAAGTTTGTTTCAAAAGAGTTATAGGTTTATTATCCATTGTTTAGCTTATACATCAACATAAGTTCTTGTAAATTCAAAGAACAAGAACATATCTCAGGTTAAAACTCATGATCAGGAGATTGAAAAAAAAAAGATTCAAATGATAACGAAAAACAAGAACTCGCACATTAGGTGTCGTGACATATCTAAGTGCATGAATCGTCGTCGAATTGAAGGGGTACTGTGCTTCTTTCTGGATTGAAATCCCAAAAGTGATCACCACAAGCAACTAAATTATGCTAGCTTTAGATGCAAGTAGGTGGTATTTTTTGAATTCCTTGCCTTTGTAATTCCACCATTACACTATCAAGTGCTGGTGGTTTTAGTCCAAGTGGTAGAGGTTGCCATGGTTTCGATAATATGTCTCCAATCGCTGCATCAATGCTCTCCTTGGACTGTCGCACAAACAGATACAATGATTTCAAGGTTAGAAATATGGGTTAGTTTATCTACACACCAACGATGGGGTAGAAAAATGGTTAGGTTGACCGTGAAAAGTGAAATGGTAAAATCTGTCATTATTTTATTGGCTAATTAATTATAAAAACTGATTTCTAATAATATAGTAATAATGATAGATGACATAAGAACCCTTCAATTCCGTGAGAACGTGAGAACCCTCCAAAATGCACAAAATTATACTAAAATGCACAAATTTAAAAATTAAATTTATAACTTAAAATCATTATTGGTTTTCAATATTAATAAATATCATAATCTAACATAAAATTATCTTTAAAATTAAAATTAATCAAGTTTTACACTAAATGCACAAATTTAAAAATTAAATGCACAAATTTTGTCAAATGCATGAATTCGTACATAAAGTGGACAAATTTATCATGATATGCGTAAATTTTTATATCAAATGCGTAAATTTTTCAAATGTATAAATTTTAACATTAAATGCACAAATTTTAGAGAGGTTCTCACGTTCTCATGGTAATGAGGGTTCTTACCGGAACCCGAAACTATATATATATATATGAGATCCTTTGTGAACAAGTTATTTAGTGTAAACCTTGTGAACAAATAAAAAAAATACATATAAGCATTGACATATATCAATAAACCTAATGAAGGTTGTATATACTAAAGCATGAAAATGTAGTGAATATAATGAATCTTGTATATCTTAAAGCCTATGAATGCAATTAACTCACTGAAAGTTTATTTTTATTTGTTCAGAGATTGTATATATAAAAATTTGTATGTATAAAGTCTTATATTGATTGGTGCTCATGGTGCTTAACTATAGGGTTGAAATCATTGCAGAACCTTAATTTAGTGTAGAACTATTGAACCAATCTACACCATTGGATTATAATATAACACTAGGAATAAGAAGATAAATATGCAATTAACATTAAATTAAGGGTAGCTCACCAAGTTTGACTACTAGCTTTGACCATTATTTCGACAATGTATGTGCAGTGTTGCATATATGATACATAGTATTACTTCGACATTGTATACATATATACATACATACATACATACATACATACATACATACATA